>JALJVW010002490.1:9015000-9579842 GCA_024865655.1 Emberiza elegans | reverse complement strand
GGTTATCCAGCCTCGGGCCTGGCTCCAGGGGCTGGAGAAGTCGTGGGCATGCCATGGCGTTTCACTTCATGTGAGCTGCCAGCTCCAGTGTCCCAAGGGCAGCCAGACCCCTCTGCAGCTATGAGAATACAGAACCACCTGTGTGTCCCCTGTCAGCACCTTCCACATCCAGGCCATGATGTGTGACCATGAGAGGATTAAATGTGATGGGAACTCCTTGTGTGTGCTTGGTTGTAGTTTTGGACACAGAGTCCTCTTTCAGCCCCTGAGCTAGGAGGCAGATACCATGCTGATTCCGAGCTGGTACCTCAAGCGTGAGTAGTCAGTCTCTGCCTTCACAAGAATGAGCACTCCTTTCCCTGTGTTCTTCATGAGAAATTTACCTTCATAGGTGTAACATTCTTTTTATAAATCTAACATAGGAAGAATTATGACACAGTTCCTGAAGGATTGCCTGATGTTCCAGAGGAGCTCCTGACTGCCTTAGGTGAAGCGCCATCTGGTTTTTTGTATATCCTATTCTGTTAATCCCGGAACCTGGGATGCTGAGCTTTTCATTCCTCTAGGGATGTTCTGAATCTTGGATAGCCAGAAGTGAGTGAGCCATAGAGACGGTCCAGCACAGCTCTGTGCTGGGGATGGTCCAACTGTGCTTCCACACATGATTGCCAGGGGCATCTCCAGCTGCTGCTGCAGATGTAGCATCACTGGCTAGAGCTGCTGTGTGCAGACATTGGCAGCCAGATGTTGGGAAAAAGGCCTCAGCTGAATTTGTTTTCACCTAACACCCAGCACAGCATGGAGGCAGAAATTACATCCCATGAAGTCTTTGCTGCCCTGCCAAACCTCAGGCTCAGGGATGGGTTGAAGCTGGACCTCAAGTATGAGTAGGAGCCAGAAGGCATTCTTTCTGTGGGTCATTTGGTTGATTAAGCCTTGGGTGGTTTGGGTTTGCATTTTCATGTTTCATTACAGAAAACTCGGCTATGGTTCCTCTTGTCTCTGGAGACAGCGGGCCTCACTCACCACTTGCCAGAATGCCCAGGCCATGGTACCATGCTTGTGGGAAGGGGCAGTGGCTTGTGGTTAAAGTGTCCAATGTTTTTTGTGTAGAGACAGATTCTGAGACTTTGCCAGAGCCCCTCCTGTGGAAGAAAACAAGAGTGTACCAGGCACAGATGAAGAAAGACAAGTAATCACGGGACACCAGCAAACTTGCTGAGCCTGAGGAATATTTCGGTGAGTGCTTGGGCGATGCTCTCTTGGAAGAAGAGCAGCATTTCTGCTGCATCCCTGCAGTGCTCTCCATGGATGAATTGCAGCTGCCCAGCACACAGCCCTGGCCTGCAGCTTGGAGGGAAAAGACAGAGGCAGTGCTGCTCCCTGGCACACACACGGGCTCCTGTCCATGAGAACTTCATGGGATCCTCTTGGTCCCTGATGCTGAGACACCAGAGCCAGAGGAACCCATCTCTGAAGACAATAATCCTCACACTGTGGGATTATCCCTAGTGCAGAGTACAAACATTGTCTCTCACATTGTGTTTTCTCCTGTCAGATGCTGAGCAAAATGTTGAGACTCTTGGACAGTGGGGATTCCAGCAAGACCTACCTCTTAGCATCTCTTGCAGTCTTGGCTGTGCTTCTGCTTGCAGCACTGGTTGGGTACATTGTCACGTATCACCTGCGGAAGAGAGACATGTGAGTTATTCATTGCTGCCATTGGCAGTGGGCGCTGCACCGTGCTGGAGTGCTCAGGCAGCTCTGTGGAAATTGCTGCAGTGCAGTTTAACTGTGCTCCAAATTCCTATCTATGAGGAGTCTTCTTGGAAATCTGTTTCTACAGGAAGACCCAGGAAGACGAAGAGGCATTAGGACAGGACTGGGACTCCTCCGGGAAAGCGTGGTCTGCTTAGAGATGAAACAGAGTCAGGAGAAGGTCCGGGGAGCGGCAAGAGACCCCAAACCAACGGGTTCAGGGACAGCTGCCGCCCGCTTCCTGAGATCTTTGCAGCAGAGCTTGCCCAGCTATACAGAAACATGCGAGCAGAGCCGCACCTCTGACCACCTGTCCCTACTGTGCTCTGGCTGAGGGGGCTACTTCAAGTGATTACTGGATTTCCTGGAGTCCCTCAGCCCACAGCCTCTTGGTGCCTCTGCAATCAGTACCTGGAGGAGTACCTTGTGTTTGAAGATGAAAATGATTAATAGTGATAGTAATAGATAGTGATAGTGGTAGTGATAGTTATAGTCATAGATAGTTATAGTAATAGGGATTGTTTCAGTGGTAGTGAGAGTGATAGTGATAGTTGTAGTAATAGGGATTGCTATAGTGATAGTGATAGAGATAGTGATAGGTAGTGATAGTGATTCTTTTAAGTGATAGTGATTGTGATACTTGATATTAAAGCACGGTGATTTTTTTAGTGATAGTGATTGTGATAGTGATACTTAGTGGACCGTGCTTATTTTACTGATAGTGATACTTTTAGTGAGAATAGTAGTGATACTTTGTATTAGCAGACGATGACTGTTTCTGTGATTTTGATAAAGAATTCTGTTTCCAAAAGCAGTAAATTCTTGCCTGTTGTGGCTGTTTCTGTTGGGGTAGAATGCAGGGAGATTACAGCAGGGCTGGGGCTGCGCCGGGAGCTCTGAGAAACTTGCACTGCAGTGCAGGACCTGTTGGTGCCAGCCTCAGGCTGCTTTCCCAGCAATGGCCATTAACAAGGCAGAAATGCAGCAGAGCTCTCTGAGGCTGACTGTTGCCTGCAGTGTGTGGGGAGGATATTGCCAGCAGCACTGCCAGAGAGATGCTTGAAGGCATCTCTGCACCCTGTGGGGTTTTGGAGGGTTTCTTCTACTTCTGCCTCAGGTGGTGAAGACTGCCTCAAGACAATGCAATTCTCTTTGAAGTGGTGAAGAGGAACCACAGAGCTCCTCACACTTATCCCTCTCCTCTCCACAGCAGCGCCAGCTCCACCTCTGGGCTGTCTCTCATGGGCCTCTCAGTAGCCTCTGAGATACCCACCTCCTGAGAGGACAACCCAAGGCACTTTTCAGAGGACAGCTGTGCCTCAACCCTTGAACCAAGCCTCACAAACTCTTGTCATATGGACATGCACACTTGCAGTCCTGCAGATGCACATGTGAACTCAGAGCTGTGGCACATAGGCATGCTCATGCCCCTGCAGTGCCATTTCTGAAATGCCTCGTCTGCTTTGAGGGGAGCTGACATGCCACTGCAGCAGGAAAACACCTCTGGGTTCAATGGGCTGCAGCAGAAAACCACCCTGGGTTTCTCCTTGTGTGTTGCTCTGTCCAGTTGCCAGTCCCTTGGCTCCTCCTCGTATCCCTGTTCCCTCCTACTCCCTCTGTATCTTGCTTTCCTCCAAAGCTTCCTCAAAGCGTCCATCCTGACCCAGCCCGACTCCCGTTCTCTCCTGCTCCCTCCTGCTCATTCTGCGGCTCTTCCTCTTTCCCTGCTGCCCCTTCCCGCAGCTCTGCCCCCGTTCCCTGCCCGTCCTTTGCTCTCGTTGTTTCTCCGTTCTGTTTCCATTCCCTGTCTGTCCTGTCTCTATTTCTCGGCTCCGCTCCTGTGCCACACTCGGCTCAGACTCCCAGGGGAACTGCCCCGGCAGCCGTTCTCTGCAGCCGGGACACGGCGGGGAGCTCTCCTGCAGCGGCACGACAGCGGCCAGTCGGGCCCGGGACATCTGCTTCTGGGTCAGGGGTCTCACCAACTCTTCTGGATATCTCAGCCCTCATTCTAGAGAAGCTGCGAACCATATAGAGGAAGCTTACCAGATTAAATACCAGAAAGATGGTCTCCTTAACATTCAGGGAAACTGAACATTCTCAAAAGTGACGTAACAGATCCAAAGGAGAAGAAGGAAAGGAAAGGCTGGAAAATTTTTATTCCCGGCTCCTCCTCTAACAGACTGGTTGTAATTTTTTAATAAATTCCCAAAACATACTACTGGAATTGAGATGCAGGGTGGGACGAAGAAACCATAAACCATACATATCGTAAACAGATGCCAGCATTTTTGTAAATGCCTTATAAATCATTATCACCAAGGCCAGCACAACAGCTATTCCAATCCGTACCCCTCTACCATAGAAATTGCGTGTTACAGACAATAATCCTAGTGACCAGAAAGGTATTGTAACCTCAAAAATGTCTAGAGCCCAGAGCCACACGAAGGCCTCTACCCCAAGAGACATTATGAAATGAAGCAGCATGGCTACTGACTGCAAACACAACCAACACACAATCAATAAGGCTTTTCTCCACCTTTTCCAGCCTTGTTGAAACGTAATAGATGTATTTGTCCAGGTTTAGGGCAAATTTGGGAGAGAATCCCTCAAAGGATCTCCGGTAGTACAACAGATCCAATCAGCCCCTCCCCCCACCTGGTCCGGGAGAAAATATCTCCTTGGAGAAAGGTGGAGAAAAACTGTTTATTAAACAGTCAAATCTACACAATCTCAAGCAGTAAGATCCCTTGCCACTCCAAAGGAGATGACAAACTGAGAAAGTCCCTTCCCCGGGGTGCAGCTTGGCTCACTCAGTCTCTGATCAGTCCCTCTGGTGCTGGGAATGTCCCAGGCCAGGCCTGCCCGGTGGGCCACAGGTGCAGCTGCGGTGCTCCCTGGGTGTTCAGTCCAGAGCAGGTTTTAAGAGGTCCAAAGAGAGGGAGAAAAGAAAACAAAGGTCCAGGGAACTTTTTGCCCTAGCTAGCTAACTAAAAGCAAAGGAGAGCACTGTCCCGTTGCGGTGCAGCCACAGACAACACAGCCCGCAGCAGGAATGTGTAGGAGTGAGTACAGTTCTGGAAAAAAAAAACCAACTTCTTCTCTCCCCCCCTTCACTCTCTGGAACACTCTTAAAGGTGCAAACTTATTATTCAGCATGAACAGAAGAAGACGATTGGGGATAAAAGCATCATATAGTCAACCCAGGACACCCCCCCTTTTTTGGCCAGCAGGTAATCTAGGGCTAGTCAGTTCTGGTAAATGGTGGTCCTCATTTGGTGACCTTGTGCTGATAACAAATTTAAGACTAAGTTTGCCTTGTTAGAAATGGCTTCTAGAAGAGCTTGTGTAAAATTATGCCTGGCAGGCTGTCTGGGTCCAATCCAGCCTTAGCCCTTCTAATCTTACATAAGGCAATGGCAAAAGACAAAAGGTGCTCTTCTCCTCTCAGGAACAAAGTCCTATTTTATTTCCTAGATTGGAGACACCAGATGGTCCAGGTGTCTTCCCAGGTGGAAAAGAGGGTGGGGATCTCCTCCCAGGGGGATTTTAAGCTGAGGGGAAGGGGGGCAGAGGAAGGGGGCCACAGGCAATGAGATACAAGTGCAGAAGGGGCAAGGGAAGGAGTAAGATTGGGACAAACCATTACCCTCAGGCTTTTGGGGGGAAAGGGGAAATGGAACAGACCATGTACCAAAAACCCAGTGCAAAAAATAACAACTAAATAAATTATTTAGTGCAAAACAACAAGCTTGTAATCTTATAATTCCATTTAGCTTGTAAATGGGGGTTCTATACCCCCATGAGGCATCCCGTGCCCCGGTGGCAAGGCTGTAAGTTTCAGTAATTCTCTCTGGAGCCCACCCTTCATCCCCCCCATCTCGGTGTTCCTCCAATCAGATCTCTTTTCTACCTATTAATTCATCATAAAGGGGTATCCCTGAATACTGACTGTCATCTTTTGTAAAGTAAAGGGAGTAAAAACAGTGATGGTTTTATCACACCTAATGTACAACTCCCCTCCCAGTCTTTTGGTACCATAACATAAGCCATCTTTCCACAGATCCAAAACAATCCTTTCAGGCTTTTCCAGAATTTTGGTGATTTTGTATTTCTAATTTCATTTTTGCTCCAAAATTTAGACAGCTGGGGCTCATCTTGGTAGGGATTTGGTTAGTTATACACTCTAACAATTGTTCTCTCTGTATATATGTACAGCCTCGTTTTTGCTCTCAAGTCCAATACAGATGTTTGCTTTGGGGAATCCACCACTCCTGGGTGTCATTGGTAGTTAGATACCTCTTACAAGACAGTTCACCTACACAAGAAAGAAATTTCAATCCCCTTCTCCATATACACTCTTCCTCGATTACCTCAGACTTTTAAGTTTCAAACCTTTTCTTCATTTAGTCTGTCTGGTGTTCAGTCTCCGTCCAGATCTTTTATTAATTTTAGAGTTTCTTGAGGGCTGAGTGTGATACCCTCCCAGGGCCATATTTCTGCTGTCCTGGTACCGCCGTATATCCAACAATTTGACACGTTGAACTCATGGCTTATTCTTTCTACTAGATCTAAAACCAAATTTTTTCCATTTGTTAATTTTATCTCTACCCCTGGTTTAATTATTCCTTTTATTTCCTTTTCCTTTATTAAGTCTGATCCTTTAATGATCTTTTTTCCTGTTTTTTTGTCAGTGCATGGCCCTCTTTCTCTTCAAGGGCATTCCCCCACTAGTTTTTGTTTATGGGTACCTATATTTTCAAGTAGTCGGTAAGTTTTCTCATCTTCTACACAGGTTTTTAAGTGTGAAAAGTCAACACACTCAGGGTAAGGATTAGTGCGGAGTCTGAGAACTGCGCTTTGCACATTTGCAGGATAGATAATATGGAAGCACTTATCAGAGGGGTTTGGTGGGCTCCTCTGGGGGCTCACAACCGTTGTTGCTATCAACACCCATGGGGGTCCAGGACAGTTTACTCTCTTGATATTCCTGGTCTTCTCAAGATGATAAATCGAGTATTGTTACCTGATCTGGGCTTGCTGCCTATGCTTGTGTTCTTACCAGTTTCTTTCACAATGCCTGATTTTATAGTGTCCCGGCTGTGTGACAACAGGGCTGTGACATACCCCTTGCGAGCTCTGCACATCCCACATATTGGTGGTCCGGTGCAGGAACAGAGAACAGCGACACGGATCTTGGGGCAGAACTGGGAGGATTTATTAGGTGGATGACAACACTTTAGGCTCCCAGAGTCCAGGACCCCAAGACCCCAACTAAGGGGTATTTTATATCACAACTCAGGAGGAGTGGTTTAGGGCATCTAACCAATAAGGGCATGGCTGGGGAGGAGTCTGAGGCGGGACTAACATCCTACAAACCTATCAAGGAAAACAGGGCAGGGGAATAATACAAATAAATAAATGGGGCATTGAGTACCAAGAGATTGGCAGAGAAAGTTCTGGAGAAAAGGGTAGGGATAGAGAGGATTGACAACTTGGGAGGGGAGAAGATAAATGCATGGGAATAGGGAATCCACAGGGAATCCACAGAGAGAAGGATTGATATTTAACAGAACTGAATAACAATCAGACAGGTCTAATTTTAGGATTGATATTTAACATCTTTTGAAATCTTCCTTTAATTTTCCCTTCTGAAAACAATCAGAGACAAGATGTAAACAATGATTATCTGCTGCTGTGGAATTTAGGATGATTGGCCCATCTCTGATGTTTAGAGTTGGTGGCCAATCAGGACTTCAGTGTCTAAACAGGAGCCCAGGATAGCTGCTTTGATCATTCTTTCTATTCTATTCTTAGCTAGCCTTGGGAACTTCTTCCTTCTATCTCTTTGGAGGTCCAAACCTTCCAAGATTCGCTCTCCTCTTCATCCTTGGTCCCTAAGGGACAATACAGATGAAGAGTTAACAGCAGTCTAAAAGGTGGGGGTGCGAGAGCAGTCTGTGGCCATGGGGTGGAGGTCCACCAGCTAGCTCACCCTTGGTGGCCAGATCGTCACATGAGGGGCCCCCCCGGATCTCTGCTGAGATAAATCGGGGCCAGTGATTGGATCCTGCTGAGATCCGGGGCCCGTGATATGGGTGACACCGCAGGGGCTCAGCACAAGGAACCAGAAGTGAAGGAAACAGGAAAAGACACTTGCCTGAGTCTCCAAAGAAAATTTATTTTCCGAAGGGGGTCAGGAGCAAATGCCAGAGAAAAGGGGGTCTGGTGACCCTTTTTAAAGAGGGGAGGGTACGAGGGTGGATACAACTCTTAACCAATGGGGGGATCTTAGGGGAGGATAACGTCACATAACTTAGTCAATAGGGAGCACTTAGTCAATAGGGAGCACTCAGGAGAAGGAAGAAGCCTCTTAAACCAATAAATCATTGAAACAGGGCTAACTGATAGGGAACATTCTGGAACACAAGGGGAGTGGGAACAGTAATTGACAGGAGTAAGGGGCAGGGTAACCGGGATTGGCAGGGGCATATAAGGGAATGAGGGGAGGAGCAGGGAGACCGACACAGTGAGGGGTAAACAAGTGGCGGGAAAACTTTGAGGTAAACAACTTAGGATTGAACCAATTGGAGGGAATAGAACGGGGTACATGGGAGAAACCATTGTGACTAACATAGAAACTCTTAACTTTTATATTAAAACAGCAGCCAAACATCAAACTACCACATCTCCCCCTTTTTAGTTTTATAACTTTCAATGCAAAATTGGGGAGGGGTACAACTCCTTCGGTGCCGTCCCGTTGATCTCCTTCCAACCATTCTTGGTTGGTGGTGGCGGTGGCAACGACAGTCTTTGCAGGTGAGAATGGCTTAGCAGCAGCGGTGGAAATGAGGTGCTGTAGAATTCCAAAACCCAAAGAAACTAGAAACAAAACGATAATAAAATAACCAGTGTCTTTGATTATAGAAAGCAGTCATCCAGATAAGCCCCAGTTCTTGAACATATCTTTAAACCAATCTTCACTCTCCTGTTTTACACTCCCAATTAGGTCTTTCATTTCTCGGATGGACGTGTGGATGCTTTGGCTTCTGGTGAAAAAATTGAAGCAACACAGCCCCTCAAATTCCTAGCACCCATGCCCATGTGCCAGCAGCAGAAAATCAATGGCAGCCCAATTTTGAAGGGTTGCCTTCCTGGTGATTTCCTTGTCTTCGAGGAGGTTACTCAAGGCAGTCCACGTTGAGTTTGCCTGCTTCGTAACCCAACATTCTAGGTTTCCTTATTTGCTCAACACTTTGGCTGCTGCCACCCATGGAAGAAACACGGAGACAGCAACCCTTTCAGATTTTTCCCAATGGTAAATTTCAGTGTTCATTGAATTGGCTTGCATCCCTTTTTAGTGTTTTTGCTTTAGCTTTGAAATGCTGAATTGGAATTTGGGTCATGTTGGGGAGAGTGAGGGAAAGATGCCCCATGGGTGCATGGACCTCCTAGAAGACAAGAAGGGATTCCTGGGTATGCTCAGTCTCTGCAGATTGAAAACATTCCCTTATCAAGTTTTCAAGCATACAAGTCATCCATTGAGGGAGCCCAAATTTTGGTAATATGTGTGCACCATTGTTTTGCCTGAAATTGTACTTTATGTTGCTTGATATTTTCATAGAGATCGGGACAAGAATTAGGTTTACACTCAAACTGGACACAAAATTCCACTTTTGCCAAGCCCAGGAGCTTGAATTCTTGGGGCTCTTGCTCAGTATAAGGTAGGTTACACACCCACTTGCGCCAGATTGCCAAGGGATTCACAATTGGTGTTTAGACATAATTTACCATTCCCCAGTACCTATAAATCTCGACTCATTGATCAGGTGGATTCTTTTTGTCAAGCTCATCTTGAATGTTGAGGATGGTGCTGGGGTACTGTAGGAACCATTTGTAGGATCGGCGGGAGAAAAGCGGCACGCCAATATGGGTGATCAGCAGATCTCGTTTATTGATCGGTAATCACGTACATTTATATTAGATTTAATGAAGTTCATACATATTGCAAAGCTGAGCTCAGGATTGGTTGGTTTACTTATCATCCAACTACACCTACTTCTACATTTTTTTAGGTTTCTCATTGCAACTATTGGAACTATTCTTTCTATTCTGGCAGGGCCCTGCTCTCCCACATCCTCATGTTGCAGCAAGGTTATAATGGCCTAGTTTTGTCATTGGACACTGACTGCTGACTCTTAGGCCTGTGTCCTTCTCAGTTTCTTAATGGTACGGTGTCTACGTGCCCTCCCTCAGCTAGCCAAATGTCTACAAAGCTCTCTACTGGGTACTCGCTTAACTTTGCAGGAATCCCCACCAGGCAGGTGGACATTGGATTTTCTGCTGCTGAGGTGGAGAGGCACAAGTGGTCTTGTTAGAGAGCACGGGCCAGGGTTACCCAAACATTTTTGCAGGGCTGCGGCACAATCCACACGTCCGACAGCTGGAGGAGGAGTACAGCTTGGAGCAGGCAGAGGATGCCTAAGGGGAAATAAAATAATTACATAAAATGAGTAAGTAATGTTAATAACATGCCATTTGTCTGACTGGAAACGGAGTCAGAGAGAGAGGGGTCAGGGTTCTCCTCTCCGTTTATGGCGCCAACAGTTTGAGGTAACGGCCTCGTCGATGGGGTCTTCCTGGGGGGTTGGAATGACAACTTTTGGCACTACTACCTTTCCAGTGGGTGTATAGGGTTTCACCCACCTTCTGGGTATCCACTTGATACCCAGAGGGCGTGGATATGCATGCGTAGCCACAACTCCAGGTCACAAACTTAAAATGACCCTAGATTTCCCCCGACTCAGGTCTCTTACTAATACTGGGGGTCTCTCTTCAGGTTGCAGCTGATGATGTTGCTGGAAATGCCACAGGACTGGTGGATTTAAGTTGTCAAAGGAGCAATTTAAGAAGTTAATAGTAAAGAGGGCTTTACAGAGCCTCAAATATGGTGGCAAAACATGGACATCTTCTCTTTGGCGGTGGAGGACTTTCTCTCTGCCTGTTGGATGTGTGGGAGAAGTCCTGGTTCTGCAAGGATCTCCTTCCACTCCTGATTGGGGAAAGAAACAGAATTATTAAGTTTGAACCAATATGGTTCTCTTTCATCAGTTGTCATTATTTAGGTATTAATGTCTTTGCCAGTAGTTTCCTTGCGGCCTGCTCCCTTTTTTATCTACACGCAGGGCAGGTCCATGCTCAGTATTTAGTTTTTTGAAACCTGAAGGGCTTCTCCTTCCCCTGTTTTTCCTGGTCCTCCTCTTTGCAGGGGTACCCTCTCCAAGAAGGACATTGGCTAATGAAATGTCCCTCTTGGCTGCAGTGGAAACACTTGCATACAACTCTCAGAAGCAGGTTACTTGGCGCCAGGGCAGCTGGAGCTGCCATCCTCTCCTGTTGTGGGGTCTTCTTTGAAATGTCCTCAGTCATTAGCACTGCCTTATGGGTACATTCTTCGATCAGCTGGTCAAGGGTAGGTGGTGGAGATGTGGGAAGGGCTAAAAGAACTCTGCGGCATGTGTCATTAGCATTGGTGGTGACTATTTCTAAAGTTAGTTGTTCCTGAACACTTGGATCATTGGCTCTTTTTTCAACTGCTGTCCACACCCAATTGACAAAATTGATAAACACTTCTGAAAAAGATTGTCTCAAAGGCATGTAAGATAGAACGGGCTCCTCTGAAGGCATGTAAAAAAGGCTCTCTCTGCTACTTCTTTTACCCTATCTAAAACTTCTTTAGGGATCCCCCCAAGCCTGTTTCTGGGCTTATTCACAGTCACCTTCACCGACTAAATGATCTAAGGCAATATGATTTTCCTCTGCATGGGTGGAGCAGTCGGAACTCTGCAGGAGCTCTGGAAGAAGGTCCCCTGCTAACCGCTTCCATGTTCTTTCCCATAATTTGTATTCTGCCGGAGGGCATCAGGCAACTAAACGGCTGTCTTAAATCAGCAGGGATGAGCATGTTCGAGGCAAGCGTTGCTTTTAAAATGCTCCGGAAAACTTTTCTGGCCAAACTCTCTTTTTGCCCTACAGAGTTCCTTAATGCTCTGATACGAGAGGGGCTCCCATTTTGGGTGCTCTCCCCTCACATTTTAGGTGACTGGGGCTAAGAAAACTGTATTAGTGTTGTCTGGGCCTTCCTGTTTCTCAGGCCCCAGCACCCTGACCCCCACATTACCATAGGAACCTGTAGCAGGGGTGTAGGAAACAGGAAGTTTGTGGGTGGAGCCCTGTGGCTGGGGTGTGGAGACTTGGGCAGAGACGATTTCTGAGGTAGGTGGTGTTGATGACCCAGGAGCATGAGAGGGACCTCTTGACACAGCTGGAAGGGGCGGAGCAGTGGGAGGAGCGGTAGGAGGATTGATGGGTGGACAAATGGGAGGATTAAAATCATGCACCGCAAGGGAAGAGGAGGGGCTAGGGGAATGGAAGGGGAAGTCTGGGGCTTGCACAGGAAAGGGAAGGAAAGGATATGGGAAGGAGAAGCACCCACCACAGGGCATAACCCATTTTGTGGTGCTTCTCTGGGAAGGATAGGGGGACCATTTTGAGGAATAAAACTGCCTTGGGACACATAACTGGGATTATTAATAGGAATAAATGGGTTGGGATGAGGGATTAGGGTGAGGTCCCTGACAGTGTGGCCACCACTGTCAGGGCAAGGGTACCGAGGGGACTTGGGGGAGCCAGGGAGACAGTGGCAGCCCTGCGTCCTTATTTTATGGCCTGCTCCTCCATGTCCACCCAGTGTGGGGGAAGTGGGAACAGGAGAAGAAGGTGGGGGGCAAGGGGGTCTGGGGAGAACTGGGGACAAACTCGCTGATTGTTTTTTAGATTCTCTTTCCCTTTCTTTGATAACATCCCAGGTTAACAAGAATAACTTCATGAACCATCTTCAACAGAAGGGTCACCCCTCTTGGTACCATCAGTTAATACAACACCTACTTTTTTCCAAAACTCCTCTTTCTGAGTCTCTTATGGGGTGATAGTGGGGAAACTAAAAAGCAACCACCTAACAAACCTCTTCAGCTTTCCCTTAGAAAAACTGACACCCCCTCATTCAGGGTTCTTGCAACTTGGAGATAGATTTCCCTTCGCTGGGTAGACAGCCTGGTGCCTGTCCCGGCTACCTAGCTTAATTCCACCCTCACTCTACAGGAAAAATTAAGAAGAAAGAAAGAAAAGGCCCTGGTAGCTGACGGGGGCGGACTGACTGCGCCACACATTGTGTGTCCCCTCCCTGGGGAAACAGCCACCCACTGCTGAGCCCCTGGCCAGGTCTGTCCAACCCACCAGGGAGCGCACCCAACCGTTTTAGCGCTTTTAACATCTCCTTTATTAATTCTTCATGAACTGACTTTTTACCTTTAGTATTTATAAACCTCCTTTCCTCCCAGATTTTACCAAAAGTGTGCACTATTCCAGAAGCATACTTGGAATGAGTATAGATAGTTCCCTTGTTGTATCTTAGCCAGATTAAACCTCTTAATAGTGCATATAATTCACAGCGCTGGGCTTACCATTTAGTTGGTAATTTTCCTTTTTCTATTATTTTCATACTTTTTTCATCTATGACTGCATAGCCTGACATCCTTTTTCCTTCTACAACTCGAGAAGAGCTATCTACAAACAGCACTTCTCCATCTAATAAAGGTAGTTCTTGTAGATCTTCTCGTGCCCTAGTCTGTAGATCAATTAATTCTTCGCAACAATGTTCAAGGTTGCCTTCTGATTTCCCATATAAAAATTGCACGGGATTCTACAGGGATTTTGTAGTTGTAAGTTCTGTGTTATCAATATCAGTTATTAACACATTAGTTAACACTATTTCATATTTAAGTAACCAACTGCCTGTAATCCATTGACTGGCCTTTTTGCTTAATATCAATTTTATATCATGAAGGCTATGTACCTTAATCTTGCCTCCAAAAGTCAGTTTATAGCTTTCTTCAGAGTCACAGTAGCAACCACTGATTGGAGGCAGGTGGGCCAGCCTCTCACCACAGGGTCTAGTAATTTTGATATGTAGGCAATTGGCTTCCCCTCTCCACACCACTTTTTGCACTAATATGCCGTAAAGCAATTCCTTCATCTACATTTACAAACAGTTCAAAGGGTCTTTCTAAATTAGGCAAACTTAAAACTGGAACCTCTATCAATCTTTCCTTTAGATCTATTAATTTCTTCTCTTCTTCTTCAGTCCATTCAAAAGTCCTTGTCTCAACTTATTTATCATATAAAAATTTTACTAACTTAGCGTGTCCATCAACCCAGGATTTGCAGTACCTGACCAAACCCAAAAATTTTCTTACATCCTGTTGCACCTTTGGGGAGGGCAGGGATAGGATTCCCTCAATTCTACTCATTGCTTATTTCTTATAACCTTTCCCAATTAAATGTCCTAAATATTTCACTTCCTGCTCCACAAATTGGAGCTTTCTTTTTGACACTTTTAACCCCTTTTTTCCTAGAAAATTTAAAAGTTCTGTGGTAGTTTGCTGAACTGGTTCTTTTTGCTCCCCTGAAATTAATAAATCATCAACTTACTGTAAAATCTGGGTATTCTGTTTTGGTTCAAATTGATCTAATAACCCTTCCAGTGCCTGTCCAAACAAATCTGGTGATTCGGTGAAATCTTGGGGCAATCGAGTCCATTGATATTGCTGTTTTCTCCCTGCGCTGTCATCATACCATTCAAAGGCGAACCACCCCTGACTCTCCTCTGCTAATGGGCACGCCCAGAACACATATCTTTGAGATCTAAACCACAAATGTTCCAGTGATACTTTATTTAACAAGGTGTAAGGGTTGGACACTACTGGATATCTAGCCACAGTTTGCTTATTGACTTTTCTTAGATCTTATACTAATTGGTATGTACCGTCTGGCTTCTTGACTGGTAAGATGGTGTATTATGGGGCCCAGTATCCCATCTTGAATCAATTATTTTATTATGGGAGTTAATACTTGTTTTCCTTCAGCTGAAATGGGATATTGATGGACTCGGATGGCTGTAGTTCTGGGTTTCATTTTTATCTCTATCGGTGGTATGTCCAATAAGACCCCATCAGCCCCTTCTGTCCATACTTAGTAATTTATTTCCTTCTCATCTTCTCTTTTAATGTCTTATTTGTTGCTACTATCTTCCTTACTTCAAAACTACCTCATTGCCAACTTTATTTGTAAATCTCAATAAGTAGGTTACATTTCAACTTAGGCATAAACAGTAAGTCAACACATCCTTCTTTAGAATTTCCACTCACTATTACTTGTTTAATTACAGGTACTCTGAATGGACTATTGTTTGCCCCCCTAAATTTACATGGTGTTCCATTAAGTTTACTCCCTTCCAGCATCTTAAAAACACACAACATATGAGGTCCTGAATCTACTAGAAACTCAAATTCTACTCTCTGAGGGCCTATTTCTAAATTTATCAAGGGCACTGCTTTAAAATCTTTTACTGCCAAAGCACCTGTCCTGGGCCCGATTCGCCGCTGTTGTGCCGCTTTTACCGCCTCAGAGGGTTTCTTATACTTCTGGCTCAGGCAGTTAAAACTGTCCCAAGATATATAATAAAGCGAGCCTCTCTAGGTAGGCCCGATTATTATATATAAATGCCCAGCTAGCTCAGTAGATCTCTCTGGCAGAGACCCAATAGCTGAGTTAAGCAAGGCCAAGCCACTGAGCTGTTCCTAGCAAGCCAGTGATATTCAGCTTATAGTGATTTCAGCTCTTTCATGAGTTCAGCTCAGCTGCTAGGAAGACAGCCGTGGCAATGGCATACAGACGGGAGAGAGAGGGGAAGAGAATACGCGAGAAATTCCAGTGAGGTTTATTCGGGAGGTCTTGAAGGGTTACAGCGCAGATTCTTCTCCCCTGGAAAGGGGGTACAGAGGGCTATTTTTATAGCCTTGGCATGGATCCAAACCAGCCAATGGCCGCAGGTTTAAGCATATTCCTTAACTGACCAATAGCTAAAAGAGTTACAATAGTATTGTCTTAACTGATTAAAGGACAGGGTTTCAACACGGTCAGGTCAGAGGAACAGGATAACACTTGCTCAGGAATGACTCAGCATTCAATTCTCAAGGAGCTTTTCCTGTATCCTTGGGGTTCACTACAACTCCCCTTTCTGTTTTTACTAAAAAGGCATTCCCTATAGTTCTTTTAAAACAGTGAAAAAGGCACGAGAACATAGCTAACACAATCACAACTACAAGGAGAATCAGCAAAATTCCCTTAACCAAAGAAGCAGCCCATCCTGTTAATCCCCAATGCCCAAAAGTTCATTAACCCAGTCTGGAATCGTTTCTACTTTCAAGTCCTTCACGAGATCTTTCAGTTTCTGGATGTTCGCATGGATGGATTCCGATCGTGAAGAGAGGTTGAAGCAGCACATTCCTTCGAAGTCCTCACAGCCGTGTCCGTGGGCAAGCAGCAGGAAGTCGATTGCTGCTCGATTCTGGAGTGAAGCTTGTCTTGTAGTTTCTTCATCCTTTAAGAGATCACTCAGGGCTGCAGATGTAGCATTAGCTTGTTTACTGAGCCAGCACCCAAGGTGACTGATTTCACCGAGGGCTTTAGCTGCAGCTACCCATGGTAAAAACAAGGAGACCGCAATCTTTTTCGGTTTGTTCCAATCATACAATTTAGGGTCACAATTTTCATCAAATTCAGTGTAGGACCTTTTTTGGCGTTTTGATTCGCTTTCCTTTTTCCAATTATGTAACAGGGTGATGTTTGGAGTAAGGGTGGAAAGTTTTTCAAGGGTACAGGGACCTCCCTGGAGTCGGGAGGGATCCCTGCCCAAACCCTGTCACCACAGATGAGAAACATTCCCTTGGGTAGTACTTTGGGATGGAGCGAGGACACAGAGATCACACGAGCCGTGTAATTGCACCAATCGTGAGGGGTTATAGGCTTTGTTAATTGGTGATACATCTTTTCGATATGTGTTTTTGTTCTGGTCAATTCCTGGCCAATTACTATTTTTTGGACGTCTAAAGTAAAATTTGACACAATATGTGGCCATGGAGGACCCCAATAGATCCAATTCTTGGGGCTCCTGATTATCATCTGGCAGAATTTTTGTCCACTCGTCCCAAGTATCAACCACATTGGGTGTCTTACCTGTGGTGCGGAGAACCTCTGAGTTATAGAAAGGCCAATCATCTGCAACAAAGGGAATTCCTACTAGACATGTGGAAAGTGGGTTATCAATGCTTCCCATGGACAAGCACAGGTTGTCCTGTTTTAGCGTTTTTGCTAAGGTTACCCAGACATTATGACTGGGCTGAGGGCTGATCCAGCCGGAGACATGCAGTGCAGTGAAGAGCATCCAGGCTGCAGTGAGGACAGCACCAACGGAGATATTTTTTTCATCTTTGGGCAGGAATAGGGCTTCTGATAGGGAATATAAACAAAATTGTTATCTTTATGATGAGAGGGTTTTGCCTAGATCTTTTCCTGTTCCTGTCCTCCCCCCTTTTTTTTTAATTTCTAAGTTATGCTAAGGGAGAAGGAGTGGTAGAAAGCAGGAGGGTTTTTTAAAAGTTAGAAAAGGAACAATAGGGTATTTAAAATGAAAAACAGAGTAACAACACATAATTCAAAAAAAACACTTTTATTAAAGGCTATCTATGGCTTGATGCAGCAGGACATTATGTTGTCCTCAGTTTTGTCTGCTGTCTTGTGATGGGGCGGCGGTCTGTGCTGGTGTTAGAGGGAGTTCGGCGACGTCTTCTTCTCAGGCCGAGCTGGTTTGGTTCTGAGGTGGTCTTGTGTTTGCCTCAGGAGAGTTCTTGTCTTCATCTGCAGGAGCGGTATTCAGTAGATTCTAAGTATGGTTTTACATTTTTCCTGGGTACCACCTTGGACCGGATGGCAGTAGCACACATGTCCTCTACCCCAAGTAATCAGCTGATAAGGCCCAGAAAATTGATGTGATTCAGGATCCTTCACGAGCACTGGTGGTTTTCAGTAAGCTTTGCTTGGGTGGAATTTGCAAAGTGGCGAAGTATTGGTGGATCAGGCTCTGAAACTGAACAGTTCAAAAATTGATGACATAGAGAGCCTTACAAAGTCTTTCCACTGGAGATGTGAATTTCGTGTCTCTGTTCTGCTGATTGAGGACTCTTTTGAGGGTTTGATGTGTCCTTTCCACGATGGATTGTCCTGTGGGGTTTACAGGTATGCCAGTCTTGTGTGCTATGCCCCATGCATTGAAGAACTCCTTTAACTTACGGGAAGTGTAGGCTGGTCCGTTATCTGTTTTGATTTCCTTTGGTACTCCCAGGGTGGCAAAAGCGAGTAGAAAGTGTTTTATTGTATGCAGTGCATTTTCTCCTGCATGTGATGATGCAAACACAGCTCCTGAGAATGTGTCAACCGATACATGCACGTATTTTGATCTTCCAAACGGTGCAAAGTGAGTTACATCTGTCTGCCACAGCTGGCAGCTGCTCAGAACCTCTGGGATTGACTCCCATTCCCATAGATGGTATCTGATAGGACTGACAGTTTGGACATGTAGCCACAATAGCCTTTGCCTGATCCTTTGAGAGTTTGAACATTCTCCCTAAGGGCAGGCACATTTTGATGAAAAAAAACGCATGAGACAGCTTTGCCTGGGCAAAGATGTCAGGAATATTAGCAGTTTCTACAGCCATTGCTAAAGCATCTGCTTTCCTGTTGCCTTCTGCAATAATACCTTGAAGGTCCGTGTGGGACCTCACATGCATTATATGGTAAGGCTGCTTTCTGTGGGAGATTAGGCGTACCAATTTAGAGAGCAGTTGGTACAACTTTGGGTTAGAAACCTCTTTGAGAAGAGCGTGTTCTGCTCTCATAGCTATACCAGCAACATAGGCTGAATCTGTGACCAGATTAAAAGGTTCATTTTAAATCTTTCAAAAGCTCTGACTACAGCTGCTAATTCTGCAATCTGTGGTGAGCCCTGTACAATTTGTATGTCAGATTCCCAATTTTGAGTTTGGGGTCTCTCCATGTAATCACTGACTTGTGGGAGGACCCTGAGCCATCAGTAAAGAGGGTTAGAGCTTTAAGAGGTTTTACGCTTTGGATTCGTTTTGGAATCAAATGAAAAGGTTTCCTTAGAATTAAAAAGTTTGTGCTTTGGGATTTGAGCTGTGGTTCGACCAGTGTAGCTGTCTAAGGCAAATTGAAGACTCTCATTAGTTTGGATCAGATCCTCAAAATCAGTAAGAGTTATTGGCAAGTATATGCATTCAAAGTCACAACCTGAAAGAGAGCGAAGGCGAGTCCTAGCCTTTTTATTAGGTGAGCTATGATCTCCTGGTAGGTGGTAAGTGTCTTTGTGGGCTGGTTACTTGTAAAAATCCATTCTAGTATCAGCAGAGGATCTCAAAGCTGAGAGTCCCATTGAAAAATCAGTCCATGGAATCAGGGGTGCTTTTCCCAGAATGATGAACTGGAAAGGCAGGCTGGGCTCGAAGCGATGAGCTTTGCGTGAAGACAGAGCTTCCTGGACTTTGACAATGGCACCTCTGGCTTCTTCTGTGAGAGTGCAGGAGAGTCCAATTCCTTAGGTCCCCTAAGAAGGTTGAACAAGGGGCAAGGTCCTCTGTTGTAATTCCTAGCAGTGGGCGTACCCAGTTGATGGATCCACACAGGCTGTGTAAGTCTCTCAAGGTTTTGGGTCATCAAGTATGGTGATCTGCTGGGGTGCGATGGTCCTTTCCCGGATCTGGACTCCAAGGTAAGTCCATGGCTTGATGTACTGGATTTTGTCCTCACGAATCTCCATCCCTGCCTTTTCTATGGCTTCAATAGTCTTTTAACTGTGTTGTCCAAATGAGTTTTGTCTGAAGCACACACCAGGATATCATCCATATAATGGTAGATTATGGAATCTGGAAATAATTTCCGAATGGGAGACAAGATGTGAGCCACATACCACTGGCAGATACTCGGCGACGTTTTAAGTCCCTGAGGAAGAACGGTCCAATGGTATCTTTTGAGCGGGGCCTCGTTGTTGAGCGAGGGAACGGAGAAGGCAAACCGAGGAGCATCATCTGGATGTAGAGGAATGCTGAAGAAACAGTCCTTAATGTCTATGACAACAAGTTCCCAGTCTCTAGGCAACATCGATGGGGAGGGCAAACCAGGCTGGAGAGAGCCCCTTGTCCTCGATGACCTCGTTGATTCTGCGAAGGTCGTGGAGAAGCCTCCATCTGTTTGTCCCAGGTTTTGGTAGAACGAAGACAGGAGAATTCCAAGGGCTGTCGGACTCCACGATGTGACCTTTAGCAAGCTGTTCTTCCACGAGAGCGTTTAGGGGCGCGCAACTTAATTTTAGAAAGGGGCCACTGTTGGACATGTATAGGCTTGTCACTTTTCCAGATGAGTCGAGGTGTTTCAGGAAGCGCCCTAACTCAGTGGCCCCACTGAAAAAATCCCGGTGGGAATACTTAAAGTGGCTCCCCACTGGGATAAAACGTCTCTGCCCCAAAGGGTGATGGGGGGGCCCTTACCACAAATGGGCGGATGGTTGCCATCTGACCTTCAGGACCTTCAACAAGGATGTTGTGCTTGCTCCTCATGGATACTGTATTTCCACCAATCCCGAAATCATCCCTGCAACAGGTTGTAGCTCCCAGCGCTTAGGCCAATCTGAGCGAGCGATGATGGTCACGTCAGCACCGGTGTCCAGCATCCCTGGCAGGTGGGTCAACTCTCCTTTGCAGGTGAGGCCGCACTCGATGAAAGGCTTGGATGTTCCCACGACTTGTACCCACATGGCTGTAGGGTTGAGAGGTATCTGTTCCCTGTGATTCTTTGGAAGCAAAACGGCTTGTGCTATTGGAGTTCCCTTTGAAAGAAAAAATGGTAAGTCCATACAATATACCTGGATGAGGATTTCTTGTCCTGGCATCACCGTAAAGCACTTCTGGAACAACAAATATTTCCTTTGGGCAATTAAGAGAGTCCCCTGTAATTAAAATGTCTGAGGGATCACCTTTAGGTCCATATTTACCAGTGGGAATTCTGTGGACATTGTCATTAGTAAACTCAATGGACAAAGCAGTTACCAGTTGTCGGCGGGTTCCCATCTGGGTTGTCCCGTGGGTTGAATCCTCTTCTTGTGGTCTGGGCGCCTTGGGCTGAAGCGTGGTTGGGTCTGGATGGCCTTTGATTTGTTGTCATCGCCGGGGCCCCTGGACCGGGCTCCATGAAAGCGTTTCCCGGACGCTGCTGGGCGTTGCTGGATCTGGGGTCTCTGATGAGGGTAGCGGTGGTATCGGGAGGTGACCTCTCAGGACAGTCCTTTATGTAATGTCCAAGTTCGCCACAGTGATGGCACTTTAGCTTGGTCTTTAGAAGTCATTACTGCATAAGCCCCAGAAACTCCTTCAGCAATACCCTTAGTGACTGCTTGAGCCACTGTGTTTTCAGTGGACATGTGACGCGTACAGCATTCTAGCATTTGCTCTATAGTAGGGTTTGTATCCACGGGTAGGGACCTCAAAATGGCTTTTGCACCTTTCATTTGAATTACTTAAAGCAAGCTTACATAAGAGTTCCTTCCTTGCCTCTGCACTTTCAATCTGTTTCTCCAAAGCATCTTTAATTCTGTCTACAAATTTAATAAAACTTTCATCTAACCCTTGTTTAATAGTAGAAAAATGCATTGTTGGCATTGACTCATCATGCATGAGAAGCAGAGAGGTTTTGCTGCAGTTGCAACATCTTGTAATGCGTCTTTTGTTAAAGTTTCTAATTGATTAGCAGGTTGTTGTAATGCACCTTCACCTGCAAGCTGGTCTCCACTGAAAAAATTTGTCTTATTAGCATCTGCAGCATAGGAATCTGATAATATTTTCAAATGTTTTTCCAATTCCTTTCCCATAGCATATATTCTGCTGGGGATAGGAGGCAATTTACAATATTTTTACATCATGTGGAAGTAAAACATGTGCAGAGAACATAGCTTCTAGAAAATTTCTAAAGATATGTGCACTTCTGCCATGGTCTTTGGCTATATTTCTTAATTGCACTAATTCCTTATTCGAAATTGCTTTCCACCTTTTAGTGGTGGCTGCTCCACCGTTCCGTCCTTGCAAGTACTCGACTGGAAATGCATTAATTTTCTGTGCAAGATCCCAATCACCAGTTTTGACAACCTCCATTTTAATGAAAGCCCATGGGTCTGAATGAATCGTTTCAGAATCTGATTCACTGGAGGAGGCCTCTGAGGAGGACTGTATTATTAATTTGGATTTATGCTTTATTCGCTTAGAAACGTTTTCAAGGGTTTCACAGGCTGGTCAGAGGGTGGCGCTATTGGCACCAGGGTAGAAGCACAGCAAGCACAGGAACAGTGGGGTTTTCATAACTTGGGGGTTTCTGAAATTCCGTTATTAGAGGGAGGGGTGTTGAGGAGGCGCGGAGGGAGGACAGGGGCTGAACAGGGTGGGGGTGCAGGGATAGGGGTTGGGGAGCACGCACTCCGCGTTGAGGATTGAAATACCCAGATTTACAGGGGTGGATAGGTGTTTGGACGGAACTAGTGACGTTCTCCCTGTCCCAGGAAAGGCTGAGGACAGGGGGGGGGGGGGACAGAGCCGGCAGGAAAGGCGGGGGCGGACGGGCAGGAGGGGGGTGGGGTGCCACCGCGGCAGGATGGGGGGGGAGGAGGCGGAGGGAACCATTTGGGGGAGGGGGGACGGGGGGGGGGCAGGTCCTGAATGGGGAGGGGAGGAGCGAAATAGAGGGAACTGCAGCGTGGGGGGAAATCTGGGGAGGATGGCTGAACGGGCCGGAGGGAGAGCGGGAGGGGCCTGTCTCTCGCGGGGGGGGATTGGCTGAGGGTGGGAACCAGACTCCGGAACCTGGGATGGACCCTGCCAGGCCAGGGTAGGCAGGATGTGTGGCGAAATAGATAAGGAATTGCGTGGGGGGTCGGGCCCCCATGACCTACCTGTAGAGGAGGAAAGTGTTATCTCAGAGCCCATTTGTCCAGTGGTATCCGGGCTGATTAGCAGGGTCTTATCACTCAAGCCATTTGCATTCGAAAGGCCACTGCCTGAACACGTTTGCAAAAGTTTTTTCAAGCTGAGTTAAAATTCTGAACACTTTTGTGTTATAAAATGAAATAAAGGCAAGAAATTAGTTACAGAGAAATCTTGTCTAGTTTGAGTTATATAGAGAGTGTTGCCAATTTTGTCCCAAAAGGAATGTCCCAGTAACAGTGTTCTTATTAGTTTCAGGAAAATGCGAGGTAATCCATAAAATAAATCTTTTAAGACTGCTTTTTGAAAGTTTACCAGAAGAAAAGGAAAAGTTGTTAGTAGATAGAATTTCTACAATGGTTAAATAAATCTCTCTCGATGTCAGAAAGCTTTGGGGTGTGTAAAGGGCACCCATATTCCTTCCAACAGAAAAAAACAGAAAAAAAAAAAAAAAAAAAAAAAAATCAGAACCCCAGAAAGCTGGAGCCAGTGAGTGTTAATTTATACATACCAATCCTTTGGGGTGAATTCTGTGGAAGGCGTCTGCTAGTCAGTTCTCCTCGAACAATCTATGTTCAGGTGTTGGTAGACAGGGTCTGACTGAAATGACAGTCTTTTCCCCACTGGCTACGGGAAGTAAATTCTCCCCTGAGGCGGCAAAAACACAGGAAGTGAAGCTGTGGTGTTTTGCTTGCCCAAGCTTTTGTCCTCGATGGGTTGTGCTTTCCTTAATTGCTGTTTTGGGACTTAACTTTCAGGGAGATTAAGACTGGAATGTAGGATTGTCATATGTATGCCCAGGAAGAGCATGTGGAAAGTGACAGGAGTGCCCATCTCAGATTTAGAAAGTGACCATCCTTGAAGAAACCAATTCAGCCAGTGAACTGCTGTTCTGGGCTCACGACCAGATTCACTGGCATGAGGTGGCCTTTCCCATGCCCGCTGGGTCCCACCATCTACAGCCAAAGAATGGAGGCACTTCCAGCAGTAAAGCTTTGTCCAAGAAACGCTGCATAACTCTCAGAGGCTTCTTGTTGCCCAGTGTGTGGGGAGGATATTGCCAAGAGCTTGTCCCTCTCCTCTCCACAGCAGCACCAGCTCCACCTCTGGGCTTTCATGGGCCTCTCAGCAGTCTCTGAGATACACCCCTGTGGGACATATGCATGGTCATGACCTACCATTGGTGCACCACCCCGGGGCTTTTTCTGCCAGCTTCTCCCACCACTCGCATCGGTCCTTGACGCCACCTCTGAGAGATGTGTGCGCTGCATGCAGGAAGAAGAAAACCCCAAAGTGAACGGTTCCTGTGGGCATCGGCCCTTTGGGTTTCTCTGTTCCTGGCAGCACCAACACCCCTGCGTGAGCACGCCAACTTTTGTCTGGTGATGCTCCCGCGGGAAGTAGGCACAACCCCTTCTTCAGTGGTTGGAAGGACATCTTCAAGACCAAGGACCCGCACTGCTGTTTTCTTTCCTGAGGTCGACAGTTGGGTGAGTTCCCCTGGTGGCTTTGGGACAGACCAGGCTGGGGGCTCCCCATAGGCAGCCACGCTTCCAGGATGGAGGGGAAACACCACGCACAGTGTGAGGGGCTTGCTGCCGTCGGCTTTCGGTACCCTTTTTCAGTTCTTTTTCCCTTGTTTCCAGCAGTGAGTGGGTGGAATTAAGCTTGGTTGACAGCATGGGTACTCAGCTGTCCACCCAGCAGAGAGAGGCGTATATCCAAGTTGTGGGGTCCTGAGGGAGGTGGGTGAAAATTTTCTGGAAGTTTAGTTAAGAAGTTTGTTTGTTGGATGTTTTTTAAGTTCCCGCAAGTGACAGTTAAAGATGGTAGAGATGAGAATTTTTTGAGAACTATAGGGTGTTTGTTAACCAAAAGCACAAGAAGGAGGGCCCCTACAGTCTAGGAAGGTTTTATAAGGTTCTTTAATTATTGACATTGTGAAGGATAGTAATGCAAGTAGTGAGCAGGAAAATAAATAATGTCCTACAGCGCAGTTCCCAGTTGTCCCTCGAGCCCTTTCTCTGCCCTCTTCTCCTACCCGTTTCCTCTACATCAGGTGGACAAGAGGGAGCAACCCGTCCACAGCAGACACAGAGTTGCTACTGTCTCCCTGGCTCCCACAGGTCCCCTCGGTACCTTTGCCCTGACAGTGATGGCCACACTGTCAGGGAATCTGTCCCTAACCCTCTTCCCCAACCCTTCATCCCCATAGCTAATCCTGAGCATGTTCAAGATTGCTTTATTCCCCAAAACCCATTCCTTGTACATCCCAGAGAAATGCCACAACTTGGCCGCCACCTTGTGACAGCCGCCCTGATACCCCAAAATGGCTGTCACCTTGTGGCAAAGGTTTGTCCTCCTCAGAGCCCCTTCTTTCCCACACTATCCCCGGACTCCGCCTTTCCTTCCCTACATCTCTACATCCCTCCCCTGTGGCGTTCAGTTGGACTCCTCCCAGGTGTTGTTGCACAACCCCATCTGTTACTCCCTGTTACTCTTCCTCCGGTTCCTCCCCTTCCCGCACGGTGTTACCATCAGCTCCGCCCATCATCCACACTGTCTCTACCAAAGTTCTGCCCCTCAACATCAAAGCTCCACCCCCCCCTCCTCTTTCTCATGCCTCACCTTTCAATTCACACAGTGATGAGGTGGCCGGCGGGGAGGAGCCTGGGAAACAAGACACAATGAATAATAGAGAACCTTTGTTCCTGGCTCTTGTCACCTATAATAAAAATGGACATGGGAGACCCTTTCATATAAACAGCATTTGGGATCTCTGCAAGTCCAAATGAGAATTGGGCCCCAAAAGTGAATTTTTCTGGAGCCTTTTTAGGGCAACCTTTTCAAAAACTTTAGTCCCTGATGACATTAAATGCCTTTTTAGTTGCCTGCTTCCCCCATCAGAATATAAATTGTGGGAAAGGACTTGGAGAAGGCTGAGAGTGGACCTCCTCCCAGAGATCCTGAAAAATGAAGAATATGCTATAGGTGCTGAAGACAACCGAATTACAATAGGACATCTTCTTGGATAGGGTGACTGGAGCCTGGATAAATAGCAGGCGGGGGGGATTCCAAAAGAAGTTCTAGATACGGTGAGAGGTGCGGTGGAACGCGCATTCCTTTGAATGCCTTCTAAAGAACCTGCCATTCCCTACCTTACAATCAGACAAACTCTTTCTGAACCATTTGTAGACTTTGTTGACAGCGTTAGAGCTGCCGTGGAGAAAAAGGTGGACAATCCCCAATTACAAGAGCAGCTGACTCTAGACACAGTAACCACCACTGCAAACGAGGTGTGCCGAAGGGTCATCTTAGCCCTCCCCACATCACCACCACCAACCCTTGATCAAGACATGGAAGAGTGCACGCGAAAAGCCATGATCATCGTTGAAGATATTACTAGGGACAACCCGTCACCAGAAAAAACAGTATCAGCAGCCTCTGCAGCCCAAAGAGGACCAACTTTCCCTGCAAAAACTCCAATACCACCAAGACTGTTGCTTCCATTGTGGGTGAGAAGACCATTTTATTAACCGCTGCCCTTTCTTGGAGACAGCTCCCCCAAGCACGGGGGGAGATAAAGGGGGAGGAAAGGGGGAGGAAGCCTCAAACCACCAGGCTCAAAAAAACTAAGTGTTAAGCGCGAGCCCACCCCGCACAATGACAAAAATAGGGTAAACCGTGGGGGGGCAATTGATTACAAACATAATAGCCAAATAACTACAACTGATTGTCATGACCCTTACTAGCTTAGACTAACTCAACCTTTTTTTATCGTAACCAGGACTGGTATGAGATTGGCACGGAGCCTGGACTTCTCCCACACATCCAACAGGGGGAGATCTGAAGGAGCATTCCAGATCTCAAGGGCAAGTATCTCGTTTCAGGGACACTAAGCCCACTCCCCTAGGGATTGAAGTCGTTTCCTGTGGTCCTTACACACAACTTGGAGCGCTTCACCCTCATGACGTGCTGTGTCCACCCTGTCTCTTCCTGTCGGAAGGCCAGATCATTGCACAAGCCATTCCAATACCTCGTTTTATGTGCGATGATCTGGACCTTTCTGTTTTCTACACTGAAGTGCTGGGAGAAGAGAAGCCCCTTGTGTGGTGTGGCCTTAAGAGCGACGGGCATTCGATCCAATTCAGGGGATGATGGACATGGGAGCAGATGTGATGGTCATTCCTCCGCACACATGGCCGTCACAATGGGAGTTGCAAAACGTAAGCAGCTCGTTTCTGGGAGTTGGGGGTTTTCAATCAGCGAGAAGGTTTAGGAGCAAAGTACAAATTATGGGGCTGAATGGGCAATTGGCGTCTGTGCGCCCATTCGTTTTGAATTTCAAGTTTACTCTGTGGGGGAGAGATGCCATGTCCCAGTGGGGGGCAAAATTGGACTTAACCTGCCCCTCAGGATTTTTAGGTGTGGCTACTGAAGAGTGCTCTACCCTAAGACTAAATTGGTTCACAGATACACTAGTCCATGTAGAAGAGTGGCTGCTGAACAAACAAAAATTAAGTGCACTCACTCAGATCGGAAGAAGAACTGGCTGTAATGGTCTGTCCGAAATTCTCTCATCAAAAATCTCATGATTTTTGTCATGAAAAGGGACAGAAACTGAGACGACAGAAAGATGCTGTTTAATATCCTGGTTTGATGAAAGTCTGCCAAGCTTACAAGGCCGAGACATGGCTCCCAGCCTGCCAAGTAATTGTGCAAAGAAGCACCTCGACCCGCTTCACAACAAGTCTTGGAATTTTCCTGCCTCTCAGACTTGGCTGGACTCTTTTCTGGAATAGCCTTTCGGTGGTCCCCACAAAAGACCCTTCATCTGTTCTACAACCACTGTGACTGACTGACTGACTGAGATGGGAGAAGCCTCTTCCCCAAGGACTGAGACATGACACCCTCACATAGAGAAAACTCCTTTTCTTCCTGAGGATTGAGACTGGAACCTGGGGGCGAACTGGCGGGGGGAACAGAACAGACTGTGATGTCTGCTTGCAGGTAGTGATTATTGGGACTATCGGACCAAGAAGACAATGGCTTCAGCCCACAACTGATTAGAAACTATTGCATTATTTTCCACCCCTCTTTCACACTTCGCCATAGGATAAAACACCCCAGGTTAGCTAGTCCAATTCGAAGATCTTCCCCACACTTGAACGACCCCTCGACTGACGGAACCTCGGCTGGACCCCGAAGGACTCCGTCGCTTCCACGTACGGTAGCTATAGCCTCCTCTTTTCTCTTTGCCCCCTCTGCCTTTCCATATGTTTTCCCCGCTTTCTCTCTTCTCCCTCACACGCCTTTTTCTGTAATCATTCAATAAAGTACACTGTTTTGATTTTGCTGCAAACCCCCTTTGCTGTGTTGGTGTTTTGTACCTTGAGGTCGTTGTGATCGAATCATCACAAAATCCATCTATAAGGATGGCTCGTGACACTGGCCAAGGGCCATACAGTAGAGACCAACAGCCCTTGGAACTCTCCGGTTGTTGTTATCAGGAAGCCGGGAGGGGACAGGTGGTGTCTTCTCCACCACTTGAGAAAAATAAACAATGTCATCGAGGACATGGGATCCCTCCAACCAGGGATGCTTTCCCCATCTATGCTCCCCCAAAATTGGCAATTAGCGGTCATCGATATAAAAGATTGTTTTTTCCACATTCCCCTTCACCCAGTAGATGCGCCATGGTTTGCTTTCTCTGTGCCCTCTATTAACAGAGGAGCTCCCATGAAGCGCTACCACTGGTGTGTTCTCTTGTAAGGGATGAAGAACAGTTCTACCATCTGCCAGTGGTATGTCGCAAGAGAGCTGTCCCCAGTGTGCAACAGGGAGAATGAATGTATTATATACCATTACATGGACGACATCCTCATTTGTGCCCCTGATGACGACATACTTGCACGTGCCCTTGAAGACACTATTACTGCTTTATCAGTAGCAGGATTTGAGTTACAAAAACAGAAGGTTCAATGCCTGCTGCCTTGGAAGTATGTGGTCCTTGAAATTAACGTAGCATCACACCTCAGAGGATATTAATTAATGACAACCCCAAAACACTGAGAGATCTGTACCAGTTATGCGCGTCATTAAACTGGATCAGGCCCTGGCTGGGGCTCACCACGGGGGATCTATCCCCTCTCTTCAACTCACTGAAAGGGGGAGAGAGTTTAGATTCCCCGAAGGCCCTGACCAGGAGGCCACGACTGCACTCGAGAAGGTCCAGTCCACCATTGCAGGCCGGCAAGCCCACTGGTGCCGTGAGGACCTGCCATTTAACTTCATCATCCTGGGTAAATTGCTGCACCTCCATGGGCTGATCTTTCAATGGGACACGGACCAACGGGATCCCCTCTTAATCATAGGGTGGTTATTTCATGGTCATCAGTTGTCCAAAAGCATCACCTGGCCACTGGAGTTGATGGCCAAGCTGATCATAAGGGCTAGGGCACGCCTGCATCTGCTGGCAGGGTGTGATTTTACATGCATTCACCTCCCCATCAAAACACCCATGGAGAGATGACCAAGGAGACCTTGGAACATTTGTTCCAAGAAAATGAGAATTTGCAATTCTCCTTGGATAGCTACATCGGACACATTTCAACCAACCATCCTGGCCACAAATTATTTAACACGGAATTTTATCTGATCCCAAATGATATTCAAAGTCGTCATCCACTCAAAGCTTTGACAGTTTTTACAGATGCATCCGGAGGATACCACAAGTCAGTAGTGAATTGGAAGGACCCTCAGACTCAGTAGTAGGAAGCCGACATGAAGACTGTGGAGGGTTTTCCACAAGTTGCTGAGTTGGATGCAGTTGTCAGGGCCTTTGAGAAATTTTCAGAACCCTTTAATTTAGTAACTGATTCGGCCTATGTAGTGGGCATGGTGTCCAGGGCAGAACATGCAGTGCTCAAAGAAGTCTCCAACCTTACCATCTTTGGCTTGCTCTTTCATTTGATATACCTGGTTTCCCACCGAGAGCAACTCTTTTTTGTGATGCATGTGAGATCGCACACCGACCTCCCTGGATTCATCGTGGAGGGAATCAGCAGAGCAGACACCCTAGCTGCACCTCTGCAGCTGGCTGGCCAACCCAACATCTTCCAGCAGGCCAAGTTAAGCCATCAACAGTTCCACCAGACTGCCCCAGGGCTGGTCTGCCAATTCCACCAGTGGTGTGACCAAGCCAGGGCGATTGTGGCCACATGCCCCAACTGCCAGGAGTCTGCTTTACCATCACTGGGTTCCGGGGTTAACCCTGGAGGGTTCTGCAGTTGCGAGATGTGGCAAACAGATATCACCTACTTACCCGAGTTTGGATGGTTTAAATATGTTCATGTATCTCTTGACAGCTTCTCGGCAGCAGTCTTCACCTAGACTCACACTGGAGAGAAAGCTGCAGATGCCCGAAGGCATTTAATACAAGCTTTTGCAGTTTAAGGGATCCCATCTATCATCAAAACAGATAATGGCCCATCCTATACCTCGAAGGCATTTGGTGAATTTTTGCAGGAATGGGGGGTACAACATCAGACGGGGATACCACATTCCCCCACCAGTCAAGCTGTAATAGAATGCACCCATCAGACCTTAAAGCAAGTCCTCACTCGCCAATGGGGAGATGTTCAGGCTCTGATCCCACATCTCAGGCCCTGCAAAGCACTTTTACCATCAATTTTTAAAATTGTTCTTTTGACAGACTGGAGTTGCCAGTCCTGAGACACTTCCACCAGCACCAACAACTCAAAATTAAGGAGAAACCATCTGTCGTTAATAGGGACCTGGACTCTGGAGAAATCCAGAACACAGCCTACCTGTGCCGTAGACCAGTGTGCCCTACAGCCGCACCCTGCATTCGACAGCCATCTGGGGGCGGCCTACTCTCGACGACGGTGTTGGGAGCTAGCCGGACTGAAGAAATCTGGCACCACAGCAGAGCTTGCCCAGCTGTACAAGAACATGTATGCAGACGCGTCACCTCTGACCACGACTCTCTTCTGTGCTCTGACGGTGACTCTTCGCGGGACTGCTGGATTTCCCTGGAGTCACCTCAGCCCACAGTATCCTGCTGCCCCAACAATCACTAACAACAAGAATACTTTGTATCAGAGGAAGATGGCTATTTTAGTGATAGTGAGACTGATAAATAGTGATAGTGACACTTTTCGTATAACTTTTAGTGATACCTTCAGTAACAGCAACAGTGATAATTTCTATAAGAGGACAGTGATAATTTTAGTGATAGCGATAGATAAATAAATCTATTTCCAAAACCAGTAAGTTCTTGCCTGTTGTGGCTTTTTCTGTTGGGGTAGAATGCACAGAGCTGGGAGCAGGGCTGGGGCTGTGACAGGAGCTCTGAGAAACTTGCACTGCAGTGCAGGACCTGTTTGTGCCAGCCTCAGCCTGCTTTCCCAGCAATGGCCATTAACAAGGCAGAAATGCAGTAGAGCTCTCAGAGGCTGACTGTTGCCTGCAGTGTGTGGGGAGGATATTGCCAGCAGCAATTGCCAGAGAGATGCTTGAAGGCATCTCTGCACCCTGTGGGGTTTTGGAGGGTTTCTTCTACTTCTGCCTCAGGCGGTGAAGACTGCCTCAAGACAATGCAATTCTCTTTGAAGTGGTGAAGAGGAACCACAGAGCTCCTCACACCTATCCCTCTCCTCTCCACAGCAGCGCCAGCTCCACCTCTGGGCTGTCTCTCATGGGCCTCTCAGTAGCCTCTGAGATACCCACCTCCTGAGAGGACAACCCAAGGCACTTTTCAGAGGACAGCTGTGCCTCAACCCTTGAACCAAGCCTCACAAACTCTTGGCATATGCACATGCACACTTGCAGTCCTGCAGATGCACATGTGAACTGAGAGCTGTGGCACATAGGCATGCTCATGCCCTGCAGTGCCATTTCTGAAATGCCTCGTCTGCTTTGAGGGAGCTGACATGCCACTGCAGCAGGAAAACACCTCTGGGTTCAATGGGCTGCAGCAAAAGACCACCCCTGGGTTTCTCCTTGTGTGTTGCTCTGTCCAGTTGCCAGTCCCTTGGCTCCTCCTCGTATCCCTGTTCCCTCCTACTCCCTCTGTATCTTGCTTTCCCTCCAAAGCTTCCTCAAAAGCGTCCATCCTGACCCAGCCCCGACTCCCGTTCTCTCCTGCTCCCTCCTGCTCATTCTGCGGCTCTTCCTCTTTCCCTGCTGCCCCTTCCCGCAGCTCCCCCCCGTTCCCTGCCCGTCCTTTGCTCTCGTTGTTTCTCCGTTCTGTTTCCATTCCCTGTCTGTCCTGTCTCTATTTCTCGGCTCCGCTCCTGTGCCACACTGGGCTCAGACTCCCAGGGGAACTGCCCCGGCAGCCGTTCTCTGCAGCCGGGACACGGCGGGAGCTCTCCTGCAGCGGCACGACAGCGGCCAGTCGGGCCCAGGACAGGCGTCTCGGCCCATTTCAGGCCGGAGCAGGGCTTAACCGAGCCAGCGGGAGCAGCTGGAGCTGCGGCCCGGGAAAGATTAACAGGGCCGGCACAGCCCCACAGCCCACGCCCGCCCCTCACGGCCCCAGCCAAATGGCGGGCGGCGGGGGGCAAGGAGGCCCCCCTGCGGGCAGCGCTGCCTCCCTGCCGTGCCACACGCGGCAGGCGGCTTCAGCCGCACCACAGCTGCTCTGGGGACACTGCTCCCAGAGCTGGGGACGAGCCGCCGAGCAGCACAATGCCGCCGTTATTTAATGCTAAAGGAGACACTGGGTGTATGGCGGTTAAGGAACAAAGAAGGGCAGTGTTCATCGGTGCCTCCCCATGTCTTAGGCAGGAATGGGGGCCTGTGAAAAACAACTGCTCACTTTGAAAATTTAAAAGGGTTTATTAAACCTTAACAAAAATACAAAAAGGTACTTACTATATAAGGAAAAAGTTTCAGCGCTGGGAAGTACCCCTGTGGATACAACCTGGCCGGCGGGTTCATCTTCAAGATGAATGCTCAATCTTTTATACCCCTGGGGGTTGCATCAGCCAGCCCTGGCCCCCACCCAAAGTCTGTCAGTCAGCTATTCTTTGCTATTTATCAGCGGAGACTACTTGCTTGTAACTTCATTGGAGATCAGGTGTTGCCATGCTGCAGCCCCTAAGCAACAAGGTTTTTCCATTTCCAAATGCCGCAGGCAAGGGACACCCGTGCACCTCTTCGTTTTTACCTGTCCTAGACAACCCCGGCTGTTTGACTCTCACCAGGGGGAAAGGGACCTATAGGGGGAACAGAAGGACATCTAAACTACAATAACGTAACAGTACATCACTAAAGCTTTTCTTAATATTCACACAGTAATTATTTTTTAATTGCAAGAGCAAATCAACTCAGTATCCATCTATATCAGGCTTGAGATGGCGTTCAGACCCAAGGCCGAGGCAGCTGGGCAGCCTGCCTGGCTTCTGGCTAGGCGATGTCACCAAGCCACCCTCCAGCCTGGTAGGGCCCTCTGCTCATTATGTGCTGCAGCCTTCAAGGTGAGCAGTGATCTGTGCTTGATCACGGCATTGGCTGAGTTTCTCCAGTCAGCTGGAGACTGCTTATGAGCCTTGGAGAGACAGCCCAGGGGTGGAAATCAGGCAGTGCCTCTGTGCTTGCAGTTCTAAACACCTGGGGCTTAACTGATGCTTCTGGGGAAATGATACCAAAGGCACTCTCTAAAGCTTTCCAAGAGATTCTGAATGTAGCGTTCCTGCACACAGAAGTCATGAATATTTGCTTCCCAGAAGAGCTGTTCAGCTAAAAGGCCACCCATGGTAACTGTAATCTGCAGCAGCCAAAACATTTGTGTGTGTCCCGTGGCAGTACCTCATGGTGTCTGAGGAAAAGCAGGAGGGAGCTCAGGGCCTCTGGATGAGGGCTTGATGGGTCTGGGGATCATGTGGTATTTACTTGTGCCACTTGCAGTGAGCCAGACACAGGCAGGTTCTAGAGGTGAATCCCTGGCACTCTGGTGTTCCCAGCAGGAGTGTGGGGCTTTGACCATGGGTTACTCTACAGGACACCAGGCCTGATGGTGGCACAAGGGCTACATGTGCCTCAAAGGGAAAAAGGATCTTGGCTCAGGCATTAGTGGGGTTCCTTTAGCAAGCATGAAATAGGATTGGGAGCGGAAAGGGGGATCAACCAGACTCACTTGGGAGAAACGTGAGCACAGCACACCCATATTTGTGTGACTGTGGAGGATGGAAGCAGTGCTTCATCATCAAAGGTGATGAAACTGTAGCAGAAGAAATGGGAAAAGCAGGGTTCTTGTCAGAAGGCTGTCAGACAAAAATACTACCAAAGAAAGACACTTGCATCTGGGTGTTTTACAGCAGCCTTCATAGAGGGCTTCTTTCAAGGGATTTCTGAGGAATAAGACAGGAGTGCCTCTGCATTCCCATGCACACAGTGCTGCCTCCCCGAATACATCGACCCTTCTCTGTTTTGCTCCTTCTATTCCTATGAAAAAACGGAAATTCAATAGAGGGGAGGTCCAGGAATTCACAGGCAATGTGGGCATACATTGGGGAGTTCAGAGACACTACTATGTCATGAGGTCACAGAGCTCTGTTAGATCTGAGGTTCCAAAGCTCCCCTCTGTTGTTCAGTGCTCGCTCTGGGCAACACTGCAGCAGCAGCAGCAGCAGCAGCAGCAGCAACAGCAGCAGCAGAATGTTGCGAGCAGGGGGGATCATGGTCCTGGGCCACTACCTCCTGCTCCTCTTTCTCCTGGCCCTGCAAGCCCAGAATGGCCAGAGTGCTCCAAGAGCTGGGCAGGGAGCAGGTAGGCAGGCAGGGGCCAGCACATAGCCCTGGCTGGCAGCAGCGGGGCCAGGACTAGGGCCTGCTGAGCCAGGAGCCACCGCGGTGTGGGCAGTGGGGCAGAGACACCGGGGAGCAGTGAGGGGCTGCAGCTGCTTTAGGGTGCAGCATGGGCAGAGATTCCTAAAGAGCAAGGAGGTGGGAAGGGGCAGTTCAGGCCCAGAACCTCAGCACCGGTTATCCATCACTCCGTTCTGGTTATCATCACTCAGCACTGGTTATCCAGCCTCCGGGCCTGGCTCCAGGGCTGGAGGGGGGTCGTGTGGGCATGCCATGGCGTTTCACTTCATGTGAGAGCTGCCAGCTCAGTGTCCCAAGGGCAGCCAGACCCCTCTGCAGCTGTGAGAATACAGAACCACCTGTGTGTCCCCTGTCAGTACCTCCCACATCCATGCCTTGAGGTGTTACCTTGAGACCAGAGCGTGTGATAATATATTCTTTTGAGTGTTTCATTGTAGATCAGTGCAGAGAGGTTTCTCCTCCAGCTCCTCAAGCTGATGATTCCATGCTGATTCCGAGCTGGTACCTCAAGCGTGAGTAGTCAGTCTGTATTTGACTTCATTGAATAAACGCTCCTTTTCTTTGTGCTATTCATGAGAAATTTACCCTCATATGTAAATGTTCTTTTATAAATTTAATATAGGGAAGGATTACCAGAAGATACCTGTGGTTCCTAAGGGGCTTCTAAGAGCATTGGTCAAAGATGCATCTGGTTAGTATATCCCACTCTGTTAACCCTGGGACCTGGGATGCTCAACTTTTGGTTCCTGTTGGGCTGTTCTCAATCCTGAACAGCCAGAAGTGCTCAGTCAGAGTCTTGCTGCTGGGACACTCCATTTCACACCTCCTGGAGTGAGCCATAGAGATGGTCCAGCACAGCGTCTGCTCACACCTGTGCTTCCAGATGATTGCCAGGGGCATCTCCAGCTGCTGCTGCAGATGTACCTTCACTGGCCAGAGCTGCTGTGTGCAGACATTGGTAGCCAGATGTTGAGAAAAGGCCTCTGCTGAATTGTTTTCACCTCACACTCCGCACAGCATGGAGGCAGACCTATGAGTCAGGGATGGGTTGAAGCTGCACCTCAATCTTGATGCTTTAGTTGAAGGGATTCCTTCTGTTGGTTGACTAAGTGTTGGGTGGTTTGGGTCTGCATTTTCTTGTTGTATTGCAGGAAATACAGCTGTGGATTCATTTTGTCTTTGGGGACAGTGGGCTTCTGACTGCCACTTCTCAAAGTCCCCAGGCCATGGCAGTGTGCTCCTGGTAAGGGACAGTGACTTCTATTTATGTCCCATGTTCTTTCTAAAGAGGCAGATCACAAGACTGTGGAGAAGAAGATGTATCCTATGGGAGAAAGTAACAGTGTGCCAGGCTCAGATGAAGAAACAGGAGTAGTCATGGATACCAGAACACCTGCTCAACATGAGAGACATTCAGGAAGTGAGTGCATGGGAGATGCTGTTTTGGGAAAAGAATAGAATTTCTGCTGTATCCCTCCCATGGATGAATTGCAGAGCCCTGGCCTGCAGCCCAGGGGAAAAGATAGGAGCAGTGTGCTGCTCCCTGGCACTCACTGGGCTCTTGTCCATGAGAACTTCATGGGATCCCTCTTGGTCCCTGATGCTGAGACACCAGAGCCAGAGGAAGAGATCTCTGAAGACAATAATCCTCGGGCATCTGAAGCACACTGTGGGATTATCCCTGGTGCAGAGTACAGACATTGTCTCTCACATTGTCTTTTCTCCTTCCAGGGTCAGCTGCTGGGCAAAAAGTTGAGACTCCCAGACAGTGGAAAATCAGTATGACCTACCTCCTGGGATCTCTTGCATTCTCGTGTGTGCTTCTGCTTGCAGCAGTGGTTGGGGTCATCATCACGTATCAGCTGCTGAAGAGAAACATGTGAGTTGGCCTTTCCCTTGAGGTATTTATTTCTGGTTTGGGTAATGAAGTGTTTTCACTGTACTGGCGTGCCAAGGCAGCTCCTGGCAGTGCTCTGCAGAAACTTCCGCCATGCAGTCAACTGTGCTTTTTTATCTCATATCTGACGAGTCTTCTTGGAATCTATTTTTACAGGAGGATTCAGGGAGACAAAGAAGTATCAACAGAATTCAACAGAATCCAACAGTTTTTGGGATAGCAAAGATTCTAGTAAAATTAATGGTGAAGCAGAATGAGGAGAATTCTGAGGAGGGATCAAGAGATCCCAAGCCAACAAGTCGAACAACAGTTGCTGCCTGTCACCAGAGATCTCTGTGGCAAAGCTTTCCCAGCTGCACAGGATGATAGATGCAGACCCCCCACCTCTACCTGCCTCTTGCAGGTGCCATTTGTCTGATGGTGCCTTTTCACAGGTGTTCCAGGTGACCTGGGTGGTTTATATAGATACATTTATATGTTTAATAAATTTCCTGTATGTCAATACATGCATGTCACTGTGTTTTTAGGACACAAAACCCCACATAACGGAATCTCTGTGTTTTGCCCTGGGTTCATGGGGTGATATACTGGGTCCCTTGGAAAAGAGGGCACACAGGCACTCTTTTGTTGCTTTCTGGGCTCTGGATGGGATTGCCTGGCACAGATATGTCACGGTGGCAAGGGGGTGGTAAGAGTGCTGTGACCTTCCTGAAGAGCATCCTAAGAAGGACAGCTCAGAGGCACAGGCACGTCCATCTCCCAGCCCGGCGTGTGATGTTAAGCTTAGGCCTCCTTCTTCAGGCAATGTGGAGAAAGGGGCTGGAGTTCTGTATGGTATTCCACAGAGTAGTAGCCTCTATTAAGAGCAGGGCCCTTCTCAAAGGGAGCCAGAGACAGAAGCTCCACAAACCTGGGCAAAACAGGGGTTTATATAGGGAAGGCTAGGGGCGGGACAAAACTGGTAACCAATGGGGTAAGGGTTCAGGGGCTGGGCACAAGGGGAAGGACCAATGGGTAACAAGGGATTAACAGAAATGCAAAGTCCTCCGGGGATGGTATTTGCTCACCCTAACTACAAAGTCAGTAGCTTAGGGGTTGGCCCTCCAGGGGAGTGCAATAAGCTTTTCTTTTGCCAGATTTCTGGCCCCCACCCAGGTCTTCAAGTAGCGACCTGAGAAGCTGCACTCTGTAAGAACTTGCACTTTGTAATTAGAAAATCAAAATCCTCTGGTACCTTTTAGATTGCCTTGATCCTCTTAAATCTTCATTTCATCAATGTGCGAAAAGACAGAAAATGTTTGCATCTTTTTAAAAAGTAACTATGAGAGACCATGACGTCTGACTTCCCCCTTCTGGGAAGGCTCTGATGCCTGATCCAAAAATCCTTTCATTGTTTGAAGAATTTCACAGTACTGGAGATTTCTTCCTGGGGATAGTGTTCTTGCAAATCTTCTCTGCTGACAGCGGAAGGAGAATGAATGAATACAGTCCTTCCTTGACGCGAGTGCCGGGTGAATTTCCAGCAAGCCCTTTCCCAGACTGCACTGAGATCGGCCACCCTGACCTGTATCACTTCAGGTGGCGGTAGAGCAGGGCTGCTCAAATACCACAGCAATGAGGCTGCTCTTCACAGCACTGACTGTATCCGCGCCTAGGATCAGGGTAAAGAACAGGGACCTTTTGTATGGTTTCCCAAGGAAGTTTTTTCCCAGAAAGGTCGGGGACTGACATGGTTGCCCATTAGGAAATGCCCTCTGGTTAGCCCGATCTCCTAGCACGCACCAAGAGTGGCTGCTCCCTATCTGCCCAAAGGCCAGTCTGGGTAGCGCTGTGAGCAGGGCTGCTTGGCACCCAGAAGCAGTAAGGCTGCTCTCTGTGGCTGTTATTCCCAAACCACGCCTAGGATTCAGGGTGAAGGAATGAGAGGGGTCACTTTGCATGAGTTCCCAAGAGATTTAATCCTGGGAGGAACCAGAGGCAAATGACAAAGAACACAGCTTTGCAACAATTTATATACAAGGGAGGGTACAAGGAGAGGGTACAAGGGGACTCAAACTTCAGCCAATTGCAGGAAACCTGGGGTAGAGCACAAGGCAGGGAATACAGTGTTTCAGCCAACAGGGGGGGCAGCAACAGGGGAGGAGAATGGTTTGAACATACCAATGGGATCACATGGGATACAGGCTTGACACGGAAGATTCTAGGAATGAAGGCGGGGCTACAATGACAGACAAGGGAGGGGAGGGCAGGGTCACACTAACTGGCAGAGAAGAATCCAGCATAGAGGTTGGTCTCTGGGAAGATGGGTAGGGAAATGGGGAGGTACAACTGTGGGATAAACCAAATATATCTGGAGGTAACCAGAACAAACCATTATGAACTTGTAACAGAAAAATCACACCCCAAAAGGGATGAAAAGGCACTGAACACAGGCTTACATCAACTTATATGTGGGGGAGGGTACAAGGGGAGGATACAAACCTTAGCCAATTGCAAGGAACCTGGGGAGGAGTGCAAGGTGGGCAATACAATGTCCAGACCAGTAGGGAGTAAGAGGGGAGGAGAGCAGCTTGAGTGAACCAATGGGATCACAGGGGATACACAAATGACAGGGTAAGTTCTGGAAACAAAGGCAGGGTCATCCTAATAGGGGAGGAGGACAGGGTTACAGGGATGGACACAGAAAGAGCTGGAACGGAGAGCAGGTCTTTGGGAAGATGGACAAGGGAGGATATAACTCAGAGACAAACCATTTACATGGGAGTACTGGAACAAACCATTACAAACCTGTAAAGAAAAAACACACCACCACACTTCCTAAACACTGGTTTATCGGTAAGTACATCCAGAACATAAAACCTGTTCTACGCTATGGTTCACAAGAGCCTTCTGCCTTTCCTTTTAGTATCAAGCACTCACAAAGGCAGTGGTCCTTTGCTTCACAATATCACTTCCTTCTGTAATGTACATCTACTTTTCATTTTTAAATGGAAATTCTTTTCCTTGCAGAAAATCAGCTGTTCTTCTAGTTTTATTTCAGAATTTTTGAAGGCCTCCAGAAAGGGAAAGGGAACTTTGAAGTTTCTGAACTCTGACATGACAGAGGAATGGATGATCACTGTCTTGGTCCTTCTGGCCAGCCTGTTGGTACTCCAGGCTAGGTACCATTGCCCTTCTTGGTTATCTGGGCATTCCACAGAGAACTAGCCTTTATTAAGAGCAGGGAACTCTGAGAAGGAGACCGGAGACAAGAACTCTGAGGATCCAGGGAAAATAGGTTTATATAGGGAAATTGAGGGGCAGGACAAAACATTAGGGCCAGTGGGGTAAGGGTGCAGGGATGGAGCAAAGGGCATGGGCCAATGGGGAACAAGGGATTAACATAATACCAGATTCTGAGAGTGATCTTTCTACTTGCCACAACCAGAAGGGTTTTGGCTTAGAGGCTAGCTCTCCAGGGGAGTGTGGCAAGCCTTTCCCTGGCTGGTTCTCTGGTCCTCACAACTCCCCCTTCTTTATTTAATAAAAAAGCTTCCCCCAGAGACTTTATGAGTAAAGCAGAAAAACAACCAAACATGAACCAAAAAAAACAATTTAAAGGATCTAAAGAATGTTTTTCAGAGGGAGGCAACCTATCCTTTAAGTCCCCAGTGTCCAAAAAGGTCTTCAAACCACTTGGGTTCCTTTTCAGTTTTTAGTTCTTGGACTAAGTTTTGGATCCATTGCATGTGGGTGTAGATGCCTTTCCTGTGGATGCTTGGCTTGAGGAAGCACAGTTCTTCAAACTCTTCACAGCTTGTCCATGGGCGAGCAGTAGAAAGTCAATGGCAGCTCAGTTTTTAAGTGTGACATGCCTGATAGCCTCCTCACCCAACAGGAGATCACTTAGCACAGCAGATTTAAGTTGTTAAGAATAGGATGGGTTTTTGTTCGCCAATTTTGAGATTTTCCGCCCAACACACCAAAGGAGGGGGGGGGATCAGTGCTGGCTAATCACCAATGCACTCACTTCCTGCTGTGAGATAGGATTAGGAGAAAGGCAAAGCAGGCTCAAAATTTTAAAAGGGTGTAAAGAAAAATTTATCAACAGTAACTAAAAGAATGAGTAATAAGAATCAGAACAAAACTTTGGTAATACTTCCCCTCCCCCCATAACCTTTTCTTTCTCACTGACAATGTAAAGAAACAAAACCTAACTGGTTGGCCAGCCGGGACATCCCGAAGGGACAATCCTTCACAGCTGCTGCTTCAGACCGCAACCAAAAGAATGCTCTGTCTGCCGCTCTGGCGCTTTCCCGCAAGACTTCTGGGAGGATGGGTCGTGCCTGGGAGTGACCATCTGTCCAATCCCATTCCACACAAATGATCATTAGATATGGTTCTCCCACTAAAATCCATGGCAGTGCAGGAGTTATCCCAAAGCCTAGGTAAGATCCCCATTGCTTCCTTTTTCCATGCTGCCTTCCACATAACAAACTCAGTGGGGTTCAGCAAGCATGAAAAAAGACACTGCAGATCAGCAGGCGTGACCTTGGAATCAGTAAGCATGGCCCTCAGGATCCCCCAGAAGTATTCACTCTCCCGGGAGAAATCCTTTTGGGCCTTGCACAACTCCTTTATAATATGATGGGGGAACAGGGTCCACTGGGCCTGGGCTCTCCCTTCCCTCTCTGGATGGTAAGTGACCAGAGCTGCTGAAGGGATGGGAATCAGCTTCAGGTCCCAGGTCTCCGCTACCTTCCCCCCAGACGCTGAAGCATGGGAACCAGAAGGCGAGTGTGGGAACCGCAACTGGGAGGAGAAGAGGAGTGCCTAGAGGACTGGGCGGGGACGTGTGATGGTTCTGTCACTGCCCCAAGGGTGTGATAGAGAGGCGGGGCTTGAGAGGAGGGAAGAGATATGAGAGGAACTGTGTGGGGAGGAGCGGAAAGGCGGAAGGACGGGTAGCGGGAGGAGTCTAGGGACAGGAAAGGGTTTTTAGAGGGATGAAAGGGGTTGTGGGATGAAGGAGGGGGAAAGGCGGGAAAAGCCATGCGGCATCCTCCATCTTGTGCTCCATGGGAGCCATCTTGATTAGGTTCTTGGGTGGGGAGACAACTGAACAGAGGGTTTGGAAGATGGGGATTTATTAACTGGGTGAGAGGGGGAAGGGGAGGAATCCCGGGGAGGCTGACCAGGACTCCTCGGGTGGGGGTATTGGGAGCTTCGAGGGGAGCCAGGGGGATGGTGAACCCTGCACTGTGCTAGAGCGAGCTGCTCCTCTCAAAATCCCATTTTTATGACAAACAGGAGAGGGAAAAGGGCTAGGACCGGGGGAACAGAGAGAACTGGGGATTAAACTCTGTGACAATGGCTGTTTTCTCACTCCCAAAGTAGATTTTAAAATGGCTCTAATTTGTGAGGTCCAGAATGTAATTTTTAACAGAGAGGAGTCCCCCATTCTGGCAGATTCTTGTAATTTGTCACTAACAGCATCCCAGAAACCTAGGTTGTAAATTTGGTCAGGGGAAACTTCTGGGAATTGGGAAACAGCCATTTCACTAACTTTCAAAATTCCTTTTTGGGAACTTTAACACTGCTCCCTGCAAGGATCCCTGCAACTTGGGTGTAAACTCTCATCTGAGCCACAGAGAAATGAGCACCCATGATAAAGCTATTAGTTGGTGTGACTCAGTCCACCCACCCCCCGAAAAACGTAAAAAGAAAAGGAAAGGCCTCACGCCAGCCCCTGTCAGAAAAAGGGGAGCTGCACAGCAAAGTGCCAGTGGGCACAACGAGAGGAACCAGGCACTGCGCCTGTCAAAAAATTGAATAAAAAGACAGGGAGAATGAAAGAGAAAGTGAGGGATTGTCCCTTTGGGATGTCCTGGCTAGCCAACCAGCACCGCTAGCAGCTGTGGGACACTATCCAGATTCCCTCAGGTCAGGAGAGCATCTAAGGCTTTTGCCTTGTTCAGGGATGTAGCTCACAGCCACAACCAGCAGAAGAAATGAGAGTGGACTCCAGCTGGGGTGAATCTGTGTTTATTGAATCCCAGCAGGGGAACCAACAGCCGAAGCCAAGACTGCGGGGGTTACAAGGGTTTATAAAGAGGGGAGGAAATGGGGTGGGGTTGGTCTCCAAGCAAACAGGATTGTAGGGGGGAGTGGGGTACAGAAGATTGACTTTTGGAATACACCAACAGGAATAACTTTAGGGAGGGGCCCCGGCTCCTGAACCAATCACTCGACGTTCTGGCTGGAAGCTTCCAGAGAGAAGGTTTGGGTCTCTGAATGACGGACAGGGCACCAGGGAGGGATCAGGGAAAGGACACATTGGTTTCCATGGTAACTGGGGAGGAGCCAGGGTGCTTGACAGTGCAAGGGAGGGAAGAGAGAACCAGGGCAGAACCATTACAACAGAGGGGGGAAACAGAGCAGTCCAACTGACAACTTACACAACCAATGCACAGCACAACATACCATCTCTAGAGTAGCCTTCAGTTCAGTTAGGGAGAGAAGTCCCTCTCGTTAACATTATGGAGATTTCTACACAACAAAGAACCAGTTCTCTCATGGCTCTCACAAATAGCAGCCACTTGGGCACATCTGCAACCGTGATTTCCCTCCTATTTTCCACAAGCTTTTCCCACAGCTGTGTTTATGGGCCATGTCAACCTATGGGGTACTGTTTGAAAGTGACCTGTTCAAAGGCAAATGTTCTCATTATTTAGCTCTAAAATAATCTTCATCTTTGGGAACAGAGGTCTTCTTCTTCTGGGGGCACAAGACTACTCTTCTTTCTTTCTCTGTTCAAACTTCTCATGGGATCACAGCTGTTTTAACATCATGCTTACTTTGGCATGGAGGCCATTGCTTGATATCAAATTGAACCCTTTATCTCCCCATGACTTTCATGTGTTACAGGGAAACAAGAGTTTTTTCTTCACAGCTCTGCAAGAGGATTTCAGCCCCAAGATCAAGGCATCTCCTCATTGCTCTGATCTGGGACTTGACTTCTTCTTCACTGACTTCACTGTTTTCATGTTGGTCCTTTACATGCTTGCATCTTGTTTCTTTCTTCCACTGAAGCACTGAAAGAGTTAACATCTCACCCGGGGCCTGCAGATGGCCACTCAGTGCTTGCAGTGGGAACTGTGACTGGGGCTGTGTCAGGATTGGCTGTGTGGCTGCTCTTTGGTTTTCTCTGCATTCAATTCCAGCCGCAGGGCCACTCTGTGTTGTTGTGCAGCTGCCACGCTGAGGGGAAAGGACTTGGCAGCAAGATGTCAACAGCCGCGGACCGGCCCTGCTTCAGCCAGTGTCACGTGGCACACTCTGATGCACACATTAACAAGGGGCGACACTCTCCCTGGGCCCTGCAATCCCCAGCTAGTTACTGCAGATCAGTGTGGATGAGATAGATGAGACAGGCCTTGCTTGGAAATCTGAAGATTTATTAACTGAAATGCTGACCAGACGCGAGGACCCAGAACATTGGCTGGGTAATGGGTTTGAAGGGACAGAATGAGGGTGGAGTTTAGGGTTGGGGACCAAGAACAAGAGAGCTGGGGAGGAACCCAAGGTGGAGTTTACAATTCACAGACCAATGAGGAAAACAAAGTGAGGAGAATAGGTCACATGGACCAATGGGGCATCAAAGGTTAGGGGATTTTCAAAGGGGACTTCCAGGCTGGCTGTTGGGACAAGGGAGGATGAACAAGTGATAGGAGGAAAGGCGGGGAACATTCTTGAACAAGGGGCAGATGGTAGGATGTGATAGGTAACTGGGTAGGAGGGCACAACTTAGGTAAAACCAACAACATTGAGGGAACAGGATCAAACAAACCATTAAGGAAAAGCACACCACAACAGGCCAGGGCCCCTGCAGCCTCCCTGCCCCCTGCCTGGCAGCTGCTGGGGCTTGCCCTGGCTGGGACGGGGCCGTGGGCTCCCCGGAGAGGGGCCCTGCCCTGTAGCGCAGCCTGCCTGGCCTGCCCCAGCCGGGACAGGGGCTGGGCCGGCCTTGTTCCGTGTTCCCAGGCTGGAATGAAAACGAGGATGTTTCCAGGTTTCTTTTGTCTTCAACATGTGTTTTTTGCAGAGGCGGGTCCAGCTTTCTAGTGGCTGGAAGCTTTGCATTACTTATCTAAATGTCTCCCATGACAGGGAGAGAGGAACAGCCTGGGATGTACAGGTGGGGGAGATGGGGCTTTTGGGGCAGAGAAAGGAAAAAGGTACAAGAAAGGGAGCATTCAGAGTTCTGCTTAGTATTTGTTGTTGAAGTAGCAGCCTTGTTATCTAGGGTATGGTGTGGCACTTGGTCTGGTCTGTGATCTGTTGACAGGGTGGTTTAATCTTTGCTGTAGGGGGTCTTTGGCACCGTCTCCAGGCTGTTGTTTGCTCTTCCTCTGAAGAGGGTCCCGTGGAGAGTCAGCTGAGTAACAACAATCACACCAATATGGCTGCATGTCATTCCACTTTTATTTAGCAAACTTGTCATATTTATGCTTCTATACACTGTTTCATTCGACAGCTGCTCAATACTCATTGGCTAAGTGACTGCAATCTCTCCCAGTCCCCAGCTCATGTTTTCACTTCAGGTTTCAGCTTCAATTTTTATTATTTTCTATTAGCCAACAGAATTGTTGCATGACCCAGAAACTCACAAACCCTTTTAAAAGGTAGTACACTATTCAAAGTGTAAGAAACTGATGATCATCCAGAGTGGGACCTAGAAATCATAAAAGAGCTATTCAGGTAGAACATTTCTAAATATATTTTTCAGTTACCAGACTTAAGTAATTTGTATTTTCACATGATAGATTTTCCAGCTCCTTTTCACTTCCCATGAGTTAGTGATATAATAGGAAAAAGAGTCTTTGATTCTTCATAATAAACTGAAAGAAACAGTAGTGAGAGTTTACACAATCAGTTTTTGTTAGAGAAATTAAAGAAGCCGCTGTGAGGGTAGGAAGGTGTGGGAATTCAGCACATCCCTCTGGGATGTTCAGAGCTACTGAGAACCCTTGGGGGGGCTCAGAGGTCCTGGAATGTTGCCAAAAGCACCTGGTGGCTTGACTTTGACCCTTTTAGGGATCTGCCACCTGTTTGTGGGGACATGGGAATCACTTGGGTTTGAATGGTTTGTTCACAGGGTGAAAAATGTAGATTTTAGGATTTTGGTACAGGGGGGTTTGGGAGACAAGATGGAGGATTCAGGCCCCGACCTCGTGGTCTTTCTCCTTCTTCTTGGCATCCATCTTGTCTGTGATGTTGGCACCTGGGGATTGGTTTACAGTAGAAGATCACTGTTTAACATAGGTGATGGGCATTGGAAGATAATTGTAAATATGTTATACGTAGTTTGTAGTATAAGAAGGCACGGCTGCCCCGTGGGCGGTCAGAATGCCTCAGACGATCCTGCTAACCCTCCTGACCTTGTCAGGGCAGGAGAAAAAATTTTGTAGATAAGAAATAATAAATGACCTTGAGACCGCGAAATGAAGAGCTCAGACTCCTTCTTTAAGCACCAGGCTGGGAACAGAGACTTTCCAACCTTTCTCGGGGTCACTCAGACAAACTAACGATCCCACAGGAAGGAATGGACAATCCTGAGACACTTGGAAGATCACTGTTTACCTAAACCAACATCAGAAAACTAGTGCATAAATACAGAAAAATTCTTAAAAGTTTTGTTTAATGTCATGCCTGTATTACTGTGCTTAGTCACCCACTCTCATCCAATCCAAGCACTCCCACTTACTTTTATCCACCTGTGTTTCTTACCTTGCAGTTAAATAACTGCACTGAAGTAAGATCTGTCTTCCTGCTTTTTGTTTGAACAGTACCTTGCTCAAGTTACTCCCTTGCCTCTGGCTGAGAACAGTAGGTGCTGTGTGGAGAGTTTTGTCAAAACATGGTTAGCTGAGCGAGGCCATGTTTAAGATACAGTGGTCAAGCAGTGATTTTCCAGCCTGCTGATTAAACAGGGGCTTTCCAGATGAACAAACAGTAGCTTATGCTGAGAACAGTAAAGGTCTTTATAAGTAGATATCAGGAGGAGACCATACTGTCCTTGAGAGACAAACAAAGATGCTAGAATAGAAACTAACCTTGCTTGAGAAACCACAGTTATCGAAGGAATGTAGAAATAGGGGCAGGGTTGTTTTCTAACGCTTGAACCAATGATTAGCTTTAGCTTTGCAATATGTATGAGCCTTATTAACACGCATATAAATGTACAAGCTGGATAATCAATAAACTAAGACTTGCTGATCAAAGGATGTGCAATTGTCTCCCACCAGCTCCATCAGTGCTGCAGAAATTTTAAAAAATTAACTCTGAGAGAATACAGAGAAATTGGTGAAGAGAAACCAAGATTCACCTACATAAAGAGATGATAGATGAGCTGGGCTTTTAAAATGTGCAAAAAGAAGAGACAGCCACACAAAAAAGGATAAGGAGGAGAAATTATTAGTGTTAATAAATGCAAAGACATTGTGACTGCTTCAGAATGTCTGAAAAACAAATGTGTTATGGGCCAGGAAAATATACTTCATGTCCAGTCACTGTACATGATACATCTGTCTCATAGAGATGGTAGACTAACCAACCATAGCCAATGCAAAGACCTTATATAAATAACTGATACTGAAGAAACAGAGATGTGAAAAGCAGTCAGAGAAGTGAAAGGAGACTGGAAAGTCTGGAAAACCCAGGGAAGGTGCAACTTTGAGGAGTACAGGTAGTGAAAGAGAGAAAAATGCAGCTGTTGGAACTGGAAAACAACCAGGATATGAAGCACGTGAGATATGCCTCTCTTCATTCTGGTCAAACCCCCTGCAGGCAGGGTTGGAAGTAAGGAAGGGGAGAATGATAGTTACTGGAAGAGGTGTCCAGGTGCAGATCAATAAAAATGCATTTGGTTCTTGAATCAAAGTAAATAGAGTAAATAATCAAAGTAAATAGCAGCATTTTCCCCTGTCACTGGTATTGATTGGTGTCTAATTTTTTGACTGAAAATTATGCTGCTAATTCATTTTTGTTTAATTATGAAATCAAGTTCTTCTAGCTTGCCCTGGTTAGGGATATTCTTCATTTATGCTGTAGATTCAGTTATGGCAGTAGCAGAATCACAGGCTTGTAGGAATTCGCCAGAGGGAAAATCACTGCACCAACCCCAAAGTAAGCAAAGGGTGTTTCTTTTTCTACCCGGAGGGGAAGCGGTGAGCACAGTATTAGATTAATTGCAGTCCTCAGTTTCTGACTGAAACCAGCCTGATTGAAATCAGCCATACAGTCAGTTACCAATACAATCAAATAAACCTAGAGTTTCAGCATCAGCCTGACTAGAATACTTCCACTGAATAAGAAAAAAAATAATGAGTTATGATATCTATCTATATATATACATATATATCTTTCATACTTTCTAAAGGAAAAGTAAGATACATTTTGCAAAGGCTCACATGCTAAACTTCAGGTATGTGAGTACTACTAAGTTATCTAGATGATCCTTCTCACACATGTGGTACTTGAAGAGTCTGAATTTGTAGTCAGATTCTACAGCACGTTAGGCATATTAAAGGACTAATAACACTGTCTTTGTTAAATTTTTTGCAGAAATGCACTTTGATTTCCTAAACTTTAAAATAATCAGTCTGTACAGGAACCTCTTATTATTCTCCAAACTGTAGGGCAATTTGCCAAGGGAACAGCACTATGACCTCTGTGTGTGATTGATAGCAACAAGCAGAACAGAATATTGCCAGTATCCTGACAATGGCAGAGTAAAAGCTAGGATTATAAACTGAGCACTTTTTTTTACACAAGGCTTCTAGTCTGCCTCAAAGAGCTAAAACAAACAAAAGAATTAAGTATTATAAACCAAAATCTTAGGAGCAGTGGTGTTGCAACATGTTAAAGTAGCACAAAATCTCCAAAACGCTCTCTGGTGATCTCTCTCTTTGACTCTGCATAGGGACTGTAGATACTCTCAACTACATCCTACTTAGGTATCCTTGAGTAGTTGTGCAATGAAAACCTGTCTTCAGAAACCTTGGGAACAAATAGAGGTGAGATTTTTTAGCAATTCTTTGATCTACATAAGTGAGTCAGAGGGTTGCAACCCTCTCTTGACTTGAGACAGCAGGAATATATTTTAGTGGATTCAGGCTACATCTGTGCTCTATTTAGGAACTGGTTCTGGCTCTTTATCAATGTGACTGGGAGTAAATTTCAGGATTTGGGTGGGTCCAGTGCTCTGGAACCTCAGAAGAGATGAGGCTGCAGTGTTATGCACTCCTTGTTATGGACTGCTGCCAGCTGGGGTGGACAGTGTGAGCTGTAACCATACAGTGCTGTCAAGGTACAGTCACTGCCCTGCTGCATCTCTTGGGATGTGCTGCAGCCGAAGTCCTGTGCAAGCACAGCCCACAGCTTGCTGAGGCCACGATGTGTGTTTCACAGAGGCCTTGTTGTCACACTGTGTCAAACAATGATCCAGGAAGAAATAAAAAGACTTAATTCAAAGATTTAGCTAATTGTATCTCTATTTTGGAAATACAGTATTTGTTTATCTTACAGGGCATTGTTATTTAAGGCTTAACTTCTGTGAATTTACTCTGGGACTGTTTTACAATACTTTATCCCAGAGTATAAATCCAGTGTGCTGTTGGTCTTTTCCCAGAAAAGGGGTATGTCCTTCTGGCATAGCTTGATCCACTTCAAATGAACAAAGAACTCTTATTTTGGAATAAGGTTGGACCTTCTTACAGTTTTTCAAGAACAACTAATTTTTTTTTCTGAATTCAGTATTTAATTGGAGACAACTTTCAAATGTAGGCAGTCTGGTTAGGTATTTCAGAGGTGTCAGGAAAATGGTATCTGTTCTGAGGAGTGATGCCCTAATTGCTGTGCCAGCTTCTACCTGCATGCATATAATATAAAGCTTGAACAGCTCTTGGGTGTGTTGCAAGTCCCACTAAGGAACAACCTGAGCTTTCTCACCATTGCAGGGAATACTGTGACAACACTGATGTTCCAATATCCAGCTATCTTCATTCCACTTTGATGTGCATAAAACAAAACCAAATTAGCAGCATATAAATACACAGAAATATCCAAGCAGCATTTTCACTAAGAATACAAGATCAGACTTCATGCATTTCACTGCATATTGTGCCATAACCATTGAAATTCTGTGGATTCCGTGTTTCAAACATTCCTTTATTTCTCCTGGTGTATGCAACTCTGTGTGCTCAAATACAGGGTAAATTTATATGCCCAGAAAGTGATTAGAATTAGGATAGGATTCCTGGCATATAGCTGCACCTCTGAGTGCAGGATCTCACATGGTCCAGCTGAAGCACAGGTCTGCATTCTCTCCCACCCCTGACTTCACAATTATCTGCTCAGCAAATCACACATCAGGCCAATGAATTTAATCTGGTGCACAGACTGGAGAGCAGGAAGGAAACTGCTGTGCTGGAATGCTGAGGGACCAGAGATGCATGGAAGTTACCACTGTGGGAGAAGTAAGACAGGAGCTGGTTCAGCATGTTAGCTTGAGGATGTCACTCAGGTGGCAGTAGGGACACCTATAGGCAAAAGGCACTCTGGAAACATCAGTATGAGGTTATATGTTAGCCAGAATTTTCTGTGGTTGTTGATTTTAATTGCCTGCCGTGAGTCTTCTTGGGTACTGTGGCAGCAGTTTCCAATGCCTCCTTTTCAGTTGGGGCCCTCAAACTATTTAACCCTTCAGGCATGCCAAGACACCCCAAAAAATCTTCACAGCAAATATGTCCTTTCAGTAATTTATTTTTCAGTTTATATCTGTGTTGTTAGCTACTTGTGACCGGAACAAGTGATCAGAGAATAATGGGTGATCAAAATGTGTGTATGTACACCTGATTATTTATATTAACTCCACAGCTGTGGTAAAAATAAAGCTGGAAAACATAAATCCTTGGTAGAAATTTTTGTTATAGTGAGCCTAAAAGCAGTTCAAGTCTCAGCTGAAAAGAAGGATATTGATATTGGCTCAGCAGCAATTCTTGTCAACAAAAAACTGAAAAATGCTTGAATTCAAGTACATAATTCAACCACGTATTGGTTATACTCAGTTTCCTCTCTTGTTTTAGAGAAATATAGCAGTAATCAGATAACTGGGTTCTTTGCTTTCAATAATATATATTTTGACAAATTTTGAGTCTCTAATTTTGAAAATAAAATCCCATAGGATTCTCCTAACATCATTTGTCAGTTGAACGTATAATTTGCATTTATTTTCTTGCAAATAGCTTGTAGTTTTTCAAAGAAGCTTAATGTATACCTGTGTCAGTGCATCCTTATGCTATACTGTCCAAGTTCTGGATGTGTGATGTGTAAATGTTATAGTCATAAAAAAGGATTCTCAGATAACTCATCTACTTAAATCCTCATTATTCAGAGTCAAGAAAAAATTTAATGTACAGCACATATGCAGATCAAATTTAAACTATTTCTTTCATACTAAAGGTAAGGCACTAAAGGTAAGGACACTGTTTTAAATAGTCACAAAATTTAAGATGAAACCAGTTGAATTTCTAAGGGAATCAGCTGTTAACACAATCAGTCTTATAAGAGAAAGTTCTAAGCAACTGGTGTTTCTAGTTACATTTAGGAAACTTGTGTAAAATCCTTCTACAAAAGATTATTTGATTCAAATAGAGAAAAAAGCTTGGTTTTGTTCTTGATGAGTAGCCCTTTTATGTCCACATTTATGGAATGTGTGGTATCAGGCATGAACTGTGTTTGTAATTTAAGTCTGTGGGGAAGACATGAGAGATGCCACACCAAAATGATATTCCTTTATCAACAAAGCACTACGGATTAAGTACAACCCTCAGTCCTCAGTTACTGTGTAACGACAGCAGTTCCTTAATTCTTATGTGACAAAGCTGTGATTTTTTTTTTTGTTACCACTTTGTAAAGAGTAGTATTAAATAATTTCATGAATACAGCAGGTCTTTCTGGGTTTCATCAGGATTACTTCACAGTGCAACACTTCACAGAGCTGGGTGAAATCTGTTTCTGGAACTATATCAGAGCTTCATATACTTACAGCTCTTGTCTACCAGTGGTTTGCATACTACAGAGGAATTAATTTTGAGACTCTAAGACTAGTATTGTTCAACTTTCTTTTGATGGAGCAAATGGCTTGATTGATTTCACCCTTCAGAAAAAGACTGAATGCCTATTTTCTCCCATGAGGTGACTGATTCTTTGTGCTGTCACATGTGGGCTGGTGTTCCCAGAGACAGTAGGCTCCTTGTGCAAAGACAGCCAGAAATACTGCAAGTGAGAATACTGTTAGCCCATTCTGTGGGGCTAAGAGGTGATTCAGAGACTTCCTGATGCAAAGTCCTGCCTGCAGTAGAGAGCACTCTGTGCACATGTGCAGGACAGGTGACTGGTTTGGGAGCAGCTCTGCAAAGGGGACCTGAGGCCCTGGTAGACCAAGGAACCTGGAATCAGTAGTGTGTGAAGGCTACATTGAGGGCAATGCTCAATTCCCCTCTGCACAGGACTTGTAGCTCTGAATCTGGGGCAGGGTATCCAGCTTTGAGCCTGCACTATGTGAGATACAAACCAGAGAGAATCCAGCAAACGGTTACTAAGACATTTAAGAGGCTGGAGGAAGGAACCCTAAGAGACTGGCCAGTAATGCCCAGACTGGTACCTGCAAACAACTGCTCAGCACAGAGGCAGTAATGCTGGAGCAGGAGATACCTAATCTCACTGGTTCTTAAATATTCGCCTTATCCAGACCCATCATGTTTTGTTGTTTGCTAGGTCTCTGCTCTATGCCTACTACTTACATTCTTGATTGCAGTTTCATCCTCCTAAGACAACTGAGGGCAGCCTTTGTTCAGACATCCTCTGAGGTTTAAGTACAGGCTCTAGCTATATCATGTTCTGTAACTAAACAAAGAATGTTATTTTTCTACTCCTGTATTTGGGGAAAGTAATTTATCCAGAACCACTAGTGCTAGAGTGGCATGAAAAAATAAATCACAGACATCAATCACTTTGCAATAATACCAACAATTATTTCCATACGTCTTCTGACAGCGACTCCATCTATTCTTTTCAGCTGCGATATTCATGCTGCCATACAAAGTAATATTGACAATACCACCAGATTAAGAGGCAGCGTATTCCCCGTCTATGAGCCTTTGAAAAGCATTTCGATTTTCCCATAGGTCTTTCTGTAACTGCGCCCGCTTCCTGCATCTCTGAGCAGGGAGTGCAATTGATTACTGGGAACAATTTTGGCAAAGGGTCTAGGGATGCTGCCTGGAGAGCATCAGCGCTGATGCAGATCAACAATGCCATCCGACAGGACACACACAGAGACACAGTTCCTTCTGAAGCTGCAGGTAGAAGGGTCCTGACACTCCTGCTTAGATCCAGGGCTGCTCCATCATCATCGTAACCTGCAAGACATCACACCAGTGACTGTGTGCTGCCTCTCTCCTGAGAGCCTGACAGGTGCCAGCAGGCACTGCTCTGGAGCTGGCAGCAGGCATTTTTGCTATTCAATTTTCAAAGATTTGAAAATTAGCATCCCCGTGGCCACTTTATTTTTTTTGAAAGTTGCTCAGGTGAAGTTTCAGTAGTTGAGTCTTCTTATAAATTCACATATATTGTCATTTTAATCTCTTATTTTGTGACCACTGTTTAGATAAACATCCTGCCTCAGTGGGTACAAAATCAATTTCTGTCTAGTGCTTTTAGAATCCTTCATCCCTAGGGAAGCAAGATTCCTGGGATCCAGATCCTGGTTTGATTTTTCACAAACCCATCACAGTTGCATCTACCCTGATAAATACAAAACCAATTAGATTTTCTTTTAAAATGTAGTTTTCTTTTTACATTACAAAGTTTTAAGATACACTTAAGTCATGTTCTAATATTCCATATCCAACTATTTTTGAATTTCTAACAATGACAGTCCCAAGCTTAAATGGTTTCTATGCTTCTAAATTCAGCAGTCAGGAACTGAAATTGGAGGAATTGTCAAATGTAAAAGGCAAATACTTGCTGTATGTATGCTCAACAAGCTGGTTGCCTCTTCCACAGGATATCTCTGTGCACCTCAGCTGCTCCTTTGGACAGTGTACAGGCTCATCTTCCTTGCCTGAGCTGATCCACCACAGCATTTAATCATGGAGCTCTGTGACTGCACAGACTTCTCATGCCCACTGTGTGTTTTCTAGACTACACCCTTAAAACCTGTAATTCTGATAGGTATTCTAGCTTTAAGTTAATCTAACAGATGCTCTTTCAGAAAAACTACATACTCTACATTATCCTAACCCTTTGAAATGACAGTGAGTTATTAAATTGGTAACATAAAATAATTTTGTCCATTAATGACTATAGATGACACACACGTAAGGGGCTTAACACACAGGAAGACTCTAAATATCATTCTTTAAAAAAGTATTTATTCCTGATGAAGAAAGTAGAAAGAGTATCTTCCATAACCTCTCCATATTCATAGTAGCTAACACAGAATCAGGCTGCTGCATTCCATCCCCTACAACCAGATCACTATGAAATTAATGTCATTAGGAGGAAAATCACATACACCCAGTCACAAAACATGGAATTTTACCCCAACCATTCAAATCTGTTGGGTCTGCTCTATTTTAAAGGGCAAAACACACATACACTATTAAAAAAAAAGGATAAACCACAGAATTTACATTGTAATGTCCCTTTGGATTTTCCCTTGAAACTCCCATGTGTCCCTGATTAAGAGACACCAAAAAGTCTGGGAAAATGGATTAATTGCACATAAAGATTTAAAAAAAAAAGTTCTAGTTCATTAAAAAATCCCAAACATCTTCTCAAATTGAATGTTTCTGACATGGCTGTGTTCATCATCACTCAAGTATCCCGTATTGAGGGCAGTTACACCTGTATGTGTGTTACAGAATCATTTATCTAGCATTTCAAGAAAAAGTTATGAGACACCTGAATTTCCATGATGACAGGAGAAAAGAAAAAAAAGGCCCAGAATAAAGCAAATAAATGCCCTGGCAAGAAATCCAAGTGAAGTTTCTGAACTTTTACCCAATTGTAAAAACATGAAAAGGCAGAAGATGAAGACTATCCCAAAAGACATCTATATGGAAAACACAATTCCAGATTTAAAATGTTGCTTTGCTTTTCATAAAACTATTTGCAACTGTGTAGAAAATTTCAAGACAGGTATAATTCATATCTGCAAATGGCCACAACTATTTGGGAAACTTGATAGTCTGTGTATGCAATAAAGTCCTAAATGATCCTGTTTAACAATTGTTCAGGGAATCAGAGGCATATCCAGTTCAAGCTAATGATTTCAGTGCAACAGAAAGAAAAAGATGCTGAAGTCTGTTATGGTTGGTTTAAGTAAGATCACAACAAAGAAACAACAATTCATATGCAAGTGTGCTTGCTTCTAAGAAATTTGGTCTGGGCTGAAAATTCCCCCCACTATTTTTTGTCTAGGCATTTTTTCTAGAAAAGTTCAGGGGAACTCACTTTTCTAAATTCAAGAGTTACTGTCTTTCTGTCAACCTCCCACGGTACAACCTGCAGTATGTTTTCTTTGGTCAGGCAGTGTCACTGTAAAGATCTCCACAGAATGTATTTACTAAATGTGTGATAGGGCTGTGCTGACAAACTAACGTACTGTTACATATTTATTTATAGAAGATATTAGACCATCAGATATATTGGAAAGGATTGTACTCTAAAGGCCTCTGGTTGAAAGGAGAGAAAAACAACAAAACACTCAGATTGTCCCTCCAAATCACTTCTTCATCGCAGCTAGAATCAAGGCAATCCTACTTGTACTTCTAATTCAGGACTATAGTTGGAAAAATGTTAAGGATTTGAGTATGTGCAGTGAAATATATACAGGTCTGCCTTATTAGTTTTCCCTTCTGACACTACTCTGGCAGGAAGGACAAGATTCTTACTTCAACTGAAAGGGAAAACACCAAAAGGTTTGTCCAGGGCGACAATGGCTTATCCTACTACTGAGCATTTTTACAATTTGCTTCTTCCAAGAGCCACTCAATTCCATTTAGCAGTCCATCTAAAGTTGCAGCTACAGTGTCCTGCATCTGTGAAAATAAAATTAAAAGAAAAAGTTATTGTATTAGAGGTAACAGCTAACAGGATCTAACAGTATTTTAATATCATTCTGTGTCTATCTGTAAAGTCAGAAACACTCATATCAAATCTAAATTTTTATCACTACTGTAAAGGTCCCTTAGACAAAAAAAGGTTTTATAAAAGTAAGAAAACAAACAAAAAAACCACCCTCATGTTAAGAAAGCTTTCACTCTAAGTATCAGAGGTGAATTTTTTTTCAATTGTTTCATCAGCTGTTCTGGAAGATTACATTTACTTTACAGATGGCAATCCACTTGAAAAATCTTCTTGTTATTCCTAAAGCAAAACTGCCACTTCAGGACTTTAGACTTCTATGCATCATTAAGACTCAGATTTTGTAATATCCCACCCAGTGGCTATTATAAATGGTATGTTTTGTAAAAAGCCTATAAACATTTTCCTTATGAAAATAAAGGAATTACCTCAAATCAGGATTTTTTTTTCTGGTTAAGTTATTCCTCAGCTACACAACATCAACAAAAATTCATTCTGTGTGGCTGAACCATGCTGACAGATACTGTCCTTGACAAACATAAAAAAACAGGTTCAAGACCTCACATCCTAGGTAGAAAACTGATCTGTCCAAAAACTGAAGACATTGCATCAACTGAGTGTTTAAAAATGTCCCAAAAATCTATCGTGTCCAAGGCTGCGACTCAGGAAATTTAGATTTAAATGAACTGAAGTTTCCTTGCTCCCTTCAAGACCATCATTTGTCCTTCCTTACATTCTAGCTCCATCTTAAGTCTGTTGTGTGTTTTTGGGCAAGTGACTTAAGCTCCTTGCTTTCAGACAAGCTAATAATTCATCTTGGAGCACCAGAGAAACTAAATCTTTCACTTGAATGGAAAGCTCGTGTACTAGTGTTGAAAGCTGCACTCTTGCTTAGGTAAGTATAGTTAAGGAACCTGAGAGCCTAAATTAAATTTAAATCGCAGAGAGTCAGAAAATAAAGGTTTAAGAGTAAGTACCATCCAGGGCTGACGCAGCAGATTAAGTTGCAACTGATGTGCCACATAAACACATGGAATTCTTTTCACACCAATGTCAGACACACAGGACAAAACCAGCAGAGGTCTGTTCGGAGGCCCGAGGTCTGGATCAATCATTGCCAAAATACGAGCCAGTTCCTCCTGACGATCATGTGCTAAGAAACAATTTTTAATATATGAGTCTTAAGTATATGCAAAAAACAAAGTGTTTCTGGTTTTGTTTTTATTTCAGAGGCAGTTAAAGGGCTGGAAGGACCAAATTATCTTGTTCTGCTTATCACAAGACTTACTCATCTGCTCTTATGCTACACAGATATTGATGACATTTAGATGTTACAGATCTCCATAGATTCTATGGCAGCCTATTTCAATCCTAACATCAGAACGTTTTCTGAGTACCTCACAGAGATCAAAATTACAAGCCATTCAGAAGGACTCACACACTGCACTGTCAGCAGCCTTTCCCTACTGAATGCACTTTTCTCTTAGTGTATCCCTTCAAAGTTTGTTGCCTGTCTCTTTTTTGAGATAGCCCTTTTCCTCCATTCAAAGCTTATGAATGTAAAGACAATTACCATAATTGTTATTTGGATTATCATCTCACAGGACTAAAGTGATTTAGACTAATTTCATTTTTTACTGTTTTCCTGGTGAAGGTTGTTTCCACAGCACAAACAATGTATTTTTAAGTTTCTTCTATACATACCCATGGGCTGTTTTTTTGTTTTTTAATCCATGTAATTCCCCACATGTAATTTAGATAGTGACCATATTAGTATGTGCCATAAACAAAACAAGGGGCAACAATCCCTAACATGTCAATGAGAGAGTGTCTGGAATAGGAGATCTCTTCAACAGGGTAAGACATGAAGAAACAGCAGATTTTTAAAGGGTCAGAGCTTGGATTTTCATGTATTGCATATTCTTTGTAATCTAACACACCAGTTATTCACAAATGTAAATAAAGAGAAACCCCTTACCTCTATGAGCTTCTGCATTAGCAACATAAATGAATCCATCAACTACTTCACACACCTTCCTCACTTGAGCTATTACACTGTAGTGAATGGCTTGCTGGGTCCCTACTGTGCTGTTCTCTTGGTAAAACATCTTATTCACAGCAACAGCTTGCTCCTCCCTTGCTCTCCTCCTTTCCACACTGAAAGATATTTCAGTAGTCAGGTTAGCTGAGAATGCCAAAAGAGAATCTCAAAAGTCTAGGCAGTGCAGGAAAGGGACAGGAAAATGGGCTGAGCCATAGAAATTGTTTCATTTCTCCCTGCCCCCTCCTGCTCTCCTTTCTTTCTGAGTGCAGAGAGATGGTTGGCGAACTGCAGGATGCTTATGAAAATACACTCCAGAATGAGTTCATAGAGTGTTTCCAAAGGGACTCAACCAAGGTGTTGATGGGTAGACACACCTGTAATGTGCCTGTTGTACACCTTTGGTACATATACTGTTTGGAAAAACTTTATTACTTCCATGAGAAAACTTAGTGGTTGAAAAAAGAAAGGAAAAACAAAGGCATGCATTGAAACTTCAATTTATAAGGGATATCCATGCATGAGAAAGTGCACACAAAAGTCACAGGACAAAAATATGGAAACTCTAAAATAAATTAGAAACTGTACTTTTTATTTGGTGGAGAACAGATCTTATCTTACCTCGTCGTGGAATACAATGTAACAATATTGAATTTTTGATTGTTGTTAAACTGAAAACTGACTCCTGATCCAATTCCTGCAGGGAAAAAGTGAATCTATGAGATTACAGCTATTTGGCTACTGAATACAATTAAGTGGTAGTTCAAAAATTCCAGTGGTGCTACAAAATTAATATATTCAAACCTAGATACTGCTCTTAGGGGTAGAAGATTTACTATTTTACAATTAAACTTTATACATGCTCCAATTGATCAAACTTTTAATTTCATGAAAACCTAGTCAAAGGTATTAAAACCATTTCCGTATTTCTGATTATTAGAATCGGAGCTAGAAATGTATAACAGAAAAGAGCCAGACTTTTATTTACTAGCTGAAACTAGCACAGAAAAGGCTCCAGTCTGCTTATGACAAGCTGCATTTAAAAGGACATGAGAGAAATAAAAAACCCACTAAAAATAATTGTCATGCTTCCTATAAATACAATTTAATTATTTGAGTTCTGCTGTGATGAAATAACTGTTAAAAAGTAACTCATTTTTGTCTCTGGCTTGGACTGAAGTAAAATTAAACTTTCAAAGCTACTCTTTAAAACATAAAAAATCCCTCACCTGCTCCTCTAACTCTTCTAAGCAAAATTTACATTATTTGATACCAGAATACTGAATCATATAAGGATCAGCCTTGAGTTCCTGTGTAAAGTCACAAAGGTGTTTTTTTGCCACTTACTGAAAGCAGTACTGAAAGAAAGGCCTGTCTGCATTTATTGATCACAACAGCAGCAGTAACATGGAATTTTGGATGAAAATAGAAGTACAAGGAGCAAAATTACTCTTCAGACAATGTCCAAATTTAATTGTAAATTCACTAAAGCTATTAGTTTGTCCCAAATGTTCGTTGCATTTATCCTTCTGAAAACATCAGAGATCAGCTTGTTTTTACTATGATTCTACTGAATTTTAAGGACACACAAAAAAATTCTTTTTCTTTATTTCTTCCTCAAAGTTTTTTGTGTTATATCTTTTTAGAAAACAAGGCCAAAAGCCAAAACCATCATTACCATGAATTTGTCTCTGAGGTAGGCCAGCTACCAGCAGAATTTCTGGGCATGTCATCATCTTTTGTACTAAAGAGTTGTCCAGCTCTTCCAAACCTGGCCCAAACATAGCAAAGCGAGGTTCTGCCTGAGTGACCAGTGACTGCAAAAAGGAAGTCACAGTCCCATACCGGGGACGGCTCGATTTCAAACTTCTTCTACCTTGAGGACAGCTCCTTTTATATCTGTTTAAAATAGATGCAACTAGAAATTAAAACACAAAATACAAAAGAGGTATTAATCAAACAAATTAATTTAGGTCCCACATTTCTTATGCTTTGCTTCTGGTACAACTCAAAGCAGAGGTCAAAAATTATAAAGTTCCAAACTGATGGTTTCAAGCACCAGTACAAAGCAGGCAAAAGCGTCCGTTCTTTTAAAGTCCAAATATTGACTTTTTGGATGTCAGTACACTTCTATCTAAACATCTTTCAGTGTATTTAAAAATAAAATAAGAATTGTGAATTCCCCATCCTCACTGAATACACAATATAGGTAAAATAACATCAAAATAGAACAGTCACATTAAAAATATAATTTTTAAAATGAGCTTTGTGAGTGCATTTTAAACCTTAATTAAACTCTTTTGTGTTTTATAACAAGTAACCCCCTGAAAATAAACATTTTCCCTGTAGTTAGACAGCATGGAAGCTGTGGAAGGAAACAAGTGTTGTCTGCAAACTTAAATGCTCTTTGGTGTGCATGTTAGAAGGCATGGAAAGACTGGTAATTGAGATGAAGAAAAACAGACATCCTAGAGCAGCAGTTTCCGTTTGCTTCTGGAGTCATGGTAGGCTGCTGCTGAACAAACCTCTTCAAGGAAGCATCTCATGTGGGCTCCTTTATACGCACACTGAAATGTTTCAGTTGAGCTCAGCAAAACAGCTAAGTACATGCAGACACAAAGGAAATCAGTGACAGATGGTTTCAAATCAGTGATTCAGACCTGAACAGATTTAAATTCAGTTTCAAAATCAGTTCATATTTTGCACATCAAATTCTGGGTGTACTGTTTGCAGCTGTTAAAGGGGACGAAGGGAACGGAGAATGCAGAAGTTAGTGCACTTACCACAAAGCAACGTGTCAAGGGCCACCTTTGGAAAATGTAACTGCAAATAAATCAAAAATCCCAAGCAAATCTACAGACTACTACTGTAAATCAAGGGAACTGAATGAAGTTTAGAAAAGAAATCACCACAAACTAACTTGTTTTAAGAGTTCTTCTCAGTCATCCAAACATACTGTGTTGCTATGCTTTTCAACTATATTAGCTGAAACCAGTCTTTGTCTTACAGCCTTTGACAATCAGACCTAAAACAATACAACTTGTTATTCTGTGCACATTCTGTGCACTTTTTTATTATTAGGTCTTCCAAATAACATGAAAAACAATGAAGATTCATTTCACTTGCTGTAGTTTGAATACTTCTTGGTACTTTTATGAAAACAACTGCCATGGCACTGAGAGCAAAGAACACTTCTTTATCAAGATCAACAGTAAGCAGTATTTCTGTGCCACAGTAGACGGACAGTTTACAAAAAGCTGTAATTTTTTGTAGCATTAGCATTCTTTTTTACAGATGTTTTACATTCTTGTTGAGTTCCAAACAGAAAGAGCTGACCAGACCATAGAGCAACAGGAAATTGCATTTCCAAAATAAACAATAGATTTGAGACACATCAAAATTTAAACAGCAGCTTACAGCAGAGCTTTATTTCTGTAAACATGAAACATGCCTGTGGGCTGAACAGTACTGCTGTACGAACACTTGGAAGTCATGTAAGAGAATATGGAGATACTTACACTGCCATGTAATCATACAGTGCATTTTCGCTGACCTCTGAAAAGGCTTTATTAAAAATCTCTTCATCTGGAAGTGATTTCCAATCAATAGATGTCCAAGAGGGAAGATCCCGCAGAAGAAAATACCTCCATAACAACGGGTCTTGCACAGCTGCCCTCCAGTAACAACTCGTGCTTCCCAAGCGGCACAAATCTTGGGGCGAGAGGAAGGACATGATGTTCAGCTGCACGTCGATCTGAAAACCATTGAGAGCAGCGGTTTAAGAACTCCCGAATTCAGCAGTGCAGAAGGACGGGGTGGGATGCAGCGCTTTGGGTCCCCCCCCTCCCCCTCCTCACCGGGCCCCGCTCACCGGCAGCGTCTGCAGGGCGCTCTCTCCCCCCGCGCCGTCCGGGGGCGCCGGCAGCGGGGCGGGCGCGGTGCTCCGCATCCAGCGCTCCCGGAGGAGCCGCAGCCCGCCCCGCACCGCGGCCTCCAGGCCGGCACCGCGCGGCTCCGCTGCCGCCGCCATGGCACCGCCCCCGCGCAGCGCCGCGCACGCTCCGGGACCGCCGGCCCCGCTCCGGCCCCGGGCCCCGCTCCGGCACCGGCCCCGCTCCGGCACCGCGCCCCGGCGCTGCTCCCGGTGGCTGCCGCACCCACGCCCCAGCACCGCATTGCACTTTGGACCGCGGTCCGGGAGTCCTTGGAATGCGAGTTTTTAATGCAACGGAAGTATACATTTCGGTTGGGAAAAAAAAAAGAAAATAAGTCAGCGAGGAAGAGTGTGTTCTTATGCCACGAGTTTTCTTCTAGCACAGACAATGCAGTGGATCTTAGTTGTGGGATTTCACAAAGTAATGCAGCATTTGTTTTGCAGTTGTTGTGTTCCACCCTTGACCTTTTAAGGGTCCCTCACATACGGCCACATACTTTGTTAACATGTTTCTCCCCGTTTCTTGGAAATCCAGCGGTATGCTCGGTGATCTGCTGCCCAGGTCACTGTTAGACACAGGATCTACTGACTCAAGGCTTTCCTGCTTCCCTTCTCCACAGTGTTTCAGTCCCCAGTAGCACATTTCTCCACTGTACATCATTGCCAGTAAGTGAGTGTCACTAAATATACCTGCAAAAATAATTTAGAGTACTTTATTCTTCTGCAATAGGAAAGTACACAGGTTGTTAATTCTTTTTCAGTAACAATGGGGAAGAAAATTCCAAAAAGACACTGTAAGTATATAATTATATAATTATATAATGCCCAGAAGAAAACCATGGATCAAGACCATGCTCATTTCTCTATCCAGTCTGGCCTTCCATAATGTTAAAATCTTTCAAGACTGCCATATAAATATTATTTCCATAGTTTTGTTTGCCTAATTATCTCATAGAATCTCAGTATTTCTTTACAGCCTCTTTGGCACAGGCATGACTGTACATATTAACTCTGGAATATTTCTATGCATCCCCCAGTTTAAGCCTAAAAGATACTGTCTCAGGTCATCTTAACTCACGTTAACCAGAACAGCTTTATTAGTATTTGAATTCAAAGGCACACCTATGTCTTTCACCAAAAAAAAAATCCTGCTAAATAAATCCACAACTTGACTTTACTTTATGGAGCTATATAGCAGCAATGCCACTTTCAGATGAAATGAAACAAGAAGGTGCTGCATATCCTGCTACAGTCAGAGTAGAGCTGGTTTTGAGTGCGCTCAACGTGGACATCATGTGCTCAGCACCAGCTGGTTTACCTTACAAATCCCCTCCTGCTGTGTCACCCTACCTGCATCGCACTTATGCAGCCTCAATCCTCCTAGAAACGCTCAATAGGAATGAAATTTACATAAAGCTACATAAAGTGGTGACAAAGAACATTTGCCAAATTTAACCAATTCTGCATATAGTTTTTACCTGCATGAAGTCTGTAACTGTGTTTGTACCTGTGCTGTCCTACAGCTAAAAGGGAAGATCAATATGTGAACCTCTGGCACCCTCTGCAGTCATATTTGTGCCCTAAACATCTGACAATGGTGAACGGGATGGTTCACAATAAAATACTGTGTATAAACACTGCCAGCATAAAACACTACTGTGCATCAAACTCTCATTGCCTCAGTTCACCTCCCTCCAGTGCACTCATAAAACACTGGGAAAATGAGTGCTGACACCTCCTAAAATTCGCGAGTTTAAAAAGAAAGGGGGGGACACTCTTGCCTGCTTATTTGCCTCATTTATTATCTTCTTGTTCTAAAAAGTGTCAGGTCTTGAACATAAATTAAGTCACACAATAAACACACGCAAAAAAGCATTTCAGAAAGTGAAGCAGTTATTGAGAGGAGTGGGTTAAAAGGTTTTTTGGAATTATTTTTTGGGGTTTTTTTTACCTTCACTGAGTAATCTAGCTGTGTCTTTATCCTGAAGTGAGATGTCTTCATCTAGCTGAAGAGGGCACCTAAAGCTAAGCATCTTCATCAAGTACTGAACTCCATCATTAAGACACTGAGTACAGTTAAAAATGAGGAAAAAGTAAGTTCTCGTTAAATTAATGATACACAGAAATACTTCTTCCTATGAAGCCCCAAAATCCTAATTAAAGAAAAAAAAAACAGAACAAAAAACCCAGTCATATTTTAAAAGTCAAGAGCCAAACTTTAAAGCTCATAGAACATTTTCATCTCCTGTACCTTTTTAAACGTGGCAATGTTTCCTTGTACCCATTCACTCCTTTCTTTTGCTGTGTGGCAATACATGTAAAGCAGGGCTCCTTTTCTCCAGTAAAGACATTCTAACAACTCTGCACCAAGGACATTGAGGGGCTGAAATAAAATCCAACAAACTGATCTAACACAAAAATAAACCACCTGAACTATTTACATGCACTGGCACACATGCAAACACTGTGTAAATCTATTATTTCAGGGACTGTGTTTGACAGCAGTACTCAGAGAGACAAGGCTAGCCTAACCTAACACAGTAAGTCAAACAAAAGTGTTAACTGCCCGTGGAATCATGAAATGTTACCAAGCGAAATTCTGAGCACACAAGGCATTTGAAACAATATTTTCAGGAATCCCTATTTAAATACCAAAAAGACTTGAAAATGCTTCCAAATACTTTAAATTCTGCCCATCAGAAATACAAATACTATGCCACATTTCAGATTTTTTGTTTCTAAATAATGAAATAATTCACCCTCTGGCTACTCACTTCTTTTATGCCGCATTCCCTCACTAGGTCTTCTGGTTCTGAAAGAACAGAAATAAGTTCTTTAAGTTTTTGCAAGGCAGATTCTTCTGGAAAATCTTCATCCACAAGCTGGTTTTCTTCAAAATATGTGATGTCTAGGACTGCCTATGAAAACAAGAAAATAAACAAAGCACAAATGCTACTGTCAAAATAATAAGTGGATGTGTGTTGTAACATAGAAAACTCATTAGCTTACAAAACATAACGATTCGAAGATATTTTTTAACATTTAGTTTACAAAAGGTGCAAGCTGGAAGTACTGAAGGACTGGCGATGGTGAATGTCAAGCCAAACCCCCTTCTGTCCCTAAAGTAAACAGCATAAGCGACTCCAAGTTGTGCAAGTCAGAAGCAGTTCTGCACTTCACAGACGCTCACCACACACCTCCAAGGAACTGAGCCGCCTTTCTGATCCCACCTCCTCTTTTACACCAAACCGTCTCCCACTCCCTGCACACGTTTTCTGGAAAGGCAGTTTGATGTCCATAACAAAGTACCTGGGTATAGAGCTGAAAAAGCGTGGAAGGATGTTCTTCCCCTTCGTTGCAGAGGTCCTTCAGCTTGTCCAGATTAGCAGAGCCTTTCGCTAAGAAGTTATCTAAGAGAAGAACACAATGCTCCCTTAGCACCGATGAGCACTCAGCAGGAGCCTTACTCACTCCTTTTTCACATGGCTTTCTCATCCATCCTTGGGGCACCTTCAAGAGCGGCTGAATAATAATAATACAGCACCGAAGCAGGCCAGTCATCCTGTCAGACCGCACCTTTCATGATTAAATTAAGGCCACCCGCGGCCAGGCTCTGATGCTCCCAAGCGCACACGCAGTTTGCGAAGATGCCCTCGGGGCCACCCGTGCCCGCGGGGCCTCCCGCGCCGCCCCGTCCCCGCTCCGTCCCCGCTCCCCGCTCACCGCGGGCCCCGGGCGGGCCGAGCCGCCGGCCCAGCGCCGCCACCCGCGGCTGCAGCGCCGCCGCCGCCGCCATGGCGGGCCTGCGCGCGGCCTCTCCGCGCAGGCGCAGCAGCGCGGGCCCGGGGGCGGGAGCGGCTCCGGCCGCGGCTCCGGGGCAGCGGAGAGCGGGGAGAGGAGAACGGGGCCTGGCCGTGCCCCTGCCGTCCGACGCGGCGGGAGACCCGGCCCGAGACACCCGGCCCCCAGTCCCGCCGGGACACCGCTGGCCCACCTGACCTGCGCGCCTTGTTGGCTGGGATTGCAGTTCTGGGCTTGTTTGGGTGTGAAAGGTCTTTCATAACAGACGGGTGTGGCGTCTACAGTGCCCTGTCCGTCCCCCGGGGAGAGACCCTGTGTTTACAGAATTTACGGAATCATTTTACAGCTCGGAAGACACCACTGGTTCCAACTTATGACCGAATATCACCATGTCGACCGGACCATGGTACTGAGTGCCGCGTCCAGTCTTTCCTTAAACAGTTCCAGGGATAATGACCCCACCATCTTCCTGACAGCCCATTCCAAGCTCTAATCGCCCTTTCCTTGAAGCAATTTGGAACAATGTTTTGTGATGTTTTTGTGAAATACTTTGTGAAACAGTACTATGTCCAACGTAGATCTCCCATGGCACAGGTTGAACCGATTTCCTCTTCCTGTCGCTGGTTGCCTGGAGAAGGAGCTGACCCCCGCCTGGTCACAGCCTCCTGTCAGGCAACTGCAGAGTGATCAGGCCACCCCGAACCTCCTTTCCTGCAGGATAAAAACCCCCAGCTCCCTCCTCACAGGACTTGTGTTCCAGACCCTGCCCCAGCTCCGCTGTCCCTTTCTGGACTTGTTCCAGCACCTCGTTATCCTTCCTTGAATTGCAGGGCCCAGAGCAGGATTTGAGGTGTGGCCTCAGCAGTGCCCAGCACAGGGGGACAATCCCTGCCCTGGCCTTGCTGGCCACACCATTGCTGAGCTAGGCCAGGATGCCATTGGCCTTCTTGGCCACCTGGGCGCACTCTGGCTCATGTTCAGCTGCTGTCAACAGCACCCCCAGGTCCTTTTCCACTGCAAAAATTTGACTGGAGTTTTGCCCCTAGCAATGAATGCTTTCCAGCCTCACTGCAAAATAGGTGGTGTCCATAAAACAAACTGAAACAAAGGCAGCAAAGATTAAGCCCACACTTACTTTTCAATAAACGGTTTTGTTTGGGGTTTTTTTTAAACTACATTTTAGCACTTATTTACTTAAAATGCAGAAGTACAGCCATGAAAATACATTAAATAATCCTGAAACTAAATACCTTTGATTAGATAAATGAAGCACTTGCTCCAACATTTTGCTCAGCTTTTAATAAAACTCTTAATGAACTTCATAAATAATAGAGTTTGCATATATGAGGGGAAAACTGTAAACTTTCCTTTTATTTTTAACAAAATCTTCCTACTATGTGACAGTTAATCATCAAGTACTTGGTATTGTCTAGTTATAAAAGTGCTACATTTTATGGTATTGTTTCCCTAGCCTTCTCTATATCTTTACCTGCCTGGAAAAAGCCAATACCACAGTGCCTATTCTAGTAATGTAAAACAAATTCACACAATATTGAGAATTTTGTCAACTTGAATACTTTGAAAGAATAATTGACTAAAGACATTTTCCCATTTTGAGGTCATATGCTGTTCATTCTGTCATTGCCCATGTTCCCCCAAAGTACCTAAAAAAACCCAACCAACCAACCAGCCAGCCAGCCAGCCGCAAGCAAGCAAGCAAGCAAGCAAAAAAAGCAAACTAAGCCTTCCCCTCCCTGCATCCCCCAAGAAGCAAGCATCACTTTCTAGAGTACTTTAGAAGTGAAAAGCTGTCTACTTACAGGCAGAGTTACTTTTTGCTGTTATCTGTCTTCTGTCTTATGAAAGAGTTGCCAAACAGATTATATTTAACAAAAAAGTAGAACCTAGAAAGAAAATTGTGTTTCCTTCCCAAAATGTTTTGATTTATAGAAGAAATCAGTGTTTTGATTGGATATGTATTGTTCATTCCTGCATAGCTGATATTCAGATGCAATTTTTCATCAAAGGAACAGCCATGTTAAGAATACCAAAAGTATTCTGGTAGCCAACCTGTGACTGGAGGAGATGGTGCTTCATGCCTTAAGTGAAATACAGCACTTTCCATGTTGTCAGCTTTGGGATGAAAAAGGCTTGTGAGATTGAAACATCCTCTTCTTCAGATCCTTTGCTTGCTTGGTCCTTACTTCTCCTCTTCAATCCCCAGCTATGATTTAAGTGTTGTTTTTTTCATACCTAGTCAAGTGGACAGGTGCATCAACCCTTAATAGCAAAGTAGATGTCACCCAGCCTTCAAGATGTCTCCTGTAAAAAAAAGAATAAAAATGAAAGAGCCCCAAGCAACCTAAACCAGAACAAAACATCAAATGGTTGTATGTTGACTCATCTAATAAAGGAAGTGGTATTTTTTCTTCCTGTGCTTTAAGCACTGCTGCAGCTTACTTTATTGTATTCATTTTAAAAGCTATGTGTATATGCAGTGACTGTTTTTCCCCGGAAACTGTTGTCCACTCTTTGTGTAATTATCCAGTGAAATTGGTTTTGACCTGATCAGTTGCTGACATGAAAGAGGTGTGTTTCTGTTAATACCAAGCTGGTAAAATAAAAGCTGCTACAAAGGTTGAAAAAGGTGGTGACACACAATTCTCTTGAGATATTTGTAGTGTTTGGTTTTTAATTTCCCCCAACTTGACTTTTGTCATGAAATGTGGAAGGGAGCAGAAGACATCTCTAAAGGCATTTTTCTTGACATTTGTTTCTCTCATACCCCACATGCTCCCACTGGGAGCTGGTTTGTGAGGAACAGAGAGGACAGGACTTCGTGGCAAATAACTGAGAGACTGCAGAGCCTCAAAAAAGGGTTGGGAGGCTGAACCAGCATGGGCTGCTGCCTCCTCACTGCATTGGCAAGCCCTTGCCCCAGGCAGCCTCTGCCTCTCTCCTGCTTGGACTGGGCTCTGAACAGCCTTGTGCCCATCCCTTCCCCAAGCTGTATTCCCTTGGGCACTAAACCCCCAGGCTCTGTCTTGTAGTTTATGGAGCTGCTGTGCCAGCCTTTTCCTCACACCATGCAAAGTGCACCATTCTGAAGGTGAAAGACAAGGTGTCCAATTGTTTGAGGGAATGGTGATCTCATTTGCCTTATCTTTTGCTTTTGCTTAGAAACTGTTTGAATGAAATCCTTTTCTGTAGGGTATTTCAAGGAGAGTGGACTGGTTCAGGATTTGCTACCTCTCACCATTTTTCTGAGAGCTTGGGAAATGTAGCATTCAAATTTCTAGAGCTTCACATGAAGGTGCATCAAGTATTTTTCTAAATATTTCTATGTTTAAAAATAAACTCTGAGTGACACCATAAATTATGTTGAAGCAAAAAAAATTTTCACTTCGTATTCTAGGGAACACTTAAGATAAAATGATCTCTGGTGAGGGAGTTCAGGTGGGATTTGTGTTCTTTCAGTGCCTAGCACTGCAGCGGGGAGGGTCTGAATGTCGATTGCCCGAGCTAGCCGACCAGCACCGCTAGCAGCACGGGGGGCACTTGTCCCGATAGCCGCGCTTCGGGATAGCGCCTCAGGCTGACACCCTGAGCTATGTCTGCAGGTGCCGCCAGATGCGGACGAGACCGAGAGAAAGCTGCAGAAGGATGGAAGACAAGAGCGCTCTCCGTTCGGGGCAAAGTCCTGTTTCTTGTAACCCAGGGGAGACAAGCAAAGAGAACTGGGGGGTGGCAACATGGGATTATAAAGAGAGTGGGAGGGGAGGAGTGGAACTAGAGCAAAAACGAATAGGAGCCCCAAGGAGGAGTGGAATACCAGAGATTGACATACACGGGAAACCAACAGTTACAACCTTGAGGAGTGGCCCCGGTCCCTGAACCAATCACCCGGAGCCCTGGAGAGAAGCTTCTGGATGGAAAGGCGTGGGCAGGGTATGACAGGCAGGGCTCCGGGGTTGGGCTTAGGGAGAAATACACCGAATTGACAAAACAGCCGGGGAGGGGTGAAATTAGATACATCCGTAACTATGGGGATCACTGTGAAAGACAGTTAACACTGGCAGGAAGGAACAAGGGCAGAACCAACATCAAATGAAAGGGAAGAAACAGACTGAAACATACAACATATAAACGAACCACAACATAGCACTACCTGTTTTTAAGGGTACTGTTATCAATATGGATGAGGTGTTTTTGGTTTAGATACATGCTCAGTTCCTAAACTGATGGAAGAAGAACAGGAAGACACACTGTTGTGGTGTGTCAACAGTATGGATGATGGAAGAGGGATAGCTAGCATGATTTTTGTCCTTCAGGGGCAATTGCCACTATAGTTCTGATATTTTGGGTTTGTATATAGATTAATCTTTATGTATTTGTGCATATATGTGCACATGGTGCAAATTAAAGTAGATTCTGTAGATTGCTACGTTGGATTCTGTAGAATCCAAACCACATGCTCTTGTCATTCTGGTGTGTGTGTGTAAATGTGTATTTTTCTACAGAACAGGCTGGTTGTAATGATACACTTGGGAATTATTTTTGTCCTGTGGTATTCCATCAACAATTGCTAACTGCCCTGATATATGTAACTGTGAAACTGGGCTAGCCCAACATCTCCAAATACCTGAAAACTTGGAACATACTAGGATAAGTAAAGTATTGGATATACATTGTTACTCTGCTTTAGTAGCTCTAGGACATATATTATTTAAATTGAAAGCTAAAGAAAGTGTGCTTGAACACAAGAGAGTTGTTCCTTTGTATATTTAATATTATGTAAACTAGGGAAATGTCTTTAGCTTTAATAAAAATACAGTATCATCTTAGAAATGCAGATTTGCACAGCAGTGATTGATAAATTTTTATTGTTATTAGCAGGTTCAAGATCTTTTGAACGGTGCAAATTTTCTTAAACTGTGACACTTAAAATAGGTAATATTTATAATAACCTCAAGGCTGGAAGGAACCCGTAAGGATCAGCGTGTCCAACTCCCTAATGTCCAACATATACTTCCCCTGGTGCAGCTTCATTCCATTTCCTCATGTCCTGATGCAGGTCACCAGAGAGGGGACATCAGCACCTTCCCCTCCTCTGCCCTCCTTTTCCTGGTTAGGAGGGAGCAGATTCCTGTGAGGTCACCCCTCAGCCTTCTGACTGCTGACCGTTTTGCTCTCTGGAAAAAAAGCTAATTTGTTTCCAGCAAACTAGTCCTCTGACCAGAGGTTACAAAGCCTGATGATCCCTGGATTTCTCACTGCTTGCTGTGGTTATGAATTGACCTGTGGAAACCCAGGGCACCAGGAATATTTCTCTCTGCTCTGGGGTGCCCTGACCCGAGGGGGGCACTGACTTTGACCCTCATTCATGGAGAAAGTTTCCTGGTCTTCAAGATAGATTAGAATCCACAAAAGTGTGAAATAGATTATAGAGAGTAGTGTAGGTGTATCACTTGGTGAGAAATTTAGCTTTTGGGATTTTTAGTGTCATTATGGATGGAAGCAAGATGGAGGAAGGCACAGGGTGTCATCCTGGGTTTCTTCTTCATGCCTCTTCTTCCTTCTTCTTGGGTTTGGCTGGCATTTTGTAATTGGGCAGAAAAGTCTGCATTACGGGCTCTGTGGGAGCAGTTATTGGGTTAAAAGGGAAAATAATCGAGGTGTCAGTTCTTGATTGGATAGTTTAGTCTTAAAAGATCTTGTAACGAGAGATTGTTATCCATTTTGTGCCTTCTAATGAAAAGCTGTTGAACTCACAGTAGTGAGACTGTTTTACTGATAAGAAATAATAAACACCTGAGTCTGAACACAAACTACTGTCTCAAGTGCCTTCAATCCAGACCCAGAGAAACCCATAACTGGTATCGCCACAGACTCTTAATGTTAAGGAAAAAAAAAAAAAAAAAAAAAGAAGGGGAAAAAAAAGATTGTGTGGAGGTGGAAGTAATTAGTCATGGAAAAAAAATGTAGTGGAATTAGAGAGATAGAAAGATTATATCAGACCTGATCATACAAGACTCAGAAGTTATTAGATTTATTCCTTAAGTAGCAGGTTCCTAACAGTTTTGGAGTCTGTTGTCAAAATTTGTGTTTAAAACTAACAAGGAGTGTATCATTGATGTTATACAGATGCATTTGGCTAGTTTGAGTTTGTAGCAAATAAAACAGCATAGCATGCTTCAAGTCTTGTAGAAAATGGCAGAAGTTATAAGAGGGTACAGCATTTTAGAATGGCACGGAATTACTGTGATTTCAAAAACAAATATTTGCCCTTATTTTGCAAGCATGAATAATTAGTTGAGGAGTACAAGAAGATTTGATTATAAAAATACTTGAGTAAACCTAAATTTATTAAAATGTGTTGCAGAATATTTGGTCCTCCACTTGCCTTTCCTCACTGTATTATTTGAAGTAGATATTTCTCTTACTTAATATAAGCAAAATAAATATTTTTACTTATGCCCAGAAAATATGAAACAGAGGTCTTTATTTACTGTATGTTAGCTTCATGTGTTTGTTGTAACTAATAATATCTCTAATAATATCTGATGGTCAATAGTATGGTAATCACCTTTCAGACACTCTTTAAGTTCAAAAAAGGAAGTTGTTTTCTTTTCAAAAAGGAAGTTGTGCTTCATGGCTTTGAAATTATCAGGGAAGGGGAGTAAAACTGGAATTTATTCAGAATAATGCTAAGGAAGTGGAAAATCATTAACAAATATTTCCTTCATGTTTATGGGATTAAGGACTATGAAATGATTTCCAGAATCTAGAGTCATATGGAACAATATCATGGGATTATTCATAATGCCATTATTCATGACAGTATAAAGGGCAGTATCAAATTCAGTCATCCCTCTTAAATTAGGCTGTGTAGTCTGAAATATATCCAGGTGAGAGCATTTGATATTCATATTGTCTATGCCAAACATAAAACCAGAGAATAAGGGTGATCTATAATGGAATTTTATCTTTGTGTCAATAGATGTGAAATATATTTATTTTGGACAGGCATATGAATGCCAATGATTAGAAATTGCAGGTGTGTCATATTTCTCTTTACCTGATCTTATATGGCTGTTCTTTGTTCTACCTGCTTTCTATTTTATTTATAGTTCAGGTGGTTCCCTGACAAAATATGAACCAGCTGCTTTCTTACAGCCTGCTACTGAAACAATGTGGTACTGGATTTGAAATAGGTTCTGAACATAGAAGGTAATTTAGCAGTTTGATATCTGGTTGTTAGAGTGGCATGCACTGAACTTTGATGTTGGAACTGCTGTCTTTTAAAGTGCCCTTCCTAGAAGAGGGGAGCATTAAAGACTGACATATAGGAACTTCTTGCTGTTTGAGAGACATCTGAAGAAACTTCTTTTTAAAAAGGAATCATAAATCTTCTGTACAAGAAGATCTATAAGTAATGAAATGGTTTATTTTCAACCTGGGTTTGTCTATTACATGGTTAATGAACAAAGAATGGTGTGTACAATGTAGGCCTTTTTCCAGAGGAATGGTGTGCCTGCCATGTCTCGTTTATTACCTTCTGTCTGTCAGTGTTGGTCTGGGAGAACTTGCTTACATCAGTCTTTGTCCCAGCCTCCAAGTGTTACAGATCACTATGTTTGTAATTTATGGTATTATTTCACAGTCGACTTAGAGCAAACACAGAAGTAATGTTCTTTGGTCAAACAGACTCTTGTCAGTTACTACATGTTCCCATCTTTAATTGTATTGATTCTAGCATGATGGTTTGGTTCAGAGCATCAACTCTCTTGTTTGACTGAATGCTGCCCATTTGTTGCACAGACCTAGTGTGCAGCTGAATCATCAAGCTGATCTGAATGTCTGTCAAATGAGACTGTAGCTTCATTCTGAAACTGTTATGTGCAGCATCCACAGAGAGAATCTTTATTTGGCATTTACTGAAGTTTTTTTGCCTTTGTAAGAGGTTTTATACAGTTAATTCCCTTGGATCCTAGCAAAATTAAATCCACTAATTGGGGTGTTGTATTAATCTACGTAATGCTTAGCACTAAAGCTTTTCTTGTTCTTCTGGGGTTTGTCTTGAGGGCAAAAACCCAAACCAACCAATCAACATTCCTGAAAGGATCATGCAGTGGATAAGAGTAAATGTACATGAGACAGGTGTCATGCCTTAGTCTGGCAAGCATTACTCTTGGAAGAAAATTAGTTTCATCAGCTACTTGGGTCTCTTGACACATCTTCCCACTCTCTGTGACACTGACTTTTAAATTGTGCTTACATGATTGCATCTTTTAGATTAATGTGGTTGGAAGGCTCTTCCATGTTAAAAGCCTCCTGACCCCTCTTCCAGTACTACAGTTGGATGTTCAGCTATGCAAATCAATGCACTGCCCTTGCTTGAGCCAGAAGTCCGTGTTTGTTGTACATGTGTTGTGGAGGAGGATGTGAGGTGTCTGTGGCATCCTGGTTGGTTTGCTGGAAATCTGCTACCCGTGAGTTCAACTGCCAAGAGTACCCTCTTGAGCCTATGCTCAACTAAATACCCCATCTTCCAAAGTCATAAGAAAATAAATACAAACATACTGAATTTGATGACCTAATCTTGTCAAAGGTAATTCCTCTGTTACAGTGTGCAACTATCATTGGCAGACCATGATAATGATAGTCAAGGTTTTACGCTGCGAAGTAAATAAAAAATTCAAGATTGTTGACAAATTTTCTGATTCGTCTTGTGCATAACTGGCAAGCTACGTGAAATTCAAGTGATTGCTTGAACTTAACAGTACAAATGTGCTACAATTGTGCTGCAATATAAATGTGCTAAATTATCATGTTTATCACTTGGATAAATAATCTAGTCATGTGATTATACATTCTAAAACTATATGGGATTCTTGAGACCTTTTTGTCATTCCCATAGCAATTCATTTCAATCCAATCTTACTGGTTACCATTGCTACTTAATATTCTCTATGCCAAATTTGCTACAGAAGTAGCACTTCATTGGTGCCTGCTAGTCTTAAGTGAGAACAGGCATTGGTGCTGAGAAGACAAATGTCAAAGACCTCAAAACCATTTGTATCAGAGAGTTCAGCAGGAACAGGCACAGGCTGTCACTAACGCGCTCAGTTCAGTCCAGCTTTTAACCAGGACATCTCATGGAATTGATGGCAATGTGAAATGACTGTGTTTACTGAAACTACAAAACTCAGAAATGAGAGCATGGAAGTCTTCATCAAAGAAACAAACTGGTCCCAGAAAGACACTATCAGGATCTCTGATGAGATAGTTGGATATGCTGAAATTGAGAGCAAGAAGCCCAAGTGTCTTGCAACAAGCAACTGTGTGCTTGTAAATGCAGGGAATCTGCTGCTTAGGCTTAGCAGGCTTCAGAGTTCCTTCTGAGTGTGTACTTGTAGAACCAGTTTTAAGATCAGATAGATTTACTTTACCAAAGCCAGGAGGTGGCTGAAGGAAAACATGGTGCTTTAAGACTCAAGGAGTCTAAGAGGCCTTTTAAAAAGATAGAGAAGTGAATTATAGGAGTTCATTTTAATTCACCTTCTAAAAAAATTAACAGTAAAAGTTTCATATTTTTCCATTTATCTTGTGTGCAAGTTGTTATATTCCTTACTAATTCTGTTAATTTCCTTGTGACTGAGAAATAGGATGTCACTGTAAAGGGCTGTCTGTTTTTAGACATGCAAGTTTTGGACTGTTGAGAATATGAACCAAGCCGTTGATAAGCTGCCCACTCTAAGGGGGAAGCTGTCCTGACCCCCAGACAGGTGCTCTTCTACAGTTGGATGGACTAGAAGAATTAGGAAAAACAATTGAAATCCAAAGCAGGTGGAAAATGGATTGGCACTTGTTTTTTCCAGCGCATGCATTGAATTGTCTCTCTTGTCAGCAGATCATAAAGCAATTACAAGGGCTTAGACTACATGCATGAGTTTGCATGCTAGATTCTTGTAGACAAGAAATGGTGCTAATTTAGCTCCACACCCATGAAATAGATATCAAAGTCCAAGTTTCAAAGAGGAAACCACAGTTGCAGGTGAAACCTGCTGACCAGGCAGGTATTGCCTTTCTTAATTTACAACCTTGGCAGCTTGGCCCTGTAGTCTTACTGTATAGCACTAGTGAGGTGTGGGACGGGGTGTGTGCATGTGATCTGTCTACATTTTGTAACCTCTGCAAAAGAATACCTGCATAATCTTATTAAGCTCCATATTCATTTTGTATGATGTGTATCAAATGGAAGGAATAAATTGGTTTATTAGCAGTTTTACAAAATCTACCTCAGTTCTATTTTTATGGTACATTCCATTGCTCTTGAGGTTTATTTGAAAGAACCCTTTGCAGCTTATTAATGTAACGTTGCATTGCAAAATCCAGAAAAGCCTGTTACAGTAGTGCTACCAAACATGAACTAGCTTGTTGTGTGACAGCTGCTCGGGATTCCTGTTTACAGTTTCTTGTTTCTGCAGCCACTTTTGCTATGTTTACTCTTACAGCACCATTGGTATGGAGTGTAAAAATCCCCATTCTTTCAGTTTAATCAGAGGGTGTGGGGGAAAAGACTTTCCGATTCTGTTGCATTCTTGCACCAGAAAATTCCTGGCAAATGTGAAGAGTCAGAAGGTAGTAGCATTTTCTGAATAGGTATTTATACCATCCTGCATAAATATCAAATACACAAACATACAGAACTTGTGCAGCTGACGTCTGCAAGTATCTGCTGAGTAGACATTTTGAGGTTTCCTCACTCCTGCTGTAAAGGAATGATAAGTCACTTATCCTTTCTCCAGAACTGTTAGACATACTGACTGTCACTGTTAAAGGTTATTGCACTTAACTTATTTACACAATATTAACACCAGTTACTAAATGAGCAATATATAATTGTGAATAGAAGTGCTAAGGATTGTGCTGAGTAACAGACTCTGTAGTTCTGTTTAAAGAAAAATGATACCTTAATTTTAAGTGCTGTATAATTAGACCTTGTAAGTACTGTGGTTTTGAATTGAGATGCAGCATTTGCAGTGGAGAGAAAGTCTGAAGTTCTGCCATTTTTTAAAAACTACCAAATTGCAATAACTACTTAATTATTGATTTAACTGCTGATATTTCAGTGGCTACTTCTCAAGTGCTGTAAAGGTTAATAATTTGCAGGGGTAACTTAATTCTCAAATTTTGCTGAGTATAAAATACTCAGTGGCTTCTAAAAAGTTCTGCAAAATTGCTTGTAATAATGATATGATAGTCTGACAAAATATAGAAGCTTCTGTGTAATTTATATGTAAGTAGGGCAAATTTCTACCCCAAATATGAGTCTGATATAAGGAAGTCTGGACAAATATGAAACCAACAACAAAAAAAACCCAAAAACCCTAAGATTGTTTTTCATTATATGGAACTCCTCATACAGTTAGTGGAGGTTTCTGTTTTTTAGTTTGGGATTTTTTTAGCTATATTTATTTTATTAATATAAATAAGCTTTATTTATATTAGCTTATTTTTTAGCTTAATTTAAATTTTTTAAATAAAAAAAAAATTAATTAGATGAGCTCTAGTATTCTACTGCAATATTCACCGGAACAAAAATATTTGAGGATTTACTATTATCTGCTCAAGAAGTCCTTCTTGGATAAAGAACTGCTCTTGCCAAAGGGGTGTTGGTTCCTCCTTATTATGTAGCTTCACTATCCTTTCATAATTTGGTATCCCTCTCTACCTTAAGTTTAGGATTATAAAAGGAAAGTTAGCAAAGAGATTCCTCAAGAAGTTCAAGTGTTGTTCCCTTCAAAAACCTCGGCTCTCTGCTTTTCTCGTTTGCTTTACATTTCCACAACAGAAAATGGCTTTTAGGGTTTGGAAGGTTTTGTTATTGTTTGTTTGTTTTCCAGTTTAATTTTGTCTTTTGTATTCATATTTAATTATGTTTGAACTTATATTTGTTTAATCCCTGCTGACTTTTAACATATATAATTTTAATTGGACTAGTAAATATTTTTTTGTAATGATCTTCCTTTCACTGAAATCTTGTTAATAAGTTGAATATTTAAGTTCCTATGGCTTCCTAGTGTGATCATTAGTCACGCAGGTAGCAGCCCTTTTGTCTTCCCCTAGTCATATATTCTGTAAGTGCTATGGGTTGATCCTAAAATTGTATTACACAGAGCTCATAAGTATTTTCATATTCTCATCGTATTTGTTGTTATTTAATGTTTTTAGGTCAGTATCACGAGTTTTTTATCCTGTTTGTTTTCCCTGTAGCACTCCATTCTCACAGGAATGTGAGGATGCCATGAAATAACGTTTCGATTTTTGTTGACTTGCCATCCCAAGTCAAGGGAATCAAATGACTCAAAGATGAGTTGCAAGTGCTCTTAAATGAATAATATAAATAATACTTTAGTATTTTGAGTAACAATCAACAGTACTGAAAATCTGAACTTGCGTTTCAGAACTGGGACCTGTTAACATGTTAAAGATAAGTTTAGGTTTTGTCTGTGTGTTCTAGTTGCTGCATAGTTAAATGAGCTTTTCCTTCTCTGTGGCTCCATATAAGGCTTTCATGCCTCACTAACTGAATTTTCCTGTCAAGTTCCAGTGGGTCTGAAAGAAAAGTAAATTGCTAAATTTTAATTAACTAAAGCCTGGGTCAAGTATAAATTAATTTAAGGGGAAAAAAAAAGAGAAACAAAGTTCTTTACCTCATAATTCCAGTTCTTCCCTCTGTGCAGGTAAATCAAACCTCTGAACTACCTGCTCACTCTTTGATGGCCTCTTTGGACAATATTATTTCACTGTATTGGTGTGCTGACTTTGACATCTTATGCTTGGTAGTAGTATAAGTAAGCTGGTGTTACACAGTGTATATAATGATTAACCTGTGGTAGCTCCAGAATGGTCTACCTGCTGACTTGTTTTGGGCACCAAGGGTTCAAAACTCTCCTCATTTGTAAATGCTGTTGAATTTGGAAAGTGTTTTGACTCACATTTACTGCTGTCATGTGATTTACTTCACTAAACAAAAATAATATATTGAAAAATTCTTGATCATTTTAGAGACTTGTTTCACACTGGCTGCTTAGTTGTAGTTCTCACTGTGTGAAGAGCTTTCAGACATCTTAAGTAATGGTTGGTCTACTGTCCTTTCTAAGCTACTCCAGAAAAAAATTTATTTTATCTACTCTTACAGTAATGTTTGGAACTTTTCTAAGCCAAAATAAAATGCTTGCAGTCCAAAGCATGTGAACTTTGCAATTTTTTTAATAAAGTGGGTCAACATAATCTGTATCATCTGATAAGGAAAAATTGGTTAATGAACTAATTTATGTAAGTAGAGCAATAAGTTTTGCATAATAGATGTTTCAAGGAGGTATTAATACTCATCACTATACCTACTGCATGCAGTTAGCCCCTTTCCTTCAGCCTGCAAGGTGGAGCACTTTTGGAATCCCAAACAGTACAAACTCCATGCAAAATAAATGCTAGTTGGGTAAATAACAAATACTCAGTGCTGAACACTTTGGTAAATTCTAGAGTGCATTTTGTTGGTTTAAAGGAAGATAGCTTACTGAACTGAAGAGAATAAACTTTCTTTAGACAAGTTTTTCCATGCTTAAGGAAGTTTTGTCATGAAAGGAAACATGACTTAAGGAATTTACTTGTTTATACAAGATTTAGGTAGAACCAAGGTTCAGAAATTCAGTGAAACTTTTATACTAATGCTTAGTCCCATAAGAATACAAGCTATGCTGTTATTTTGGTTTTAGTTTATTATGTCCCTGTAATTTGTAGCTTTTTTTCACTGGGCACCATCCCAAACTTAACTGACTAGCTAAATATGGTGAATACAGAAAACTACTGAAAGCCTTCACAGTAGTGAAGGTGTCCCCACCACATTTCACTGGTATCTGCAAGGTTTGCCTGCTATGTGAACTCTATGTGCAGGAACCAGCAACTTTCAAAATGCTTGTGGCAGGCCACAGGCCATCAGCAGCAAGGCGGGACCAGTGTTCTGAATAAAATGGGCGGGTTCTGCAGGAACATTTTGTAGACCAGCAGCACACTCTGAAGACCTTGTTTTCCTTGTAGCTTATCCTTCCACATGTTGATTACCACAATGGCAAATTACAGTGAGGCTGGCAGCTGCATTGGAAACTGCCTGGAAACAAGACAAGGGTCAGCATGACCTGCCAGAAGTGTGACCTCCCATCATGTGCTGAGGAGAATTTCTCTTTTCCTGCTTCTAAACAGCTTCTCACATTTTTTTCTGTGAATCTTTGTGTTTCATTGGGCACCTTTAGGGCATGCGCTGATCATTAGGGGTATTTTTAGGAAGTGTAAATAATAGCAGAGGCATATTTTGTGAGTATTTCTAGCAACAGCAAAAGGGCCAGCAGTTCACATCATCTGGCTGTCGCTTCAACAAGTATCCATCTATTCTAGTAACATTTTCCCACCCAAACATAGCATCCTGGCGCTCTGTGGGACCATGTGCTTTTTGGAGTCTGGGTCACCCTGACACTATGCCCTGGAAACTTAACCATTTAGGCTCTGCCCTTTGCTTAATTCTTGTGCTGCTAGTCCTTGGTCACAGAGTGACAACACAGAAATTTAAGCCACCTTAACTTTATGGGGGAAACAGCTGAGATGGCACATCTGAGTTGTCCATCTGTGGTAATCGTGGAAAGGAAAACAGGAAAAGAAAACCAGGACCAGCTCGTTTGCTGAAATGATTGTAGCATTGTAACGCTGGTGTGCCGTTGGTTGATAAGAGTTTGCCCACTTGTGTTTTGCGGGGGTTTTGATGGTTTTTATGAACAAACCAGCTGAGATGGAGCGGAGGTATCAGTGGAGCTACAGGAGTGTAGGCTGCTCCCTCCCGTGGGACAGCGCCCGGGACGGGCTGCCCGTGCTCGGCAGGCGCGGGGCGGCTGGACAGCTCTCCCGGGTCCCGCCGGAGCCAGCGGCCGAGGGGACACCCGAGGCACCCACCCCTCCGGCCCCCTCGCTCGGCGGCCCCGCCTCGGGCGCACCGACGTCAGCGCACGTCAGGGCCGAGCCCCTCGCCCTCCCTCCGCCGCGGGTTCCGCTGTCCCGCCGCTCCCGCTCCCCGCGTCCCGCCTTGGGCTCCCGCAGCCGCCGCCCCAGCCCGGCCCGGCTCCCGACCCTGCTCCGCTCCCCGACAGCCGCGCAGCGCGAAGATGGCGGCGTTCAAATTCCTCCTGCCGCCCCTCGGCCGCCGCATCCTCCTCCCCGCCGCACGCAGGGCTGAGGTAAGGGCGAGGGGCGGCGGGGAAGGCGGGTCCGAGCCCCTCCGCCTCGCCCTGCCCGCCGGGTGACCTTGGCGGGCACCGCGCTCGCAGCCGCCCGCGCCGGGGTCGGCGTGTGTGGCGGGGGGTAGCCGAGCCGCGGGTGGGCGGCCGCCCTGCGGCCGCGGGGGGGGCGCCTTCCGCCCCGCGGGGGAGCGATGGCTTTGTTCGTGAGGGGCTTGTCCCGCGGCAGCCCCGCGGGCGGCGGGAGCAGGAGGGAGGGCAGAACGCGGCCCCGCCGCAGGCCCGGGCCCGGCGGCCGGCGGAGATGCGGTGACCTTGAGACGCTGGCAAGGAGAGTTGGCTTTGAGGTTCTTTTCGTCTTGTTTTTACATTTAATTTATTGTTATTAATTTAGATCCCCATAATTTCAAAAGGCAGCATAGTTACAGTGTGTGTATTCCCTTGTTGCTCTGACCGCCTCCTCTCCCGGAGGTGGGCAGCAGGTGTGCACAGCTCGCTGGCAGCCCCGCCATCTACTGCTATCCATAAACGTGTGCTGTGCAGCCGTGCAGCTCCCTTCCTATGCGAAGCTTCTGCCAAATCTCGCAGATTTAATGGTTTCCAGCCCACATGTAACCTTAGCAAAGTTTTTTTTTTTTTTTTGTTTCTTCAGCCAGAACTGTCTCTGTGGCCTTTCTTAATTTATTTTATTTGAAAAAGTTCACCTTCTCATGCCTGTGTTTACTACTATCCTAATGGACAAATCTTAGCACTTTCAGGTTTTGTTTTACTATGTCATATTTTTGCTTTTTCAGATAATTAAAATAATTAAAATTATTCTAGGAAGGAGCTCATCAGTCCCCATGTTACTTCCTTGAACCTGCCAGAATTGCTGCCAGTTCCTGAGGTTTTAGCCTGCTGACTCGGTGTTCAGGGAAGCATAGGTGATTGCTGGTGCCTCAGGTCCCTGAAAGCCCATTGCTCTAAAACACCGGGTGGGTAGGAAAGGAGAGGAACATATTTAGGATAGAAGAGCAGATAAACTCATTGGAGACATCCAGCCTGTGAATGCACACTTGTGTAACATGTGCTTCTCTGTTCACCACTGTTGCACACAGTCGGGAAGATTAAAGAAAAGTTACCACGTGGCCTCTGGAATACTTTCCTATGCACGGCTACAGGGACACAGCAGAGGCCTGGCTTCCCTCCAGCCCTGGCCCTCAAGCCCTCTTGCAGCCCTGTTGTACTGTGATTCCCAAAGCTGCCAGCACTTAATATTCCTCTGGACCTGCTCTGACAGGTCCCTGTCCTTCCTGTTTGGAGGACGCTAGAGCTGGATGAAGTGCTCCAGGTGGATCTCAGCAGAGCAGAGCAGAGCAGAGCAGAGCAGAGGGGCAGAATCCTCTCCCTGCCCTGCTGCCCACGGGGCTCTGGATGCAGCCCAGGACAAGTTTGGCTCTCTGGGCTGTGAGTGCCATGGCTGGGCCATGTGCAGCCTCTCACCCACCAGCAGCACCAAGTAGTCAATGAGTTCCTCTCCTAGTCTATACTCCGGCCTGGGGTTTCCCTGATGCAAGTACAGGATCAGCATCTGGATTGTCCAGGTCTCTCTGGATGGCATCATATCCCTCAGGGTTATCAGCTGCACTGGTTAGCTTGGCGTCAACTGCAAACTGCTGAGTGTGTAGTTGATCTCTCTTTGTCATTGATGAAGATATTAAGCAATCTTGGTCCCGGCATGAACCCCTGAGGAACACCAATATCCGTCTAAGCCTTTGTCCACTCCCCTCTGGATGTGGCCATCCAACCAATTCCTCATCCACCAAATCCATGCAATCAAATCCATCTCTCTCCAAATTAGAGACAAGAATGTTGTGGGGGACTGTGTCAAAGGCTTTACAGGAGTGCAGATGAATCCATAGCTCTTCCCTTGTCCACTGGTGTGGTCACTCCATCACAGAAGGTAACAAGTACGATCCGGCAGGACGTGCCCTCAGTGAAGCTGTCCTGGTGGTCCTGAATCATTTCCCTGCCCTCCTGTGCCTTAGCACAGCTTCCAGGAGGATCTGTGCCATGGCCCTCCCAGGCACAGAGGTGAGGTTGACAGGTTGGTAGTTCATGGGGTCCTCCTTTTTTACCCTTTTTAAAGGTGGGCACAATGTTTCCCTCAGGGAAGTCTCAAGGGACTGCACCTGACTCTGTGACTTTTCAAGTACCATGCATGAGTGGAGAAACATTTATGGTTTAATTTGGCATGCAGAAAGCTGTTGCAGTTTTTCTCACATGACATTGTTTCTTGTGACCCACATACTGATTTTTTATTGAGCCCATCAAAACAGAGGAACATCAGGGTCTCCACTGGGAAGGAGGTAAGCTTCCATTCAGAAGGGTTTTCTTAATATTCAGTATAAACTCTTGCAGTTTTAATTATAAAAAGAGAGCAGCTTGTGTAATATTGAAACTGAGCCAAAATTTGTTGCCCTTGTTATAACTGTAGGTAACTCTTAAGGTAAGAACTTTTCAGGGAAGAACTGGACTATTGTCTTCAAAGTGTGTAGCTTACCTTGTTTATGTATTAATTTTTCTCTCTCTTTCACAATATAATTTTTTTCACTCCTGCTATCAAGCTAGAACTTGAAACACCAGTAGGTAATACTTTAGCTTCCAGATTTTCTGAATTTATTGAAACTGTTCCAACATAGTGACTTAGGTGTCAGTTTTTCTTCTGGTGCCTGAACAAATGCTATAGTATTAATGCATGGTATTAGTGGTAAATACTTAAAAAAAGGTAAGTGTGACCTAAGGACATAACAGTACATACATAAGTTATGACTACTGTGTAATGGCTTTGCACTGTGAGGTCCAGGTTTGGGGGTGGGATTTATGTTGATTTCCCTCTTGCCCTCCATATTTCATGCATTTCTTGGAGTCTCCTTGATTATGGGCTGTTCTTCAACAACATGAGGATCTCTAAGACCATGTTAGAAAGTTCTAAGACTGCACAAGGGCACTGGGGGACGGTTCACTGTGGAAGGGTGTCCCTGCCACAGTCTCTCATACTGCTGAAACAATGCTGTCCTTCCTATTGTTCTGTGGCTTCCCCTCAGATTTTGTGGTGGTTTTGTCTTTCTTTCAGCAGTTTCTGATGATGCTCAGTGTCTGGGTGCCTTTGAAACTCATGTAGCAATATACAGGTTTAAGGACTCTGTGGATGGCTCCAGCTTGTGCTGAGGAATTGCATTTGTAAATGTGTTCTCAGAAAGGCACAATTTGTCAGTAATTCAGGATGGAATTCTCTTGTTTTCGACACCTGCACTTTACTTCCCTCACTCCTCACCCCTCCTCTCTCCCCCACCCCCTTTAGTATTTACAGCAGCACTATCTTTTTGTATTACTTCCCCCTATCTAGACAGAGATGTGGTCTTCATTACAGAGCTAATGCCTTTTGTTCATTCACTTGTTTCTTTTATTGTTGTTGCAGATCTGTGGGTGCTATTTTTCTACCAGCTGTCATCGCAACACCAAATTTTACACTGATCCTGTTGAAGCTGTAAAAGATATACCCAATGGGGCAACTATACTTGTTGGGGGTAAATATTTAAATTCTTTATGGTTGCAAGCATGTTATGTTAATGAGATACTTTTTACTCATTTGCCTTGTTTCTTTCACTATTAACTAATTTGAGAATCCATGGAATTGCATGATTTTTTAAATAAGTGGTTTCCTATTCTGTTCATGAGGGGCATACTCTTTCAGTGAGAAAATCCAGGTTGTGTCATAGAGAAGGGGAAAAACACCTCAGAAAAACAGGGCTTTTTCCTGACTAGCAAAAGCCAAAACCTGGACTCTATTTGGTTGAATCCAGAAAATGACCTTGGGAATTTTCAGGATAGTGTTGTCATTTCACATGGTTTGATTATTTTATGTTTGTATTCTCTGTATCCTTTGCACAGTCTCTGGGTCTCTGTGACCTTCAACAAACTGCCTAACCTGTTTCTGTGTTAGGAAGTGAAGATAATACTTATCTACGTTACACTTAATGCTTATGTATGGCATTTCCAGAAGAGTCAAGAAGTTGCATCATACTTACTTTCACTGCGACTTGAGCTTTTAGATTTTGTAGATGCTTTCCACAACTTCATCCTGTTCAATCTGCATTTTAAAAAAAAAATGATTTAACTATTTCTTAAGTTGTTTTGATATTGCAGAAGGAATGAATGTAAGATTGTAAAACACTTCAATGGAGATGTATAATGAGGCAAAATTCCTTCTTCAGGAATTTTGTTTGTTTTTGTTGTTGCTAATTCATGGAGAAAAGAAGATTTGAGGCCAAGATAGGTTGGCCTTGAAGATCTCAGGGGTCTTTTAGAACCTAATTGATTCTGTGATTCTGTGAAAAGGTAGTGCTTGTAGTGTGACATGGTATTTCATTTTAGAGGTACTTGAGTCTCTCATAATGGGTGGGAGTGTGAGGCTCTTGTGCCTTAGTGGAGATCTAGATTTTTGTGATTCCAGGCAGATATCCTCCCAAGGGTGTTCAGACTCCCAGACTTTTATCACCTAATTACACAGGCTAAGCTATGGGATGTGCAGCAAAGATAGGAAGGTTGAATAGGTAGAAAGACAAGGAGGAATAATGCGTACAGGGTTGAGAGCACACATAAGGAGAGTCATGGCCCTGGAGCATTTCCCTAAAAGCCCACTGTGATGGGTAAAGAGCTTTCTCCAAACTGGGAAGTGTCTGGTGAGTGGGAGATCCCAGTACTAGAGGGCAAAGTCTTTCTGGAAATGTTGATTCATTTAGTTGACTAAGGAGCTTCTCAGAAAAGATTTTTAATTCCCATACTTCTGAACATTCTGTGTTCTTTCAAACACTTGTCACATAATCAATTTTTTTTTTCTTTTGTGTAGGTTTTGGATTGTGTGGGATTCCTGAAAACCTCATTGGGGGTTTACTGAAGACTGGGGTAAAGGGAATAACAGCAGTCAGTAACAATGCAGGGTAGGTATTCATATGTCTGTGGTTTAATAAGTACAGACTAAAAATTCCAATTATGTGAAAAGGCTGATATGTATTAAAAAATGTTTATTTTCACCGTCATGATTTCATATTAACCAGACAGCTTGGTTTGAAAGTGTTATTTTTGGAAGGAGCCCAGGAAGATCAGTAATATGTGTATACTTGACTTAGTCAATGACTAATTGTCATGGTGTAGAGTTGCGGTTATATTACTATAAATATTTTTATTTAAATTTTTGTATATTTAACTGATTGACTGTAACTGGAAAGTCTAACTGAGAGGACTTAAATCTAGTCTCAGTGATTTTGTGTGTATGTTTTTTTGTGAAGTTCCAAATACAGATATATTTTTTAAACTCAGTTTGGTGCTTTCTGACCCTCTTACTGTATTTGTTACTTAAAAAAAACTCCAAGCAACAAAACCAGCAGAGGCTGTCTATGATGAATGAATGGACAGTCTCTTTAATGAGTCTTCACATTTTTGATTTATTTTTTTAAATGTTTGCCCCTTAAGAAATTCATGTGGGATTGAAATTGAGAATACTTCTTTCATGTATAATTTCTCATCTTCTCATTCAGACTAATTTTTACACAAACTGTTCATTATAGTTACATAATAAGCTCCACAATACCTTATACCTTCACAATATAGTTATATATAAGCTCCACAATACCTAATGATCCCCATATAGAGAAATATATATAAGAACAACCACTTCTGTTGGAAGTGCATTGATGAAAATATAAATTAAATTAAATAAAAATATTAATATGTAAAATATTAATTGCACATTTATTGGATAACAGATTTTTTTTGGTATTTGGTACATACACAGTCAAACTTAAGCTCCTTATAATCTTGTGGGAGACAATTTCTGCTGGATGATAAAAAGAAGAAAGAAAGAAAGAATTTTGTGTGGAAAGGTCAAGCATTAGAGTAGAGACCATTAACTTTCCTCATAGTCTTATTTTTGAATAACACACATATATTTGCAGATAGAGAGATTGAAGAGATGTTCCTGAAGGAGAGGTGAAAGTCTGAATATGAGAAAAAGTAGAAAGAGGAGCACTGTGGAATAGGATGAAAAGGAAGACATTTTGTATTGTATTCTGAATATAGTTGCTGATGTTATAGGTTAGAATTAATATATGTTGAAATAATATTAACTTTCCTGAAAGTTCTTTGGATTTTGAGGTGGAAGGGATTTCTGTAAAACTTTTCATTGGCTGCTGGCAGGAAAGCAAAATTTAATTCCTGTGCTCTTGAAACTAGTTTTCTATGACATTCATGAAAGCCTGGAGAGTTCCTCACAGAATAGTGTAACAATTTGAAAATGCTCAAGGGCATCTAGAGTTTTTTCTAAAAGTCTAGTTTGTAAAAATACAAGTTTTACTCTTCTGTTGGACAGTATAATTTATTTTGAAATTTAATTAATGTGTTAAAAATTTTATTGGATAACAGATTTTTTTTGGTATTTGGTACATACACAGTCAAACTTAAGCTCCTTATAATCTTGTGGGAGACAATTTCTGCTGGATGATAAAAAGAAGAAAGAAAGAAAGAATTTTGTGTGGAAAGGTCAAGCATTAGAGTAGAGACCATTAACTTTCCTCATAGTCTTATTTTTGAATAACACACATATATTTGCAGATAGAGAGATTGAAGAGATGTTCCTGAAGGAGAGGTGAAAGTCTGAATATGAGAAAAAGTAGAAAGAGGAGCACTGTGGAATAGGATGAAAAGGAAGACATTTTGTATTGTATTCTGAATATAGTTGCTGATGTTATAGGTTAGAATTAATATATGTTGAAATAATATTAACTTTCCTGAAAGTTCTTTGGATTTTGAGGTGGAAGGGATTTCTGTAAAACTTTTCATTGGCTGCTGGCAGGAAAGCAAAATTTAATTCCTGTGCTCTTGAAACTAGTTTTCTATGACATTCATGAAAGCCTGGAGAGTTCCTCACAGAATAGTGTAACAATTTGAAAATGCTCAAGGGCATCTAGAGTTTTTTCTAAAAGTCTAGTTTGTAAAAATACAAGTTTTACTCTTCTGTTGGACAGTATAATTTATTTTGAAATTTAATTAATAATAAAATAACTGTTTAATCTATCTTTGTATTTACTGTATTACTACTATGTGGAATTTAGCCTGCTATAGTATGGTAGTGTTTGGGAACGAAGTTAAAACAGCTGTTGTCAGAATTGAAGTCAGAATTCTCATAACAGCAATTGATACAATTTCTAATCTTTTAGCCTGTAAAAAAGCGTGCTTTTATAATATCGTGCATCTTCTTAGCATCTTCTAATACCGTGTCCAGAAGTTTAGTGGTATTATCAAATATTGGAGCACCAATAAATGCTTTCACAACTGAAGGAGCCCAGCAATCATATACCCTACAGCAGTCGTATTCAAAGGGTCAATTGTTCCTGTAATGTTGAGGTGTCAGGCACTTTGTGGAATGAGTAATTTGCCACTTTCAAATTGCCATATGGTTTAGTGTGCTTTTCTTTGGTGACCTTGTGTTGCAGTTGATGCCTGCCTGTGTTTCAGTTTCTTGACTGCAGCTGCTTTCTTTTCTCCAGCTCTTGCAGCAAATAGGAGGTAATTGGTTGTGGTCAGGTTTTCTTGTCCTGCAGGGGTTAGCAGGCAGCTTGTAATTGGAGCAGGGAAGGAGCCAAGTGCATGGACAGACAGCCTATTCTGGAGAGCAGTGCAGCTGCATGGATTAAGTCACATGCCTTTCAATATGTGAGAACCATGGAATGTTACAGAGCTGTCTGTTTATAACTAAAATAGCAGCAGTGGAGACAGCGATTCGCTTACAGCTAAGGGAAAGCAGTAATTAGGAAGTCCTGAGGTGTTCTTGCCAACTTTTCTAGCTGGAAACAAGGTTCAGCAGAGCCTAGAAATGCTTGGCAGTATCTGGAAACAACTTTAAAGGAGTACGATGTTCACAAGTTCACATTCTACTTACTGTTCTGTACTGCAGTGTAATTGGGAGGAGATTCCTCTTGCAAAAACTTGTTCAAATGATGTAACTGCTGGCAAGTGAAGTCCTGTTTTTGGCCACTTTAAGGCTTTTCAATGACAGGTTGTACAGTTGTGTGATGGGGTACTCACTGTCTGCTGCTGCACATTATGCCCATGCTCACACTGTGTGCTGGCTGTGGCCAGCTGTGTGCTTGGCTGTGGCCAGCGAAACAGCACCTTTAAGAGCAGTTACTCTTTTGCCAAGCCAAACAAGGCAAAGTGTTTGAGAGTGAAGCAGTTCAAATATCCAGTACCTCTGGTATTTACACAACTTGCTGCAGGGGAAACTGAAGCTTATGAACCAGGGCAATAGTGCAAGATAACTGCGACAGATAAGTGTGCTTCTAAAATACATCCTCTCACACCTTCTCCTATAACTCGTTTTGCTTATGTTCATACTTGTTTGCGTGTTCATACTGTAAATACTTTATTTACACTGTGTTTTTGTAAGCCCTTTAAATTGAGAGTATTCTGTCTCAGTGGGCTACCAAAATCCATTTTATTAAGGATTTTCTTCATTCTTGTTTTAATTTGATTCATTCCACACTTCCCAGAATTAAAATTAATAAAAAGATTTAAAAATAGTAAATAAATGAAAGTAAATGCATGGATAAATAAATAAAATTTTAAAATCTCATTTTAAACATTGATTCAGTAAATTCCCAACATAGCTGTGATTAGTATACCATACTTTCTTGGTTGTTTTCTCATCTCTATGTAACCTCATGGTATCTTGTTGCATTCTGATTGGAAGTTGCTTGGAACTTGGGTCTTGGATGTTTTGGCTCAGCCAAAATTAGGCTCAGCTTTGGCTCAGCTAAGACTTTCTAATGCAGGCTACCTGTTGTTTCAGGCCCTGTGTTGCAGCAAAAACTGTAAACATAGCCAAGTATTTTAAATGAAAGTTAAAAAAATGTGCATGAAATTATTATTTTTATTTGTGCTTAATAAAATGGATAAATAATTTTGGCTATAATCACATACTGAAATCAGCATTGTATCTACCACCTGAATATGCTGAATTTTGCAGACTGAAAATGAAGCCCATTATTTGTGAAAACTGCGTGTGTGGTCTGATTGTGTATCAAATTTTGGTTTTGTCTGTTTTTGAGACTTAAAAATGCATCCTTTTTGAATGCAGTAGTTTTGAATAAAACGTTTTCACTTACACTAAAAATAGAGAGGTCACAGTTAAGATCATAATTGCTTATCACCTGGGCGATCATCTGAAAGGAGATTGACAGCATCTGTTAGATTATCACTGGTTCAGACTGTGTTCTTATAAGGCATTATCAGCTTTTTGAACCTTTGGTCTCTGTATTCTTTTTGAAGGTCTTTTAATGTTACAATGGTAGGCATTAGGAAGCAAAAGATGACTTTGAGATAAGCATTTGCACTTTTGAGCATGATGCCTGAATGCCATTACTTAGCTTTGTTAAGCATAATACTCTTGTTTTCCTAATGGGTTGGGCTATTTGTGGTTCCCAAATCCCCAAAAGACAGTATCTGTGGGATCAGATGCCATGGTAAACTTACTGCACCCCATATTCTAAAGCACAAAATGTATCTGTATATTCTTCGCAATTAAATAATTTGGATTTAAGACAAGTTTGATAAATGTTCTGTAAGGTAAAGTTTAAGTTTATCTAATTTTTCAGTTGTTGCTTTGAATGGTATATTTCTGTTAAAACCGGAATGTGTCTGCCATCTTTGCTGTGGATTCCCTGGTTTTTCTTGCATGTAACTCATGTGGCTTAATTCCATTGTTACTGTTACTAAAATATCTATCTATCTATCTATCTGTCTGTCTGTCTGCCTGTCTGTCTGTCTTAATATTACTTATACTTATTAAAAACATATTGAAATGTAAATATGTATGTAAAAAAATACCATTGTGTGGAAATTGCATTTTAAATTCACAGAAGTTTGTGAAGTTTTTTCCATATAGTATTGAGTGGTTTTAGTGGTACAAATTAGATAATCTCTTGGTTCAGAAAGTTAAAAAGCAACTGAAGATGTCTGAGGAGCAGGCAAGGAGGCTTGTATGTACACAGAGATGGGATCAAGGTGATGCTTAGAGTGTCTTACATCATGTGTGTCATTTTTGTGTATTTATAAGAAATTCTTCAAATATCCCAAATTAGATATATTTTCAGAAATGAAAAAGAAGGCCACCTGTGATTCTTACCTCTCTTGGTAGAGAGAGAAGAGTGGAATTATGTAAAATCCTGCACATGGCAAATTGCCAAAATCAGAAGACTATATATTTTCAGTGAATTTGATTATTTGAATTTGATTTTTTTTTTTTGTCTGCATTCTTTAAAAAAATCTAATCAGATGCTTTATTAGAGCTGTTGAATTGCTGACACTGTTTGAACTGCAAATCCCTGAAAATCTGCCTAGGTCATCTAGCTAATTTTAGTGTGGAGGTGATTTAGGATTTTGGCAGGGCAGATTGTTCTGACTTTGTACTATGTGGAGCTATTGAGAAAGCAGCTGTGGAGATAGCTTTCTGGTTGTGATGACAAATGAGAAAAAAAATAGATATAGAACTCAGCATGGTTGAGGGATTGGTTGCAGAAATGACAATGAAAGTTAAACCTATCTTTTGGCTAGGTGACTTTTGAAGTACAATGCATTCATTATGAAATTTAAATATTTATCAGATTACTTCTATATGATATACCTTCTCTGTGAAGGAAAAAGATGGTACATTTTAGATGTTCTGAATAGTGTTGTTTTACTTGTTATTATAAAAACACAGTACACCATTTCATACCAGAAAGGAATGAGAAAGGAGACTGCTGCTGATGTAACCATGCAATCTACAGTATTTCTTCTCTTAGAAATTATCTGCCTTGTATGGACTTGGCCTATATGCCTGCACCCATCACTGTGACAGCAGAAGAGCATAATTTTTGGAGGAGGATGGTGGAGGAACAAAATTGCCATTTTGCTGTGAGACTCAAGAGGAAGTTATGGGAGCAGAGAGGACAGAGTTCTCATGAGAATACTTCAGTAGCAGAAGGACAAGGGTCCAATGGAGACACTAGAGAGAAGGAGTAGAGGGAGAGTAAGGCTCAGGAATGCCAGTTTGCACACAGGGCTTTGTGATTTTCCACAACCCTGGCCTCCCTCCCTCTCCCTCTCCCTCTCCCTCTCCCTCTCCCTCTCCCTCTCCCTCTCCCTCTCCCTCTCCCTCTCCCTCCCCTCTTCCCTCTCTCCCTCCCTCCCTTCCCTCCTCCCTCTCCCCTCCCTCTCCCTCCCTCCCTCTCCCTTCCCTCTCCCTCTCCCCTGTCTCCTCTCCAGGACTGCCCTCTCCATCCCCTCTCCCTCTCCCTCTCCCCCCTCCCTCTCCTCTCCCTCTCCCTCTTTTCAGTCTACAGAGAGCTTCTTTTTTCTTTCTTCAGAGAGCTTCATCCTCTCTTTTTTGCTTTCCATTTAGCAATTTGCAATCAGAGACATATGGGAAAATGTCCTAGGAAAAGAAGGTGCCTTAAGACAGTGTGAAGATACTTGGCTGAAGTCAAGAAACAGCAAGGCAAATAAGCATTATATCTCTAAATAATTTACCTGAATCTGTTTTTCTCTGTCTGTTTGTTAACTCCTGTTCCTCACCTTGTTCTCATTCTTGGTACCCTTTGGGAAGTGAGGGATGGAGAAGGAGAAACACAGTATCATCTGAGCTGGCTCTTTAGTGGCCTTACAGATGGGGAAATTATGGTGGGACATAATGTCATTGTTATGAGCCATATGTAAGACTGGAGAAGATGAACTATAAAGAACTGTTATATGATTGTCTACATTAATTTTGCCCTGGGTGTGCCTGCACATTTGTTCAGTGTCTTCCAGCAAATACCATGTAGTAGACATATATTAATTTTCTGCACAAAGGCCGTTAAGAATCTTTCTGGTGCAGCCAGGATTATACTTTATTTTTGTGGATCTAAGAATATGTGTCCCTAAGAACATGGGTGGTACCTCTGTCCACATAACTTTCTCGTTGGTAAAGTTTCATGCTATAGTCAGGCACCCCTGTAAACCTGAAAGCTTAAGTCTGCTACTAAGAAATGCCACACAGGCAGTGATGGATGCATTCCTTTTAATTGGGAAGTGTATCTGGTATTCCTTAGGAATTGTGGATCTGTCAGAAGGCATAATTGCATGTAACTTGGAGCAAATCGTTTTGAAGACTGAAAAGCTGAAGTTGAAAATAAAATCAGCCTCTCATCTTCTACATGGAGAATGTCAGAGGAAATTAGTTCCTTTCCTCACCCCTAGCCTATTGCCAAGAAAATTTCTAGCTCTGGAACAGGTCCGTCTGTTATCAAGTTTCATGCTTCATTATGTAACACTTGGAGCTGGTGAATACCTAAAAAGCCTGCCTGTCTATCTCCAGAAGCTGACTGGTATCTTTACATAAAATGTTTTCCAGGAGTAGAACCAACCATTTATGTGCATTTTTTGGCAGCAACAGCTAGTTGCAGAAACTTTAGTTTCTGTCTGAGGTGGAGCTTTGCCACAGGATTCTTATTGCATGCTTTTCCTTCTCAATCTGTAGTCTTCAGGGGTGGTGTAGTCTTGCCCTCCTATCTTTCCAGTCCCCAAATTATGAGAGGTGGAAGATCAGGAGGTGCATCATGTTAGCTCCTTGATCAACATATTTTAATTCTCCAAAACTCAATGTATTCATATTAATATTTCATAACTAATAATTTCTGGTCATGTGTAATCTCCCAGGAATATCAGCTTCTGGAGAATCTTTGAACAATTAGTCGAGGAAGCTATCTCTTTAAGAAATCTAGAAGGAGACCCTCATTCTAATTGATGCTGCTTTCCATCCAGTAAAGGCAGCTGGTCTGTTCTGACCACACCCACATGTTTTAGAAACAAATATCTTTACAAAGGCAGAGAGAGAGGAGCGTTGTAATTGTCTTGTGATGTTTCCTTTTACACAACCCCCAACAATAAGCCATTGTATCTATTTTGTGCCAGAGTGTGTGACATTCCAAGTAGCCTTTTTTTTTTTTTCAGTATAAGAATACAGATTTTTATTTCCTGCTTCATCAGGCTGTGTAGGGCTTGTTGGTATGTGAGGCTTTTTATCAGTTTGGAAACTTTGGTAATCTCTTCTTCCCTGTGATGCTGTAGAATGTGTTATGCTTGAGGCACCAAAGAAGAAGGGCTGAGAGCAGCAGATTATTGTTTATCTGCAGTGAAATACTACATGTTGCCTTTGACTACTTCCAGTGCACTGGAGATGTGTGGGCTAGATCTGTCTGGGAGTCATATTTGGTGAATTTTTTAAATTAGAAAAGGCAGACATAGTTTTTGTCACAAAGTTTTTGTAGGTCTGAGAGGGACAAAACATCTGGAATGAATGTTGCTAGACAATCAGAGCTCCTTAATTTTTCTTGTCTATGTCAATAGTTTGGGGTAACGTGGGTCACCAGCATCCCTGATGAATGCCTAGTTCTCTTTTCCTATATGCATTTCATGTGTTGATCCACTTTTCATCTTAATACAGAATGGGCAAACTTCTAGAAATCCAAACATAGCTGAAGGTAAAAGAATGCATTCAGTGTCTAGCACTAATGTGTACTTTCTCTTTTCTGACTGCACTCATAACAACTATGTCAACTTCTACCACACCTTCTTCCTTCCTATCTAGGGCAGCATATTTTTATTGCATTTACCTTTGGTTTAATTTGTAAAGGACTGTATCCAGCTTTTGAAATAGGTGTATGGGGTATATTCTTATGCACTCAGTAAAGATTCTTTTTTTTTCTTTCTATGGTTGCAGTTTGATAGGTGGAGTGTAGCCTGCAAGACAAACTTTTATAGGTAACATTTTGAGGGTAAACATAATCAAAGCTGAAAAGTTCAAAAAGCTCTTTACTTAAAACAACATGATCAAGAAAGCAGCAAAAGACAGCAAGGGAGAACTAATAACTTAAAATTGCCATAGAACTGTTATATTGAAAGAAGTATCCATAAACCAGAGGGTTTTTGAAAGTTGTATCTTGGATAGAGATGTCACATGAAAATCAAAGGGTGGGGAAAATAAGACCGAGAACAGTGTTTTCTGTGTGAAATGTGTGTTTCTTGGGACATTGTCACGTAAGAGAAAAACATAGGAAACATGAAATACACTGAAATGTTCAAAATGGGTTTTTGAAGGGACATGAAAACTGATGCATATGAAAACAAAAGGGTTATTTTAGCTGGAAACCTAAATACAGATTGCATCCTCAAAAGAGATGGATGGCAGTGTATTTTCTTTCAAGAAATTTACATCTAAAAAAACCCTATATGAGTAATGATAACAGGATTTTGTGCTGTTGCTCTGAAGATTAAATGCATGTGGGAGTTGAAGTAATTTTGTGTTACCAGGCAGGCAGAACCTCCTGGTGCCTGACTTTTGAAAGGTGAAATTCCTGTTCTCATTGTGTTAGGGAAATATGCCCTTGTTGTATGCTCAGTAACAGATCCTCACAGCAATTTTGTTTTGGAACAAATGGGCTACATTTGAGGAGAAGAGTAAGAAAGAGTGACTTAAGAAGTGAGGAACAACTTGGCATGAGTGTGACAGGATAACCTTTCTGCAACTTTCTGCTTAATTTCTTCATAACTACAGAGTTTCATTTGATAGAGGATACCTCACAGTAGTAGATCAGGAAATCAAGTGTATCCATATGGAATCCTGCAGGATTATATGCAAAATCTCATTAAGGACAATATACTTCAGTAGCTGCTTCTGAAAATGTAGGAGCAAGGATTATGGATCTTAGTGAAATGAAGGAGAAATTTCTTTATCCATTACAAATCTGCTCCTGGCCCTCTCCTGCCATCCTTTCTTACACCAATGCACACAGTATTTCATTGCCTTCATGCAAATTTGTTTTTTCTATTTGGTAACTTCCAAGTATTGTAATGATAAGAGCAGTGTTAACCACCTGAATGATTACACAGAGATTGCAAACTCTGGCTTGCAAGCAGTTCAGGAAGCTTCCTGTTTTTCTTGCACTAGAAAGCACTGTACAGTTTTGTTTCAATTCTGCACTTTTGCCACACAGTGCCATAATTACACCAACCCGTTCAACTCCCATCAGATGTTGATAGGTCTTTTACATTTGTTTACTACCTTTTACAATGAGATGTAAGGGTTAGATAGTTCTCATGTGAGAGGAATTGCCTTGCTTTGAATTAATCCATACAGGAAATTCTGGTTGTTTTTTTTTTTAATTCTTTTTTGCAATCTCTTTTGCCCCCAAGACTCCTCTATTCTTAGCTCTCTGGTTTCAAGCTGGAGGATTTTTTTCTTGTGGTGGGTTAGAAACACGGGTTGTTTCTAGGCAACACACATTTTAGTACCAAGGCTTTGGCACCAGAACATTTTGTTTGTTTGGAAGTTGCATCATGGTTAGATTTTTAACTTTTTTTGATCAGTCAGAGTTGGAGAGTGGAGCAAGCTTTTATAATAAATATAAATTCTTTTGTATCTAGAGAACATAGAATAAATTCAGAGAACCAGGTCAGAGAAGCTTGTTTCACTTCCTCTCATCCAGTTTCCAAGTGCTTGAGTATGCACTGAAGTGGGCCATCTCCTAAAATAGTCCTAACCTTAAAATAGTGCTCATGATGCATGCAGTTACGAAGGCACTGGGGCTGCATGTCTGTCCATGCAGCTCCCAGAGTATTGTGGTGGGAGAGGAAGAACTGGTGCTGGTCCTGCTCACTCAGCCCCTCTCCCTTCACCTGCAGCACTGCAGCCTGTGCTATGGCTGGCAAGCATTTCCACTTTTATATTTGAAAATGAATACTGCATAACAGTAAAGTTTTTTAATCTGGTCTTACTTTGGAGCTCTTCTTCAGGAAGGGTGTTTTCAACAGGATTCATATATTGTAGGCACATGTGTTAACTACAAAGTGCTGAATGATTGATAATGTAAAAGATTATTTTAATATTTTTCTGTATTTCTTATCCTGAAATGTCAAGCCATTGTGCAGATAATTAAGTCATATTGAATTGAGCCAACTCCTGGCAGATATACATAATTTTTGTGAGGTAATTCTGCATTATGGCATCTTTTTTGTAGAGGGACTGGAAGGTCTGAGTTCTCTGCTTATATCATTCAGAGACCAACATAAATGTGGAGGAGCTTCACACACAGGAACCAGTCTGCTGGCATCGTGCATAACGGGCTGGAAAAGTGAAAGAAACATGTCTTTATAATATCTATGTTTATTTCCATATTTATATGTTAACCTCATATTTCCTTGAATTGAAGTAGCATTTTTTTACAGAGGAACCTTGGTTGCAGGAACTCCTGACAAATGTTTCTAATCCAGAAGTACACAGTATATCATGCAAACATAAAGAAGGATATCAGGATATTAGAAGCACTGGCACAAGAAAAATGTTATACAGCATCTCTGGCATTCAGTTTCAGTTGACATAGACAAGAAGATCTTGTTTGTAGTGCCAAAATACTTTGTTGGAGTAGGCGGTTATTTAGTAAGAGATTTAATTATTTACTAATATAAGAAAATTTATATACAAAAATTCTCTTACCTAATATAAAAACTAGCATTATAAATATCAATGTGCCTTTCTCCTTGGGCTGCTAAGCAATCACTTGTCTTTTTCCCAGTGAGCAGGAGTGTAAATAAAAATATGTCTTTATTCACTCAAAGCCATCTCTGACTTTTTATTAATTTGGTAAGGCTTTTTAAAGGAGCAGATATGTAAAATAACACCACTTGTCAAGCTGGTATATTTTAGCTGCTAACATGTGAAATGACTTTAACCGGAACTTTTTGGATGTATTCTGTGCCTTGGAAGAGATGAGGTCTGAAAACTGAAATACTAAATTTTAATTGTAGCCTTGATGCTTTACCTTCTAAAGGCTGGAATTTCTTTTTTGTCTTCAGTTCATTATGTGTGGGGGAAATAACTGTCCTTTTTTGTTAAGTCATTATAGCTTATCAAGTGTTTTTTTTACAATAAAACTGTTTTGTCTGGTCTTTGCATTTTCTACACAGTGTTGACAATTTTGGACTTGGTCTTCTGCTTCAGACAAAGCAGATAAAACGCATGGTGTCATCATATGTTGGAGAGAACGCTGAGTTTGAACGCCAATATTTATCTGGTGAACTTGAAGTTGAGCTTACACCACAGGTAAGGAGTGTCTCTAGGAGAGTGGTTTCTTTTCATCTAAAATACTGAGTAGAATAATGCCTAAGTGCTCTTATAAAATTCTTTTGCAATCGAAATATTTTGCTTGTGTGCAGAAGACACTTGCCATCTGTGGTGGGCTGACCCTGACTGGATTCCAGGTACTCACCAAAGCCTCACTCTCAACTCCCCTCAGCTGGACAGGGAGGAGAAAATGTAACAAGTGACTCATGGATTGAGATAAATAGAGAGATTCCAGGTGCTCACCAAAGCCTGACTCTCAACTCCCCTCAGCTGGACAGGTGTCATAACAAAAGACTCATGCATTGAGAGAAGTAAAGAGAGAGATCACTCACCAGTTATGATCTTGGGCACGATAGACTCATCCTGGGGAACTTAATTTAGTTTATATCAGTCAAATCATAGTGGGCCAAGAGAAGTAAAACCAAATCTTAACATCCCTTTCCCCTACATACACTTTACCCTAACCCTACCTTCTTCCTGCTCCAGTGTGGATTCCGTGTGGAGTCACAAGTCCTGCCAACAAACCTGCTCCAGCGTGAGCTCCTCTTTCCTTGGGGTCACAGGTCCTGCCAGGAGCCTGCTCCAGCATGGGCTTCCCATGGGGTGACAGCCTTCTTTCAGGCATTTACCTGCTGGGGTGTGGGATCCTTCAGGGGCTGCAGGTAGATTTGTGGCCCATCATGGGCTGCAGGGGCACAGCTGCCTCACCATGGTCTTGCCACGGGCTGCAGGGGAATCTCTTTTCTGGCACCTGGAGCAGCTCCTGACCCCCTTCTTTCACTCACCTTGATGCCTGCAGATCTGTTCCTTTCACATATTCTCACTCCTCTCTGCTCTGGATGCAGAGGGAGTGCACACTTGTATCTGTGCAAGAAGGTCTCCTTCTTCAATATGCTGTCCCAGAGGCACTACCACTGTTGCTTATGGCCTTAGTCTTGGAACCAGCTGGCACTGGTTCTGTGGACACTGGGGGAAACTTATGGCATATTCTTACAGAAACCACCCCTCTAGCTACCACAACTTTGCAAAGCCAATACACCATCTTAGGGTCATGCATCTATTAAGAACTGGATGTGTGTTATTTGTGTGAATTCCTTTAATGGAATGAATTAATTATTAATAGGTTATATTCATCTGAAGCTTTAAAAAATATATATAAATATGTATAAATATATATGCACACATAAGGAGGTGGTAGAAAAAGGCATAAAGTATGCTCGGTATTGTGGAAGGAAGTCAAGAAGCTGCTCTGTTCCCATCTTGGTGGCAGGTTTTGGGGATGTTGCATGTGCAATGCCTGCCATCTAGTGGGTAGGAATCAAATTCAGATTTCGTTCATTGTGAGATAAAACCCTTTTTGGCTTGTTCATTAACTCTTAGCGAAATTATTCTGTCTGTACTGTTATAAGCAAATTTAAAACTTTACTTTTTAGCACTGTATTTTTAATTATTTTAGCACTGCCAAGCTACCCAAATAGCATGAATGCAATGAGATCCTAAATTCATTGATATCAGTTACGTTCTATTGAGATAAGCTTCTGTGAAGTTGGTGTTCTGACTTCAAAGACTACAGCATGTTAGTGTGTGGCATTTTCAGAGGTGACACATATATTTGGGGGTTAAACATCTATTTATAAAAATGTCTGAGAAAAACAACTGTGTTAAGTTTTCATTAAGATTGGTATCTTGAGCTCCCTCTCTTGTGAATCACAGAATGGGTCAGGTTGGAAGGATCCACAGCAAGTCATCTGGTCCAACCTCTTTGCTCAGGTAGGGTCATCTCAGAGCACACAGCACAAGATTGTGTTCAGATCGTGCTTGAATATCTCCAGTGAAGGAGACTACATGACCTCTCTGGGCAACCTCTTCCAGTGTGTGGTCAATGTCACGGTAAAGAATTTCTTCCTCATGTTCAGGTGGAATTTCCTGTGCATCAGCATCTGCCCTTGTCTCTTGTCCTGTTGCTCAGGACCCCTGAACAGAGCCTGGTCCCTGAACAGAGCCTGGTCCCTCCTCTTGTTGTCCTTTCTTCAGATACTTACAGGCATTGATAAGGCCCCTTCTCAATCACCTCTGCTTGAGGCTGAACAGGCCCAACTCCCTCAGCCTTTTCTCATAAGAGAGATGCTCCATTCCCTTAAGCATCTTTGTTACTCTTCACTCCAGGATCACCTCACTGGACACAGCAGTCCAGACATGGCCTCACCAGGGCCCAGTGGAGGGGCAGAGTCAGCTCCCACGATGAAGCTCCCATCTCCTGTTGAAGATGCTTTTCCTGATGCACCTCAGTACACCACTGGCCTTGGCCCAAGAACACACTGCTGGCTCATGCACACCAGGACTCCCAGGTCCTTCTCCACCAAGCTGCTTCCCAGCAGGCCAGCCCCTGGCCTATACAGTGCATGGGATCATTCCTCCTCAGGTGCAGGACCCTGGGTTTTCCTTTGCTGAATTTCAGATTGTTTTTCTCTGCCCATCTCTCCAGTCTGCCAAGGTCCCTCCGAAGGGCTGCAGAGCTCTCTGGGGTTTCGGCCACTCCCAGCTTTGTGTCATCAGCAAACGTGCTGAGGAGGCATCTGCCCTTCTTCCAAGCCATTGATGAAAAATTAAATGATACTGGGCCCTCTATTGACCCCTGGGGGCACCACCAGTAACAGGCCTCTAACTAGATCCTATGCCACTGATTGTAGTGTTCTGGGATTGCCATTCAGCAAGTTCTCAGTTCATCTCACTGCCCTCTCATCTAATCCACTCTACCTGAGCTTGCCTGTGAGGATGCTGTGAGAGAATGTGAGAGAATGTTTCTTAGAATTGCAGACATGAGTGGAACAGTTCCTTTTATACCCAGTCAGCAGACCTGAAAATATCCAGACACTTGTCATGTCTGATGTTTCAAATGTCACAAATCTCACAGTGCATTTTTTCCTTCCTATTTAATGTTCAGTGCTTTCACCTAGGTGACCATGAACTTCTTAGACACATAGTTGGCTCTGTGGACTACAGATAAGTTATGTAGATCCAGCGTGGAAATAATGGGTCTACAGTATATAAGGGGAAACAGTAAGGTGAATTAATTACCTGCTAGGAGATGTGGGGATTTGAAATATTTGTGTCAAGAAAAATAGTCTTTCCTAAAATAGTGTGGTATAACCTTAGGCAAAATGGGAGACTTTTGTATTATTGTTGCACAGTAAAGAAGACATCATGGTGAGATTGTGAAATGATAAGGCTTCTTAGAACAGAGGACTCTATATCATTGCATGGCTTGCATCTGCCTCTTGACACCATTTTGAAAGCTAACCAGAGGCCATTTTGCTTCTTGCAGGATAACTGGGGAAAATAAAATCTATGTTGTAGAGGCTGTTAAACTGGGTAATTGATCATGATGTTTTTGTCTTGCTTTGAATCCAAGAGAATATTAAAAAAAATCTGGGAAATGACATTAATGAAAAGCAAACACACATCTTTGGCCATAAGTCCATAATTAAGGCAAATGAGGAATTTTTGCTGTTAGCATCCTTTACGATAGCTGGACGTAGAGAAGAGTGCAGACAGGGTGGTCAGAGAGAGTATAAAAACGGCTCTGTTAGCTTTTTGGTATTCTTGGCACAGGCAACCCAAATTATTGGACTCCCTCTTTCTTTCTCAATCTGCCATGCTTGGCTGTTTTGACTAGAAATGGGTTCTGAAGTTTTTCTTAGAATGTTGAAGAATGTACGTCTTTTAGAGAAGAAAAACCTTCTAGGATATGTAGCTGGGTGGGAAAGAGAAAAATAACTCTGTACTATTCTCAAGAATAATTGGTTGGGAAACAAACTGAAGGAGAAGAGACATAGCCAAGTGCTGGGCCCTGGCATTTGGGAGGTGGTTGTGTGACAGTGTCATCTTGAGCAGTTCATGACTGTGTGTAAAGCATTTCTTTCCATATCCAGTACTAGTCCCACATGGGAAAGCTAAAATGTGAGGAAGAAATAGATGATCACACCTGTCTACTTTGTGCAGAAGGAATGAAGAGGATATAAAATAAAGTTAATGCAAGCCATTCATCAAAGGTTGATTTGTTCCCAGATGATGATTTCTTAAATGTATTTTCCCATAGGGTACACTTGCTGAACGTATTAGAGCAGGAGGAGCAGGAATCCCAGCATTTTACACCAGTACTGGCTATGGGACGCTGGTGCAGGAAGGGGGTGCACCCATCAAGTACAACACAGATGGCACCATTGCCATTGCCAGCCAACCAAGAGAGGTAAGAGGTCTGATCGCCATTAGGAAGCCTTCAGCATTGAAAAATTATTTTCTAACATATTTACATGATAAACAGGTGTTTAAGAAGGAGTTAAGTTTAACTTTACTGTATTCATTTAACTGGATGTCTGTGGTACAAGAGACATTAGCTTTGCTTCCATTGCTTACTGCTGTCCTCTGTGATGTGTTAAAGTTTTCACAGTTCTAGAGTGATTTAGCATCAAGACCTGGTCCAAGTGAAAGCCTGCCTTGCTGAGTTACTCTTCACATGACTGTTCATTGACCAGGTTTGCTGTGTATTCAAACTAAGTTCAAAGTAAAACCTGTTAGTGGGGCAGGTGCTCCTTAAATACTGCACTATGCAGTAAGCAGCCTTGCAGCTGCACATGGAGCTTCAGCCTTGGAAGAAATGGGGCATTCTCATGTTAAATAGCAACAGCTCAGTTGACACAAATTTCAGGAAATGCATTTCCCAACATTTGAAATGCAATTTAGTCTCAGTTTTTTAAAATTGCAAAGAAATAAAAAGACTGTGGCTTTCAAGGTAGAAACAAGGGTTTCATTTTGAAGTTGGATGTAGAATTTGGAGAAGGGAAGAAATGTCTCAGTGCCGTAATGTTTCTTGAAGAAATGGATGGGGCTAATATTGTGTGTTCCAATTAGGCTGCATACAACATTAAATTTCACCTCAGGAGCTTTTCTGAGGTAAAGGTAATTCCACCCTAACCCATGGCTTTCATGTATTTTATACATGACTATTTGCAGTATCTATAAATTGTCTTAATATTTTATATTCTCTTAATTTTTTTACTGCATACATCATTATGATGTTTCACTGTTTGGAGGAATGTTTTGTCAATAAACAGCTTATAATTTTAAGAACATTTTTCTTATTTTTTCTTTTGACATTTGTGGGAAAATCTCCCTTACTCAGTCTAATAATGATGGAGTGCTAAAAACATGACTAGTGTGATTTGTTGATTCCATTCTCCACATCCATTTTGCACAGAAGTATCATTTTATAAAGGCTCAGATCTCCTTTTATAGTATTGGCAAACTGACATCTGATACACTTTTCTCATACTTCCCCTTTAGCAACTTTAAAAAGCTCTCAAGTAATATTTGTGTATACTCTTACCTTCTACATTGTTAAGAGAGGTGATCCTTCATCTCTCTGTATAGGACTGAAAGACTAGCTCTATCCCTCTTCCATATTTTGGCTTCAGGCATAGTATCATTCATTCCAAATATTGATCATTAATACAAGGAAAACCAAATGAAACTCAGCCTGTTAGATGACATGATTTGAGTAGTCTGTCTTGAATTAATTTTGGATTTGGTGGTGGGCAGTGCTTTTGACCTTTTTCAGTAATTCTGCCTTAGCACTTCAGTTTTTGATTACCTGGTAGATGTGCAGGACAAAGCATGTCTAATTCCAGTAGATGGAGCAGGAGGAATATGGATTTTCATGATGTTTCCCTAGAGACACTATGATAAAACAGGGGTTTATAGCCTATGATAAAACTGGGGTTTCCATGCCTCTCTGTTATCATACAGCTTTTCAGTAAAAACTTTACAGAGTACAAAAAAAAGTTGAAATATGACAGTCTGCAAAATTAACCCCTAAAATAAGTATTACATGTGGTATCTGTTGGAAGAAACCTACATCTCAATTTTGGACTTTTCTTTGTAGGTGAGGGAGTTTGATGGCCGTCACTTTATTCTAGAGAAATCTATTACAGGAGATTTTGCTCTTGTGAAGGCATGGAAGGCTGATCGTGCAGGAAACATAATTTTCAGGTATGACTTGTTTACTGGTGGGAAAAGATTATTTTACAGTTTAGGTAATGAATGAGAAGGAGAATCCTGTCTCCTGTGTTATGGCAAAATAATGTTTTACTGATTTAACATTCTTTCATATTGTCTTTCCCTACTGTCAAATTACACTGCTATAAAACACCAAAATGTAATTGCTTTTTCTAATGACTTTTGAGAATTGAAACATAGCTATGAAGTAAAGCATTCATAGTTAAAAATGAGACACAGCAGACCGAAGTCATTATGATGATTGTTGAGAAACTTAGTGACATTCTCTTTCGTTCAATATGCATGTTAGTTTGGGTCCTTTTTCTTAAGCAATTAAAGGCTTACCCAAGAAGTACAGATTCATGCACAACAGAAGAGAAGGAAACTGAGTCAGTCTTCTGGCCAGTCAGTGGTGGGAAACCTTATTCTGTCTAAAGAAAGCTGTGTTTAAAGTTTATTTCATCTCAGTGGCATAGGGAAAGGCATCATATGAATTTAAACATCTTTGCAATGAAAAGTTTGATGTTGCACTACTGGGAAAATCTTTTATATTAGTTGCTCTGTTTGTGTTCTGGTTTGTCCTGAACTGAGTCAGGGGAGAGGTTTGCTTATGTTTAATGCCTGGTTTTTATTTGTTTGTCTTACGGCTATCAGATGAAAAGGTGAGTGTTGTAGTTATCATGTGCAGATTATTACAAGCACATGCTGATTGAGTGTCTTTGTATGGAACAAACAAGGAGTTGGAAAAACAACTGAAAATTATGAGTATAAAATAACACCCATAAAGTAGTGCTTTTCTTTACGTGTATATCTATATATATTTTTTTACATAGCCACATAATTAATACTAAATTAAAACACTTGAAAATTTATAAATAAGTTTTTATTTTGCCCAACACTTGGCATCCTGACTTGCCCATTGGCAAGACAATATGGTTTCTGATTGAAAGCTGAACTTTCTTGTATGTGTGCAGATGAATTTCATGGCTGCTAAACTGCTCTCCTTAGGGTCTGGCACATTGAATACAGGAAACTCTCTTCCCCCTTGGGCTTGTCTTTGATCCTGTGCCACTACTCTCAGTGCTTTTATCCTGTGTCTTTCTACTAATGCATACTGATGCACAATAGATACCTCTCAAAAGTTCTTTCATTCTCCATGGAAAGACCAGTTGTGTTCTCCTTTTCCCCTCTTCCTTTATGTTCTCTTGTTCTCTCTGCCTTTCCTTCTTCCTGTTTCTTTCAGAAGTCTTTTTTATGTCTCTCACATTCACAGAATACAGCTGATAACAGATACTACTTCCATCTGGAGTGAAGACCTAAAAATCTTGACTGCTCCCTTCAGCTGTAATTAATTAAAGATGGAAACTGATCATCACCTGGTGTCCTAGTCCATACAGAATATTTCTAGCTCAAAGGAATGTGGTTATGATAAGCAGTGACCTGTTCTGTTTCTGGATGAGACATGATTATCTGATAACACAGAACAGAGAAACATAGAGTCATCTTATAACTTGCAGTCTGCTGCCACTTTCACAGCAGTGTGGTACTATTCATAGTTGTTTCCTGTGACAGTGTGAAGCCAGTAGCAATAGTGTGTCTGCCAAACTGTTAATCACTGTCAAGCTAAGAGCTTCTATAAATTTAGAGGATGTAAGTGTAAGTATACTTAAGGTACACTTACTTGGACCACAGGCTGGCATTAAATTTTTTTCTATTCTCATATATCAAGCTATACTGTTTTCTTCTAATTCAGAATGGCACCAACTTCTTTAGAAAGCTGCTTTTAAAACTTTTGGTTTGGGTTTTTTTTAAGTTCTACTTCATGGGTCCTAGATCTTTTATCCCATACAGTATGTTGTGTAGGATTTCATTTCAGGCATCTTCACGCTGAGTGAACTATTCTGCACTACTTAACAATGGTTAGCTTTTGTCTAAGAAAGGTCTTAACCTCCCTTGGTGCTTTGCTCATTAGGGACAGCATCAGGGAGTGCCGGTGCTTCTGTGGATAGTCAGAGAATCCCAGAATAGCCTGGTTTGGAAGGGATCTCAAATATCATCCAGTTCCAGCCTCCAGCTGTGGGCAGGAAGACCCTTCAGTGAGTCCTGTTGCTTAGAGCTCCATCCAGCCTGGCCTTGAACACTTCTGAGGATGGGGCATCCACAACTTCTCTGGGCAACCTGTTTCATTTCCTCACCACCCTCAGTAAAGAATTTCTCTGTAATACCAAAACTAAACCTCCCCTCTTTCAACTTGAAGCCATTTTTCCTTGTTTTGTCACTACATGCCCTTGTGAAAGGTCCATCTATGTTGAATACTCCCTTCAGGTACTGGAAGGCTGTAATTTGGTCACCCTGAAGCCTTCTCTTTTCCAGGCTTAACAATTCAAATTCTCTCAGCCTTTCCTTGTGTGAGACCTCTGATCATCTTGGTAGCCTTGGGACTGGCTCCAGCAGGTCCCTGTCCCTCCCGTGCTGGGACCCCAGCTGGCTGCAGTGCTCCAGGTGGGTCTCAGCAGAGCAGAGCAGAGGGGCAGAATCCCCTCCCTGCCCTGCTGCCCACGGGGCTCTGGATGCAGCCCAGGACACGTTTGGCTCTCTGGGCTGTGAGTGCCATGGCTGGGCCATGTGCAGCCTCTCACCCACAGCACCCCCAGGCCCTTCTGGGCAGGGCTGCTCTGGGGCTGTTCATGCCCAGCCTGTGCTGGTACCAGGGGTTGTCCCAGTGCATGCGCAGCATCAGCACTTGGCCTTGTTAAACCTCATCAGATTCCCAAGAGACACTTCTTGAGCTTGTCCAGGTGTTTCTGGATGGTATCTTATCCTTCAGAAGTGTCACCAGCACCACTCAGCTTGGTGTCATCTGCTAATTTGCTGAGGATGCACTCGATTCCTTTGTCTGTGTCATTACTGAAGATATCAAATAACTCTGGTCCCAGTAGGGACCCCTGAGGGACACCACTTGTCACAGATGTCCATTGGGTCTCTGAGCCATTGATCATTAATCTCTGGGTGTGACTGTTGAACCAGTTCCTCATCTACCAAACAGTCTATGCAGTCAAATCCATCTTTCTCCAAATTAGAGACAATGATGTTGTGTGGCTGTAAAGCTATGTCAAAGGCTTTACAGAAGTGCAGATAAATTACATCTATAACCATTTCCCATCCACTGATGTAGTCACTCCATCATACAAGACCACTATATTGGTTAGGCAGGACTTGGCTAACAGAAGTGAAGTTTTGCTGGCTGTCCTAAATCACCTTCCTGTCCTCCCTGTGACTTAGCACACCTTCTAGGAGTATTCACCATGATCTTCCCAGGCACAGAGGTGAGGCTGACAGGTCACTAGTTCCTGGGATCCTCCTTTATATATTTTTTAAAGATGGGAGCCATCTTTCTGTCTTTCCAGTCACCTGGTACTTCACCTGACTGACATGACTTTTCAAATATCATGGAGAGTGATTTGTCTGCCTCCTTTGGGTCCCCTCCCTTTTCACCTGGTCCCATTCTGCTAGTTGTTTTAGCCCCATGTACCTCGCCTTTACAGGCAAATATGTGGCTTGTTGGTGATGAAAATAGACTATTGACAAAGAAGCGGAAATGTTGAAGGGATAACCTGAGTCAGAGCCTCTTCTGTGAGAGTCACGTCAGATCATCTCTTCATGCTTCAACTGTTTCTGCAATACCTAAATTCAGCTCATCCCTGAGGTGTCTCTGCATCTTCATATCACTGGATATGTAGTGGATGTAGTTCGTTGGTTTAGTCTGCTATGAGCTAGTTTGCTGTCTTTCGCCTCTGGGAGAAATGATGTCATGCCTTTGGGTGAACTTAGAAATCCAGTGGAACAGTGGAACTTCGTGGACATTGCTGAATCTAGATGTCCAGAAATTTTTCATAAAACAAAAATGCAAATTTGTCTAGCTAGTTTTTGAATTTCCTACTGCTAACTCCTCAACATTATTCTGTGTTGGAAAATAAGTGTACTGCTTCTGTTGTTTGTTTTTTTTTCTTCTGGATGATGTGCTCTTTAGAAATAAGGCCTTTGATCCCATAAAACTTCTGGATGGTGTGTTCTTAAGAAATAAAGCCTTTGATCCTGTAAAAGATTGCTGCTTCTGAAACAACTTTACCTAACGCAAGAACAGTTTAAATGGCAGAAGTTTTTATAAATTATGTCAGATTAGGGACCATTAGTTCTTCGTAATGTCAAATTAACATTATAAAATGTTTTATCGTAGTTTTTTTCCTATGTAAAAATAATTTTATATCAGTTTCTTTTACTGGCAGAGTAGCCTCTACAATCTAGAGAAAGTCTTTGGCTCAGAAAAGTAGTTACATGGGATGAAATATTGATTTGTTAGTTTTGTCATCTTCATTTCCCCCATCTGTATAATTTCTTAGCTACTTTAATTCAGGTTTTATATCTCTGGTTTTCTTTTCATTTGCTACTTTGCCTAGTTTAGGGGAGTTTTCCCTGAATCACTGCTAACTAGTATTGTTTTCGCCTCTCTGAGTGTAAACTCATGCTGTGGGTTTTTTTCTTTTTTTTTTTTTATTGTTACATCCTTCTTTTGGGTCTGTATAGCCGCCAAAAAGATCCATGGCCAGAAGATATTCATAGAATCATAGAAAATGCTGAGTTGGAAGGGACCCACAAGGCTCACCCCTGCCTTGCACACCACCATCCCCAGGAGTCACACCCTGTGCCTGAGAGTGTTGTCCAAGCACTTCAGCTCTGTCAGGCTGGTCCTGTCACCAATGCCCTGGGGGGAGTCTGTTCCAGTGCCCAAACACCCTCTGGGTGAAAAACTTTTTTCAGATGTCCAATTTAAACCTTCCCTTACTCAGCTTCAGGCCATTCCTTTGGGCCCTGTCACTGTCACCACAGTGCCTGATCAGTGCCTGCCCCTCCTCTTCCCCTCACAAGGAAGATGTAGCTGCAGTGAGGTGCCCCCTCAGTCTCCCCCAGGCTGAACAGACCAGGCCCTTCATCATCCTTGTGACCCTCCTTTGCACAATCTCTAATTGTTTAGTATCTTTTTTATGTTGTGGCACCTAAAACTGCCCCCAGCACTCAGGCACCTAAAACTGCCCCCGCAGCACAGAGCAGGGCAATCCCCTCCCTTGCCCAGCTGGCAGTGCTGTTCCTGATGCCCCCAGGACATGGTTGACACTTTGTTAGAGGCTTCACAGCTGCTATATATTGCCAATAAAACGGGGTTTCCCCAAGACAGGTGTCTTTGGGTATAGCTGTGATGGTGTCGGTATGCGCGCTGGGATCCGGGCCGAGCTGTGCCGGGCCTTGGCCGCGGCCCTCGGCGCTGCCCCCGAGCCAGGTGGTGGCAGCAGCGCCCCGAGGCTCGGAGCGGCTGCGGCGCCAGGCACGGTGCTGGCCCCGGGGGAGGGAGGGGGAGGCTGCGGGAGAGCCCCTTACAGGCTGGACGCCTTCGTCTTAAGGGCTTTTACCCAGCTTAAATGATTCTGTGAGTCTGTGAAATAAGGACGGTCAGGGGAAAAAAAATGTTTCTGTGGAAAAACGATGTGGGAAATGAGGTTTTATCTTGTTTTGAAACCTGGTTTCATGGATTTTGAGGAAAATTTTTCAGGAATTCTGCTTTTTAACAGAGAAAAATGCTGCAAAGCTAGCAGTGGAACACCACTAAAGCCTTTATAGTATTTCTTAATTATTAAATGTGCCACGCTGCTTTGTTTGTTTGCTGAAAAACACATGGAGGGGCTGACACAGATCAGTTGTTTCCCCTGGGCTCGTAGGATCTTGGTGCAGTTGCACAGGTATACATGTTAAGTGTTGCTTTTATGCTCTAGAGGTTCTTTTTCCTTGGTACAGAAATGCTTTGTGGGAATGCTTAGGGTGAATGCCTGAGTCTTAGAGTGAGTGCCAAAACTGACAGAGGTTTGGTTTTTTATATCTTGTTGGGTTTTTGGTGGTTTTCTTTGTTTGTTTGTTGGTTGGTTTTGGGTGGTTTTTTGTTTGTTGGTCGGTTTTTAATTAAGAAAATAAGATTACATTTACTACCGGGTAAAGAGCTATCCAAAATCCTAGTCTGAGTTAGAAAAACTTACTTGAGAGATTGTTAGGCCTGTACTGGTCCCCTGTGGAGATTAATTTCATTCTTTGTGCAGTGAAATAATGGCATTGTACGAAGTCCAGCTTGCTGCTGCTTTTGGATCCAATAAATAAAGATATCAGTAACATACCCAATTTCAATTAAACAGTATGCTGATTTAAAGTCAAAAGAGCTGTAATAAATACTTCCTAATGTAGAAAAATATTATTTCATTTCAGGTGCATCTTACACAATTCCATAATACTTTTTTCTCCCTTGTATTTTTTTTTATTATTTCTTCAGCTATTTGGCAAAAAGCTTTGTGATGCTTAAAATGCAGACATTCCTCTAGTAGCTTATCTTTGAAAAGTCTTTCATTGTACTATTATGGCCTTAAATATTTATTAATTTTCTTTTTTTTTGTTTTGTTTTTCAGGAAAACTGCAAGAAACTTCAACCAACCTATGTGCAAAGCTGCAAAAACCACTGTAGTAGAGGTAGGGAATTGAAACGTAGTAAGCCCTATACTGGTATAGTCAACATTCCCCTTTATCATATATGGTATTCTGGAGACAGGCTGGGGGGATTTCAAATCAGGGTCAGTGGTCTAACGTCTCTCCTCTGATTGCCTTCTCCTGGCACTGTGCTCTGCTTTGGTGAGTAATTCCTTTGTTGCTGTACAACTGATGGTGATCAGGACTTTGTGTTCACTGTGATCAGCCTTTGCAAGGGAAACAAAGCAAGAGCCTTCAAATTTGTTAAATAAAGTAATATGTGGATGAAAGAGGAAAAGAGTAGACTTAGGCTCTGTTTGAGAAGATTTACATAAGACTTTATGCAAAACTTGAAAAATATAAAATCAAGTACATAACAACATTGATTAGGTAAACCACAGAGCTATCACAGTTGTGGTCTCTAAAATTTAATAAATTACATAAATATCAGTCCATAATGAGATACAGACATTTGGCTGTGTCTTGAGAATGAGAATGAACTAGCTGATCGAGAAGTTTCTTCCAATCTTTTTTTGCCCTTTTTCTTTGTCTGAAATGATATTATTTAAAAACCTGAAGCAGCCTATTCTGAAAAAATATTGGTGCCTGGAGAGTTGCTAAGGCATAGCAACATATAAAAGATAGACTGCTCTCTTAGCTTTTTCTTCACTCTCTTAAGTGTTTTATATGCCTAATACAAGCTAAATACAGTTTGGCAGTAAGATCAAGAGAAACTCATCTGGACTATTTCTAGTAAATGGTTTATGGAAGAGGCTTTTATTTCTTCTGGGTTTTTTGTTTGTTTTGTTTGGGGGTTGGCTTGGGGTTTTGTTTGTTGTTTGTTTGTAAGATATGTTATTTGGGAAATACATTTGTTATATAAGCATCTCTGGATAATACATTTGGGAACTTAAGTTATTTCTTTGAGCCTTACAGAACTATCACAAAAAATACCATGATATTTGCCACGGCTTACAGTGCCAATACAGCAAAACATTGTCATGTTTTGTTTTTAAGAAAGGTTTCAAACATTTTTCTATCTAAAAATTAAATAAAGAATCTTTTCTTCTAGACACTTGTCCTTTATACCTTGTTCAGTCTGGCATTTAAAGAATTTAAGTAGATCAAAGCCTTCCACCTACAATCCATCTCTTTCTCTCTTTCTGCTCTTCTATCCATGTATGATAGGGTAGAATTTTCTTGTCAGTGAGCAGCTGATGTGACATCGTTCTTGCTGTAATTCTATTTATCAGTTGTTAGTAGATCTGCTGTGAACTGTGTCCACTGTGAGTCTTACTGCATTTTCAATACCATTTAAAAAACCATCAATCGTTTTGCAAGATGCATTATTAATGTTACTTTGCAATTCTGTTTTTTATGGACAAATTAGATGAAGATACAAAACCACAGATTTAGGACAAGTATTTTCAACCATCCTTGACTTAACTTCTAAATGTCACTCTTTCGAAGTGGAGCTCAGAATGTTGTGTTTGGGTGTAAGAGTTAAAACCCAGGGAATCAGCAGGAAATACCTCTTTATGGTGTTTGTGTAGGATAGTAATTCAGATACTGTCTTGGCAGGAGGGATTTCCAGATTCTGGTGCTTGTTCCCAGCTCTGTTTCTGTAACTGACTGAACATTTAACTGAATTTAAGCAGACAGTTCTAGTGCCTAGGAGTAGAGACTTGAAGCCAACTCTGCTCCTTTTCATCAAAATAGCTGCAGGTCAGGCTTGTCTTCAAAGATAAAGTGATTAACTGGGGTTTTCAGGATTGTTTCCCACTTGCTGAGATTTACTTTAGTTTCTGATCATTGATACAAATATGGAATGGCATTTGGCATAGTAAGATACTAATGAAATATGAACTACTGGAAATCCAATCTCAATGTATCTATGAAATTGTTGAAAACAGGAAGTTAACTGGAAATCAGTTACATTTGTTAACGTGTCCTGCAGAGTTAACCTGGGGAGATGTGAAATCTGACATGCATACACTGTGAAGAACATTTTTTTTCTTTACTTAATGCTGCTGTTCTCTAGTTTTAGTCTGTGTGGTGTTTTACACACTCTTATCTGAAGTACAGACAGACACTTAATAATTGTAACAATTCAGAGGCAGACAAATTCTGTTGATGCGAAGGATAAGAGAAAAGAGATAAAAACCCCCCACTTCTCAGACTCACAGACTGATAGCTATTGTTTGCTTAAAAATTCTCCTGTATTGTGAGAAGCAAGATTGGCTGCACATAGAGATGTCTGAAGAAGGAGGAAGTCAGACTGTTACCTCTTATATATATTAAATACATATATTTAATTATACTGATTTTTTAAATGGCAGATTAAAATTTCAGCCTTGTTTATTTTGAATAGGGAAATGGTCAGAAGTAGCCAGTCAGTACTCATTTTGGGATCAGAAATACATTGATTGTAAGCTTCTAATTAAATTCAGCAAGTGCTTACTGATCTGCACAAATTTTTTGAACTCTTGCATGCATCTCTTTTGTCTATCTAAGTGAGAGGGAGTAGAATTTGCTATCAAGATAATAAGGATGGGTTATCTGAGGAACAGATAACTGTCTATAAAAATCTAACTGTGCCAAGTCCAGTGGAATTTCTACTTTAATTTGAAGGTGACCCATTATTAAAGGTCAAAAAAAATTTCCACTGAGTTGCATGATTCCTGTTATTTGGAAGTTAACCTTTGCAGAGACAAATGCTAAGTAATGTTGGTAGCATCAGTTATTTCGGCTTTATCTGTATATAAAAGTGAAATGATGCAGGCAGTTCATCGCTTCTCAGTTCAGCTTGCAGAACTTGCAGAAGTTAAGCATGCAGCCAGACCTGTAGCTTTGTTTGAACCTGAGCTCTCACACACACATTCAGCCTGAGACTTTCAGGTAGTTTTTTCAGAGCTATAAACACTTTCCTGCTCCTGTAGGAAAGATGGGAGAGTTGAGAAATTGGCTGGTACAAAAGAAACTCAATGGTCAGAAGTTACATACAAGCCACCAGTCCTTGTAAAGACTGAAAGGAAGAGCATGGCCTGTGAAAAAACTTGAGAGGTCGTGTGATGCTGTGGATGTGGTAACACTTCCAACACTGTTGAATGAAGGTGAAACTGAATTGAGGAGGTATCACTGCTGTCAGGACCCTCAACAGAGCCATAGAATTTTGTGATGGGAAATGAACTGCGAGGCAGCTTGGAGTTGCAGGAAGGCCTCTTGGATGTGTGCCTAGACTGCTAGGATTAGGGCTGTGATAACAAGGTGCTTCTTAACCTGTGCATCTCCCTGTAGAGACACCTCTGAGCAGAGCCCCACTGGGGCTTTTGGTCATGACACCTCTTTTTTGTAGGGAATTGGGGCTATCCAAAGCCACAGTAGAAAACATGGTGTGACCTTGCCAAATGTGGTGTCATGATAAGATGGGAAAGGGTGATATTGGCTAGGGCTCTTGCTTTCTGCCACAGAAAAGAGTACATAAGTGTCTGTAACTGTCCCAAATGACCCCAAGCTCTTACCTGTTTTCTTTTTATTCTCTGCTGTGAGACCTACTGAGTATTTTTCACTGACAAAGTGGTTTGAGATCTCAGCCACTGCCACCATGAAAGTGTTTGGTAGTGGTAATGGTCAATATGTTTAGAAATATTTATTGACTGGCTGTTTGAATATCCAGTTTGAATAATTTTCTTGTTCAAATCACAGAAGATGGCTAAATATATCTCCTTGGGTAAATAACATTTACACCTCAAATAATATCAAGGGAGGGAAAAAAAGAGAGTGTACTTTCTCATAAAAATGCATTAAATAAAAATCATTAAGCCCTGCATTTTATCTCTGGTTGCCTGGTAACAACACAGCCACATCAGTGAACACCATTTTCTCAGGTACAATGAACTGCGTGGCACTAAGGGACAGAATCAGACTGAAATAAGCTATTTGTATCCTATTATCTGTGCTAAATAATGGCATTTGGTTTTATTGAGGAAACTTGAAATGAACCTTTTTTTGTGTGTATGTCTATACCTCCAAATGCTTTAACAATGGCAAAACTTTCCTCACATGCGCAGCACTTTTCTGAAAAATTCTTCAAGATTTTTGCACAGTGACAGTTTACTATAAAAAACCTCTAAGTACCACTTTAAAGTGAAACAATCATCTAATAGAAACTTTTTGTTACATGAATTCTCCAGCCATGGAACTCAAAAGTGAACCCTGGTAGAGGATGGCTTTGGGATGGGCACAGACTTTACATTAGTGTGTGTTTGTGTGAAACCACAGATCAGAATAGACATAGAATAGAATTAAATGGAAATAAATAGACACAGACATAGAATTAAAGTAATTCTGTTCAAGTGCTGTAGCCACTGAGCTTTTGTGTTGCTGTAGCTTTTGTTGATATTATTTAACTGCTCAATGATGAGTCTTTGTGTGCTTAGGCAATGGTTGTGAGGGAGGGTCCCATGGATCTGCAGTGGGAGAGGGGATTTTTTTGAGAATCCCGTTTGTCACAGGATGGACACTGAACTTCCTAGTCCTGCCACATTACCAGCTACTTTCAGCACAAGTGATAGTAGAATTCTAGTTGCCATAATATGCTGCTATAATACATTATAGAAGCATATTATGGCATATATAAGTCTGTGTGTGCATATATATACATGTGCGTGTATATATAAAATAAATAAGAAAATTTTTTATCTTGAATTTGTAGGTAGTTAGTTGGGGCTTTTGACTGCATAAGTATATTTACATGCCTAGGCCTTGGCTAAATCCTGAGTCAGGAAGGCCTGTGGATCTAAATTTAAAAAACCCAAATATATTGTATAGACATTACAATAATCTTGCCCAGAGGAATCTTAGTTGAAAGATTTGAGTGAACATTTGTGGGAGAGCAACTTAGAAATACAAGCTCATGATTCTTCTAAAATATAGAAGGGAAAATAGCAAAATATCAGCAGTGTCTCTTAGGAAGACTGATTTCATAGACTTGGATTGATAAAACTTTCTGGGAGGTATAGCAAAAAAGAAATGAAGTTAGAGAAAAACTGTGTTAATGAGCGTGAGAATAAAATTTTCCAATGTGGAGGAAGTATTGGAAGAGCAGTAGGAGTTTGACCTTGATCACAATCATTGTAATCTCAAACACAGCAAAGAAACATGATAGAAAGTGAGATCCAAGCTCAGATGTCTGAGGCTAAGCATTACAAAGCCAAAGCAAACCAAAAAGCTTAAGCTTCTGAGAAATATCCAGCCCAATACAAAATAAAGAATACCTGAAAGTAGCAGGAAGTCTTTTTAAGAATACATACATAGTTGATTGGGAGACCAAGAATACTTCACCACTCAATGAAGGGACTAAAATTATCTGTGCAGATTACAATAAAGGCTGAAGAGCTTAATGCCTTTTCTCCTACAGTACTGAGCAATGTTAACAACCAGTTTGACAGCTATAATGATGCCGGTCATAGAAAGTTAAAGAGCAAATCAGAAAAGGATTGGAGTTGAAATTCAGGGACTACCAGTATTATTTTGGAAAATCAGCTCCAAGAAACATTTACACAGCATTGCCACAACAATTTTAGTTTCCCAAAAAGAATCCCACTCGCAGACTTGAGTAGTCTTTTCTTAGTTTTATTTCTCTTCATTGTATTTGGTTCCTTCCTTCTGTGTGTGCATGTGCTTATTAAAAACAGAATAAAACAACAAAACATTTGTACAGCTGTGGCGCAGACCCTTTTAGAGTTATTAGAAAAGTACTGGAATATAAGTAGTACTGGGCTAGAAGGTAGTTCATATGGTAGTTCTTGTCAGATTTAGCTAATGTGTTTCTGATTCATGATGTGGTTATTGGAGTGTCTTCTGCCGGGCCAGGAGTTTGACTTGATGATCCTAATGGGTGCTTTCCAACATAACATATTCCATTCTGTGACTGTTCTAGTCTGTGATTTTCAGGGGAATAAACTCCTTTGATATTTAATTTTGCAATGTGGGGTTTGTGGATGTTCTTTGTTTGGATGGGTTTTTATGTTGGTTTTTTTAACTGTTGTTCTTTTATTTCCTGGTTGTTGTTTTTTTTTCCTATAATTGCTTTTCTTTTATATATAACATCTAATTAAATGGCTTCAGATTTGGCATTTTGTTGCTCAGATAGTGAATAATAAGTAGTTAAAATTTGTGGCAGATCAAATTGTTGTTGACTGCTGTTGAGGTAATTTTACCTCCTTATAATATACTGCTGGAAGATTTGAATTTGTTTTTTGGTTTTTTTTTTGTCTGTCTCTTATATTTTATTCCTTTCTAAATTATACTTTCTTGAATGTGTATCATGAGTTTTCTCAGCATTCAGCTTCATAAGTTCATTGCAGATGTGAATGTATTCTTCAATGAAAAAGGTTCCTTTTATCCTTGTCACATATGTTAAGAACCAATATGATATTCAATAAGAAAAAGAAAAAGGAAGCTTATGGTTGATCAGTAGATACTGCAGATTGCCAAGAAGTAAGTGTGCTGAAGAAACTGATGGAAAGCCTCTGTTTGCCTCTAAAGCTAAATTTAGAGGGTTTTTCGTAACATTTTATAGAAAGCCTCATAGACTGTGCATTTGAAGTATATTTCACTAACAGTACTCATGTCTTCTATAATGAGAATTTGAAAATTAAATTTAAAATAATCTAAATTTTCAGCTCTGCTTTGTGTATAAGATGTGTGAATCAATCAATGACTTAACTGTCATTGCATTTAAAACCATGCATTATTATAGGACTGAAAATATGGGAGAGTTCTAGGCATGATTCAAGGAATTTACATGCATCTATCCTGGTGTCTTAAAGCATTAATTTGTTTTCTGTGCTATTAACTTCTCTGATGAAGATTTCTAGCATAGAATGAGAAAGATTTAACATCCAAACTGAAAATCTTTCAAAAAATTGCGTTCTGACATGAAGCAAATATATCTTTTCAGGTGATTAGCATACGAGATTTGAAAAGCTGCAGCCTCATAACTATTGCTGGAGCGAAAATTTTTGGGTAATTGAATCAGTAGCTCAGGTGTTAGCAGCATCCTTTTAGCTCTTGCAGAATCCATCCCCTGCAAATGCTATTGAATTACTCAGTAAAAAAGTGAATATTTAAAGAAAAGTAATGGGTTGAGATCCCAAGACTGACTTGATTTAAATCATACTGGTTTTTCTGCATGACAATGGTAAAATAATGACAGCAGGCAATGGTAAAAGAATGAACAGGGACAACAGAGTAGTTTTCCTTTTCTGTGTCCTTAACAGTTTCCTAGTCTTCCTGTTTTTTCTTTTTAGTTTCCTCCCCAAAACGTTATTAAATTCTGTGATAGGGAACTTGCACTCAGGGTGTCTGGTGTGTAGAAATGCACTCCCGTTTATATTCCCATGAATATAAACTAAGATCCTTAGTTTGCAACTTCTGATTCATCTGGAGTAAGCAATAACTAAACAAATCTTAAAGCAACTCCATGTTTGAACAGCTGTTCCTGGATTTTGTTTCAGAGAAACAAGCATACTCCTCCTTTTTGTTAACCTTTGGAATAAGTCAAGTGTATTTTGTCAGTCTTCTTGTTGCTGAAAGAAGTGGAGAAAGGCAAAGAGTTGTGGATTTGATCCCCATATGGGCCATTCACTTAAGAGTTTCATTCCATGATTCCTGTGGGTCCCTTCTGACTCAGATGATTCTGTGAAATAATCCCAATTAGAATGGGGAAGGTATGTAGCCAGTTGGCTCTGTAAGCAGGGGGATAAGGGGCACTTGTGCTCAAGACAATTTTTCACCATTTCTAGTGAAATTTGAATTTTCTTGTAAGGCTATGATATGCAAAAAAATCCATTTTTGTACTTTGAAGGACTGATTTTTTTCTGCCAGCTTCAAATAATAATAAAGTGCTTTTATAAAGTACTTTATTCTTAAGCTTTTTTAAATTTCCATATATGTCTATTACTCTCTTTTCCAGGCACCTTTTACGAAGAATAACGATTAAGTGCAAGAAAACTTTAATTCTTCTTAGAATATGTTACTGACATTCTCTTTATATCCATATTTCTGTGGTCTGTTGAAAGTGTATAAGCCCCATCAGTTGTTTTCTTTCTTTTCAAACTTTTCCTTGAAAGGTACCCTGACTAACTTATTCCTCAAAACTGTGGAGAAGTTTATTCATCTTGAATATTTTGGGAGGTTGAGATATCTGCTATGATTCTGAAGGTGAAATGGACCACGCTAATTCCTTGTTGAGAAACAAAACAGTAGCATGTCAAGTAGCTTCCAGAACTCTTTGAAAATTACCACTGTCTCTTAAGTGAACATCTGAAATAAGGAGAACTTATAGATGTATGCATAGAACGCACCATTTTCGGATGAAGATACCTTTTTGTTACCTTTACTGAAATACCTTCAGGGCTTCTTTTTCTTACCAGAGAGAAACAGCAACAGAATTAGCTACAAATCAGCTGCTAATGCATTATTTTATGTTGGTATTGCATTGCTATGTATCTCCTGCTGAGCATGCTCTGGTCTGATCCTTAGTTAGAGGTATTCCTTGAATCTGAGCAGGGTTTGGCTGCACTTAAATAGATTTTAAAGTACAAAACCCTCCTTTGATAGTGCAATTAAATCTCTGGGTTTTTTCTTAATTTTTATTTTACTTTTCTACTTCTCACTTCAGTATTTAAATTCCATTTAGTTAATTTTTGAAAGTAAAGCTTAAATTTATCTCCTAACCTTTAAGTTACATTTCTTGGAATGTGTAGGATATGAGAGCTCTTCTAATCTCTTTTCATTTGTCATTTCTCTGATGTGAGTAAGAAAATCTTTTGTTGTGATTATGGTTAGGATTTTTTGGGGATTCAATTATTGCATGTAAAATATTATTAATTTTAATAAAAGAGTAAGTTATTTATTTTTACCTTCTAACAAGTTCAATGGCTGTCAATCTAAAGCAATTTGAAAATAAGTAACAAAGTGCAGCAATAATGTATTTAAAGCAACATATGTTTTGTTTGCAAAAATGGTAAATTATATTCCAGTACAGTTATTATTGTTAGCAGCTTTTCTGTTCTGAAGTGGAAGTATTTGGGATGAGGTCAGTCCCCTTATTCAGCTGAGTATGGATTAAACAGGTTCTTCTGCTGTTGATTGGCCCTTAGCAAATGAAGACCATATTCACAGATTGTGGGAGTTCTGTTTGTTGTCTTCTGGCTCTTCTCCCGTTATTTAATTCTATGATTGAAAAATAGTTACATAAGGTAATCTAAAAAACAATGTTCCAAAATTTCTATCTCCAGATGTGAGATGATTTTGTATATATTCTACATGGATGGTTATGTTTTATTTTGTGTTAAGAACCTAGGTATTGAATACAAATTGGGTGCTTTATCAACTCATTTCATCAAGAAAGGAAAAGTCACAAAATGTGATCACAGCCAGCAGGAGGTTACTGATGACTGATATCAGAGCAACCACAGGGTTTCGGAAAGAGTCACTCCCTAGGTGTGCCTGCTGTAGGAGCCTGGTTTGATGGGTAATGCTGGGGCTGCTGGACTGCTGGATCTTAAAGTAATCTCTCATGCTTTCAATTCAGGTAATTTTACCATAAAATAATAGAATAAAATGCAAATGAGTGAATTTAAAGAGGTAAGAAAACAGCTTCATTTTGACTTTTTAGTGGATACAGAATTACATAGACATATTAGTGCAAGTCATCAAACAAGTAAGCCCATCAATTTAATGGAAGAACTTTTTGAGAAATGTCAGTATCTTCAGACTTTGAACATGTTCTTGAAAGTTAAGACTATTGTGTGTACTTGCTGTGCTAATACGTGACTTGCTCAAAAATTTCCGGAGTAGTTCTATGTGTGTGGGAGAACATCTTCAGAGACTGGTGGTTAAATTTTTCATATTCTTCTGTGCATGCACACAGCTTTACATATACAAAACTTTTGCAGATAATCAAGTATGCTTCCTCCTTTCTTTGTGGTATATATCCTGGAGCTGCTGTATGTGAGGATCTAGAGCTGGTAATTTGCTGCTGACTGTTTTCTTCTCTGCTGTCAGCAGTACAGCATGGAGGAAGATGTCAAATGCATGCAATGGGAAGGGGCCGTTGGAGAAAACAGGGAGCAGGTGCAGACAAGTGTGAGAGGAGATTAAACCTGAGGCAACTACAAGTGGAGGTGGTAATTGAGGAGATTTAGAGCAGAGCAAACAAATGTGAATTGAGTATATTCTAGCAGGGGCTCCTGATTTAGGAGGATCTGTAGCCACATGACAAAAAACCTGAAGACAAATGTAGGAGATTTGTGTCAGTTTTGCTTTCCTAATCATCAGATACAACATACTGGCAACAGATCTCACTGCTGTTCTCTGTGGTGTTCACAGAGGATAACAGTCTACTAGAAAGAAGGAAAACATATAAAGGTACATATGATCTTCAACAGCATGAAACAGACAAATAAACAACTGCTGTGTGCTATTTCTGTATGGCACAGAGAAGGGAGCGCCCAGTGAAATTACAGTAGGTAATAAGAAATGTTTTTTGTAATAGTTAAATTTAAGAAATGCATCAATAGAGTCTCTTGGGTTTTAAGAAAACAATTCCTGGCTCATCAGAAGCTGTGAAGAAGGTGATGTATGTCCAGCCTCTGACTAAGAACATCCTGCAGCTTACATGTTGCTGGCAGCTGGGAGAATATAACCAGAAGTAGTACCACACTGCCTTTTAAGATCCTATTACTAAGAAGAAGGGCTGTTTGGCAAAGTGGAACCTTCAGTGTGACCTAGACCAGGCTCATTGTGTGAAAGATTCTCTAATAAATATGAACTTCACAGGTTTTTACTGTTCCCTGCCCCTCAGTAAGCTTATGAAAACATCTATTTGAAGTCTAATATGACCATAATGTGGTAATTGTTGATCAAGATGGGCCTTTGTAAGGCTATTTGGTAGTTGCTTGATTTTAAAGTTACAAAAGTCTATTTTTCAGGATGGATGTTGACTGGCTGTCATTCCATTACTGTAGGATTTTGACAGTAGAAATTTCATGGTCTGTCTGATTTTACAAAAGGAAAGAATTGAACTCAGATCTTCTGTTTCATCTCCCTGCTTGCAGAACTCAGTAGCAACCTGCTTTGCTTTTTTCTGTAGTTAAGAAAGTTTGTATAGTGTGTTCTTAATTTCAAGTGAACTGTTTTCAGAGTATATTTCACAGTTTAAAAATATCAAATCTATTTGTGAAATTCAGTCTAAACAACTAATATTAACTTTTCCCCTTCTTGTTTGTCATTAACCATCATGAATGGTTGATCACAGTTTCTGTGATCTTGAATGCAGACACAAAATTTATTCTTATAGCACATATTATGTATTTTAAGTTTTTAAAGATTTTATAAATGTTACAATGAATTTTGCAGTGACATCCTGACTCTTCCAGTAGTGAACTGATGATGTGTACTGATGAGTTTGTATTGAGCACCTAAGTGGCTAAATTTTATTTCATTCCTCTTGTTATTTTTGACATTTAACCAACTGTAATGTTTTATTTTACTAATGTTCTGCTAGGAGTGATTATTATTTCAGTTTGAAGAACTGAAATGAACTAAGATAATTAAGGTAGTGATAGAGAGATTTAATAAAGTTAGTATAAAAATAAGCTACTTAAAAATGCATAGGTTTGTTAGGCTGTGATTCTCTCCCCATCTCTTTTTCTTTCATATGCACATGTTTTTGGTTTTTTTTTCTGTGATAAGGAATTAAATTGCAGTTTTTGTTTATAGCTTAGTTTTAGGAAAACTGAGATTTAAAACCAAACCAGCTGAAAACATTTAACCTATCATAAAGTACATAATTAGGCTGCAGAAATAGATAAAAGGAACATACTAGAAACAAAGCCTTTTTTATTTATAAGTGTTTTGGCATAAATAGTTTGTCATTGTTATTTCCTTACCAATTTTTGGTAAGGAACCATAGTTTTTATTTTTCTTACTTCATTTACTTTTCTTACTTCTGTATCTATCAAGGTTCCCTTTTTCTCTCCATAAGCCTTCAGAAATTCTGGAATAAAAGTAGAAGAATAGCTGAATTTTTGTAAGGAAAGGGAATTAAAATTGCTTTACAAAGGAAAAGTAGATGTAAATTGCAGAAGGAAGTGATATTGTGAAGCAAAGGATCTCTGCCTCTGTGAGTGCTGATACAAGAAGGAATGGCAGAAGGCTCTTGTGAATCATAGTGGAAAACAGCTTTTATGTTCTGGGTAAACTTACAGATAAACCAGTGTTTAGGAAGGACTGAATTCATTCATCCTCCTCCCATTGTCAGCAATCAGAGAAGATTTGAAAGAACACTATCCCCAGGAAGAAGTCTCCAATACTGTGAAACTCTCGAGACAATGAAAGGATTTTTGAATCAGGCATCAGAGCCTTCCCAGAAGGGGGAAGTCAGACCTCATGCAACATTGTAGTTGCCTTTTACAAAGATGTAAACATTTTCTGTCCTTTTGTTCATTGATGAAATGAAGATTTAAGATGAACATGTGATCAAGGCCATCTAAAAGGTACCGGAGGATTTTGATTTTCTAATTACAAAGAGTACAGGAGGTGGTCTGCCCTGATTAGTTCCATCTCTGTGCTTTGCCAGAGTTGGTGTCTCTCAGGTGGGATGACACATAATGATTTTTGATGCTTACAAAGATTCTTCTGTATGTTACAAAATAAAGCCTGAGGCAGGGTGAGTACAGAGAAGAAAGAACAGAAGCATAGGTAAGATGAGAGCAGAGCAGGAGAAAAACTCACACGCATCCTTTGAATTATTAATATGGATGTGCTTCTGCCTTTCTCTTTGAGGCTTCATCTACAGAGGTGTTGCAGAGCCAACTCGTATGAAACCTGAAAGGGAAGTGAATACGCCCAGTGATGGTACTACTGAATTTGCAGTATCATTCTTCTCTAGGAAGATACTGGGGCAATGCCTTGCAGTGGCCAGAGGCACTAGGGTGCTGATTCCCATAGCCATCAGATATCCTGGTGTCACTTCAGCTGGCTCAGCTTCGTCTCTGGCAGTGCTGATGGCAGACAGCCCATGTATGATGCCTCATCATCCAGTTCCCTGGGAGCGAGAGCTGGAGCACTCAGATGGCACTTGTACTTCCTCTGCTTGAATTCTCCCTTTTTCATGTAAACATGTTGATTATCTCACTTACAGAACTGGAAGATAGTTAATTTTTTATATATCACATGCAAATTCTTAATCTCTCTTCAAAATTTCTCTTTACTGCTGTGGAGGTATTTGAACATATTTAATTTTAGTTACATCTGATGCTTATTCCACATAATGGTAGAACATGGAAAGGTGTTCCAGTTGTCATGGATCCTTAGGCTTATCTGAAATTCCTAGGACAAAATACAGTTTGCAGTGTTGTGTTCATTTAGGATAATGTTTGGAAATAGTAGAGGAAAAGCTATCAGGCTGACTGCTGTGTCCCAAGAGACAAAATACAAACCAATTAGCAGAATGGCGTGACTGATAACAAAATCCAACAATTTATTGTTGGATGAATAATTTATTTGGTGTATTCTATGGGGGGAGAAACTCAGTGTGTCAAGTTTTCTAACAGCATAATTCTGTTTGAGTTAGTTGAATTGTGCCAAGATTTTGGTTTTTTAATCTCAGCTGCTGCAGGAAATAAATGTAGTTATTCTGTGAGAAAGTTCAAATCAGGAGCAATTAGTATTCCCCAGGCCTAGTTTTCCATCTGATAAGTGAAGACAAATTTAATTAGAAAGGGTGAATTTGGGAATTCTGCTGGTAGCAGATCATCTGCTTACCTATTGCTTCATTGGAAAGTTTTGTCTCCTGCTTCTCCTCTCTTTTGAGGATGTTCTGACAGTAGTCACTACACTAGAAGTGCAGTGTGCTTCAGGATTTTTTAATTTTACCCTGTGTTTCACTTGGTCTCCATATCAATCTTAAAATGAGTATAAAATTAGAAACTTCAAGTGAGATGGATGAAACTTTAGCATTTTTTCATGAATACCCAAATCAGAATTTTCAAGATACTGATTTGATTGGCTCTCCTTATCTTGTGGGTAAGGGCTTTCTGGATGTGGGCTCTGTTCTCCTTGAGCACTGAGGCTGGTGTAGCTGTTGTTGCCTTTTGCTTAGGATGTTTGCCTTGCAGAGTTCACAGCACATCCTTTCTGTCTCTTTAACCCAGGGTTTTTTTTGGGGATCATCTGAACCTGATTTTGTGATCGTTAGTTTTTAATTTTTCTTTTCCCTCTCCTGCTTTTAGGGTGGATTGTTGGGTTTCTTTGTTTGTTTATTGTCACATTTCAAGGCACAGTAGGAAGGTAATTGTCTATCAGATACACTATAGATTTTAGTATTGAGCATATTGTCTAGTAGGTTGTCAAGTTGAGTTTTAAACACTTTAATGTTGCTTCACTGGTGACAGCTGTTTGGAGATTTACCCTTGCCATACCTCAGGTCATGTTTTGGGATTATTAAGCTTTGGGCATTCCTAAGAGTTTAATGAATCCCTGGTGATACAGCAGTTTGGAAATAGTCTTTTGATCTTTGAGTACGTTGCTATGTCCCGTGTAGTAGATTGTTGTATGTTATCTTTGACTGTTGCTCTAACATTACATGTTTTCCCCGTGGCTGGATGCAACTGCAAACAACACTGACATTATGGTCTGTTTTGTGGCAGAGTGAGATGCGCTCTGTGTATCTCAGACTTGTTAGGGAAAGCCATGGCTGAGAGTCTTTGCTGCAGGTATCTGTCCACAGCAGGGTCATTAACTAGATCACCCCCAATTCAGACCTAGAAGGAAGGAAACCCCAATTGTCTGGGCTGCTCCTGATAGGTGACATTTCAAATTTACTACAGGTAGATGAGTGTCATTTTGTGCTGAATCTCTGTTTCACTCACTATAAAGACTTCTAGATCTTCATCTTTTGTCTTCTTTCTTGCAACCCATTATTACAGTTCAAATGTTTTCTAATTTAGTTTTGAGTACACTATGGAAAATTTTTGTTTCAGCTTCTGTGTTTGTATCCTCTAAATTAATACTTCTGCTTTGTATTTTTATATTTTGTTAGTAACATATTGTTTTCCTCTATTTGGGCAGAAATTTTTTGTAGCTACAAACAACTCTGGTGTAACTGATACACACTGTATTATTTCTTCAAGTTGGCCATACAAATGGACCTGTTAAATTATAAATTACGTGCAATTTTTAATAAAGAAATATGCTTTGAAAGAAGAGAGCAGATAAGCATCTAAGTTAACCTGTTTTAAAGACTATATATATTTTGTCCCATTCGTTAGTTTTCTTGACATCATTTGCTGTAAATTTAATGTTTCATTTTAAAATTTCATTGATATTTAAACCTCTCATTGAATAATTTTTTCTAAATATTTTCCCTTTTTCACTCTGTAGGTAGAAGAAATTGTTGATATAGGAGCATTTGCCCCAGAAGACATTCATGTTCCCAAAATCTATGTTGATCGTCTGTTACAAGGAGAGAAGTTTGAGAAGAGAATTGAAGTAAGTAGCTGAGCTTCTCAGTCACAACATATTTCAGCTTGGGGTGTATTTAAAATTTGCATGGTGTTTAGTTTAGCCACCAAGTCTTAGCACTGAGAAAATAGTGTGAGAAAGACCCATAAAGTTTTGCTAAAAACCGGAGCTTAGGTAGGTACTTACATGGTTAGGTGGGGGCCTGAGGATTCAACCTTCTTTCTTACACCACAGACTCTCTTTTTCAGTTCCTGAATAATTTGGGGCAACTGCCTGTAGCCCTGGATGACTTTACTGCAGTTGAAAATCTAGTGGAAAATGTTACTAAATTCTCCTTCCCTCTCTCAGTTCACCTACTGTAGATATGACAAGAAGAACACCTAGACAAGGATCTGACTTTCTTTTCCCCTGGACAGCTTTTGATGTGGGCATGTAGGGCCAGCCTCAGTCCATTTTGTGCTGTACATTGAATTATGTTTTGTTGCAAAGGTCCTGCAAACCTTAGTTCCCTTTTCTTTTATCAGGAACTTTTCTAACTGGTGGCCTTTCTGGTCTGAATAAAAGATGTCAATAGCTATTAAAATTGCTGCAATAATAGTCCACCACTGAAAATACCCAGTAAAATTATGATTATGTAATTGTTGCTTGTTGTTTCTATGACTTTGCCACATTCAGGCTATGTCCCTATCTTCATTTGGGTGATGTGACAATGCTTTAAATGTGGAGTTGAAAATTCTGTATTTCTTCTGTGTCTCCATAGTCGGGAGGTGGGAATTGTTCATCAGATAAGCTGGTAGAAGGGAAGATGTATGACACAAGGAATTAAAAATCTGTGAGGAAAAAAAGTGCAGAAAAGAATTTTAATACTTAAACTTTTGTTATTAAAATCAAAGCACAAAGTCCTAGGAAGTCATACAAGGCCTTTTCTCTGAGCATTCTCTTTTGTGAATGCTAAGGTTAAGAAGCTCTTTTTTTAATTTTGTCTGTTCATTCTGCAAAAGCATATTGCATGTTGTTGAGTAATTGACTGCAAGCAGATGTGTCAAACCTTTTTTTTTTCCCTCTGGTTGTGTTGGGTCAGATTGCAATTAATGGCCTGTTTTCTTTTTCTGAATGGCTGCATTATCTCCCAGAAAAGCTTTTTACCTTTTATGACAGAAATCATTTTTCATTTATTAAACATTGCTTCTGCTGCATCTTGGCTGTGTAAGTGAATATCTATTTAGTCAATACCTACTGAATAAGTGGTGAATACCTACCTAGGCATCTGCCCCCTTCCCTATATGTTTGAGGCAAAAAAGGGGGCAGGGGTGAGGGAGAAAGCTACTATAAACTGCCAAGCAAAATTGTAATAGAGAATAATTTTGGTTATACATTTTTGTAATTCTGGCAGTGGCATCTCTCGCTAGGTATAGGAAGGAAATGGCAGATTTATTTACTCTTCTGTTAAATTTTATAAATCAACTGGCTGTACGCAGAAAAGCAGTGGGTATGGTAAGTGATGCGAGAAGATGAAGAATATAAGAAATAAAGAAATAAGGAGAAGCTAGTCTGTAATTCTTATTGACTTTAAATAGCAGTTCCTGCCTAGTATGGCTTAGAAGTGGTCTCTCTAGCACCAGCTATAATTTCTATCTTCTCTTTGCTGTATAGAATCCCTCTGTAATTGTTCCTGCTTTATCAATCCACAAGCTAAGCAATTCTAGGGAAAATAGCCAAGGCATAAAAAGGAAGGTAATGGGAAATTCAAAAGGATTTATATTGACTGTTTCTGACTGCCTAAGGAGAAAGTGACTCTGCAAAAATTCTTTTGTGGTGATGAAAAGTAACAGGATAATTTTTTCTGATGTGTTAATTGTAGCCTGAAGTAGGAGAAGATAGGAAGACATATGGGGGTGCAGGACATGATGTTTCCCAGATGAATTTTATATGCATAGGAGAGGTGTGCAAAGAACATAATATATGTAGACAATAATTTAAAAGAAAGATGTAATGAACTTCTTAAATGTCATGGCATTTTCACCTGCATGTGATTTACAAAACATGAACTTAAGATGAGAAAATACTAGGAAACAAATTCATGGGGTGTGCAAGATTATAGAGAGATATGTTTGAAAATTTTGATTCTTAGCTCCCCAGTATCTTTAGATGAATGGCATTTGTCTGTTTCATCCTTATAAATCTAGAACAGCTCGTTGAATTGAATGAATGCAGAAGGAGAGCAGTATTTGTATTTTTGGCTGACATTTTACGAATCTATTTAGGTATCTCTGGGGTAATGAATCTGAGACTTGCTAGTATTTGCACTAGTGCTTGGTGTCTTCTTCACCACTTCTCAATGTATCAGGCTTGGCAATACAGACAAAGAAATAATATTTTGCTCTAAGGCTGTCACTGGCAATATTTGATGACTCCATTGGCTTAGCTAAGCCTGAATGCATAAAATAAGAGGTCTTTTTTTGTAGAAGATTAATAAATAACTTTATTCTTAGACCAAGTATCTCAGTGCAATCACAAATCAAGCTTTTGTGTCTTGAAAAGCAAGAATCTGGATTTAATCTTTACTTATGATGACTTCTTATTTTGCAGCGCTTATCAATCCGAAAGCCTGAAGACTCAACAGCCAAACAAAAAAAAGGAGACAATGTGAGGGAGAGGATCATCAAACGGGCTGCATTAGAGTTTGAGGATGGCATGTATGGTATCCTTCAGCTGTCTTATAGGTTGAAGTGATTGCTGACTAGAATAAGAAACCTATCTGGTTTGTTTAGAACAGGTTGATTAACGTGCTCATTGTCTTTACCAGACCCTGTGGTACTTTCAGTTTATTAATACCCAATTGAAATAGAAGTTGCACATTGATATTTTTATCATATATAGGATTTGACAGAATGCAATTAGACAGTCCAAATGGCATAATAATTCATCTCAAATATGAGATACTTAAGTAAAACCAAAAGTGCTTATGAGGGGAACAGTTTTAATCTACTCATAGTCTAGTAGTAATTTTTTAAAATTTACTAGTTTGCAATAAGTGTTTCTGCCTTAACCACCTTTTTTCAGCTAATCTGGGTATTGGAATCCCACTGTTGGCCAGTAACTTCATCAGTCCAGACATAACTGTTCACTTACAGAGTGAAAATGGAGTCCTGGGTTTGGTAAGAATATATCTTGGTCAGTTATTATAGTGTTTTTATTTTGCTGTGGCTGGGTTTTATTTCCTGTGCGCCTCCAACTTGATTATGATATTGCTAAAAATATATATGCTATATGATGTCATGATAAAATTCTCACTCTGCTGCAGAGAAGTTTTCTAGGAAATGCTCGTTTTATGACTATGGTGCTACTTTGCTAAGGATGTCCTTAAGTTTCTGGACTCAAACCATCACGAATTTGCAAGACTAAGCATTGTAAACCTTAGCAAACATATTTTTAAATAAAGCTTAAAGTGAATATTATTTTTACTGTCATATAACTTTATGAAGTTGCAGTTATGACCTTTTTTTGAAAAATGTCTGTCACTTTGATTAAGAACAAAAAGAAACCCAAATTGAACAAACCTCTCACTTCATGATTGTTTTGTAATTCTAACATCCTTGAACAATAAGTCCAAAGGACCTGATATCTTACTTGATACTAACTGTGGCTTGAAGTGTCAGGATGTTTTTCTGATAAAAAATTGAATTCTGATATTAGAAGATTAAAAAATGCATGTCTGCCATGATCTGGTTTTGGTAATAAGCATTGGAAATAATATGGAAATTATTAATTGTATTTTAGAGATATTTTATTATAAAGCTTGACATACATCTGTATTGTTGTCAGGGTCCTTATCCACTTGAAAATGAAGTAGATCCAGATCTGATTAATGCAGGTAAATACTTTTAATTAAATTTAATTAATGGAAAATGAATAACCATGTTAATTAAAAATTTTTCTTTTGATGGAGTATTTTAACCTAGTGACCTGTTTTATTTGATAATAAATATTAATGCATTTGTCTTCTTCTAAGTGATAGTCTTCTTCTTTGGGGAGAGACTGTCTTCAGGCCGATCAGCAAATGGTTAAATCATCCTTTTCAGAAGTGAGATTTTTTTTGAGCAGCCTGTAAGGGAATATGGGTTTGTTTTCCTGCTGCTTTTCCTTGAGTCTTCTAGAAAATGGTTTTGAATGATTTATGCTTGGGACATGTTTTAAAACATCCTGTGTATAATGGCTTGGTTTATTCCCAGCCAGGAATATAACTCATTTGCGTGCAGAGAGGGAGTGGTAGCCAAGGCAGTGGGGAAGAGCTGCCCAGCTGGCATCTGGCACACCAAGGGCACTGCTGTGGGCAGCTGCTTTTGCCACTTTTAGCAGGGCATGGCAGTTCTCACATACTGGTGTTGCTCAGCTGCTTTAGGGCATTTCACCTCAGAAGATGCTATTCAATATAAAAATGTAAGTTTCTTATGATTTAGTGCACCCATCTGTTTTCTATTTTTTTCATGGAAAAGTTGTGCCTGTGTACCTTTTCTGTCTCCATGTAAAAATACACTTAAATATTGCGTTGTGACAAACAGAAATAGGCCTTGTGACTTTGTTATTGATATTAATGGTGTTGGTTATAGACCTGACATTTTAGACTTGTTTTTTTCATGTGGAAAAGATACACATTTATGGTTTTTTTTTTCAAATATACATATGTGTACGTACAAATACATGTATGGGTGTCTACATATGTATTTGTACAGAGAGTACTTTTCTCAGTGGCTGTTAGCATGTACAATTAAACTCTGAAAAGTCAGAGGAGATAAAGCACTGACATAAAATAATTTTAATTTAATATCAGTCCAGCAATTGTTCACTGACTTGAAACATTTACTGTTTGGCTCAGCTAAATTATGCTTATCATAGAACTAGGTAATTGCCTCTGTTACTATATTTTAAATGTGGAGTTATTTGAGGCCATTTTCTGGTTTGAAGTAAAAAATTATTTAAGAAATTGAGTCCAGCATTTCACCAATATATATGTAATTGTTTCAAGAACTACATGAAGGAATATGTCAGAGGATTAACTGGAAGAAAAAAATATTTAGAAGAAAAAATACTATGAGTGAAGTGATATGCATGCATACTAGAACTTAAGTTTTAATATGGGTGCGTATGTTCATTTTTCATATTAACAGAGTGACAGTAAAAAAAATATCCAAGAACTTAATAAATTCTCTGAAAAAATTGTACTTTAACATGGAAGTTGAGATGGTCTTGAATTGTTATTTGTAGTTGATAAATATTTTTTAAGATTCAGTCTGGAAGACATGAATGCAATGAGACAGGTCAGAATGCAACGAGAAAAATTAGATTATTGTACTATTGTTAATTTGATGTTAAGCAGCTTCACATGTCCCCCTGAAGCTGCAGTAAACAGGACATGGGATAGACAAACATCAGACCTACCACCAATATAATTATTTCTATAATTGCTGAAACATTCACATGGTTGGATTAGGACCATTCTAGGTGCTTTCCAATCAAATTTGTAAAACCGTGTGAACAAAACAGAAGCTGAATGGCAGAGAAATAGAAATTAATCTTGTTCTCATTCATTAACTGGAATGATCCCTCAGCCCCAAAGTCCAGTTTCAAGTTTTTAAAACATATACCTGTTTTGGGCTTTTGCCGCATTTCTCTCTGCAAATGTAATTGTATTGCTCTGAAATATGTATGGGTTTTTCTGTTTGTTCCATTTTTTAATGTCTCACATGAAGGATATCTTGACTGCAACTGAAAGGTAGACTACTGTATTGCAGCAGAAATATTTTAAAGTAGTGACCTCCTGAGAGCATTTTAAGAAGTGGGTAATGTGGTACTCTTTTTACATTATTCTGTGGTCCTAAGCCTGCGTGTCTTTCTTCTCATTACCTTGTCACTTTATCTTGGGCTTCTCTCTCAATGTCTTTTCTCTCTCACTGCTTTGGGTGGGTGTCCTGTAGGGAAAGATAATTCAGGTTGTCTCAGCAGATCTGAGTGTTAGCATGGTGAATTCTTGAGAAGTGTGCAAGACCACTTGTATGACCTTAATTCTATACTATTCTATTTAATTTCCGTACAAATGGCATAAAATATTCCTCAGATGAGTTCAATAATTAAGACACATATCGTAGATATCTAAGTTTTATGCACAGTTTCTTTCCCTTTTCCCATTCTCTTAGTTAATCTCATTGTCTTTTTTCCTTTGTTTTCTGGGAACTGTTTAATGATGCATCATTCCCCTTCCCCTTTGGTGTTACAGTACATCACACCTTGCTAAAATATTTTTGTTTGGTTATTTTCTCTCAAGTTTACTGTGCTTCTTTTATAATTTCATCTTCATCTGTGTTTCTTCTGCCTTATCAGAGGCACCCATTGTAAATGTTTGTTGCTTAGACTGATTCAAAGAGCAGGCAGAAGAGGAAAAGGGCCCTGAACTGAGTCAAAATAAGACACTTCCAGGTGTGCTCCATTGCTTGCATCAAGCATTGTTCAGAGCACAGTACAGCACACAGAAGCACATTTTCTTGTGCCCTTTAAAAAGGCAAGAATAGACTAGACCTGTCATTTATTTTTTTGTATTTTTCATCATTAGCACTATAAACTGTTCAATATGATCCACTTGCTTTTCTTTGCAGCCTCTCTGTGTCCTGAAGGCTTTATCTTCCTCTGTTTCAAAAGACAGTTACTTCTCACTTTTTCTGTGAATGGAGCAGAAAGCTAAAGTCCATAGATATTTCCTACATACTGCTGTTCCTGGTGCTTGCCTGGAACTGCTGGTGATCAAACAGCAGGCAAGCCTATCATTAGAAACTCTAACGGGCTGGTTCACAATTCAATGGGATTGATTAGGTTTACCTGGGGTGTTGTAAGTGTAATCAGGCTGTAGCTGTACAGAATCCAAAGGAATTTGATAAAAACCTCTTATTTCTTGGTAAATAGCTGTGACTTCATTTGTCAAAGAAACAAAATGCATACTGTATCTTGTTTCTTTTACAGGTAAGGAGACAGTCACTGTTCTTCCAGGTTCTTCCTATTTCTCTAGCGATGAATCATTTGCAATGATAAGAGGGTATGTAACAACACAAACTCTGTTCTTTTTGAAATGGGAAAAGAATAAACTGCATCAGTGGCAGAGCTCACGAGTATTTCTTCCAGATGTGGCTAGCATTTAACAACCTGTAAAATTATCATGGACTTAATCAGTTACAGTTTACAGAGGGTTAAATCTAGCTATTGGAAATAAAAAAACCCTGCACTAATAGATACCATGGTGATGTTTGTGCCTACCACCACCTGGCCTTCTATAAACACATTTATAATGACATTTTAACAACTATTTTTTGGTCATTTCCAAGTATCTAATCTGTACTTGCAGTCAGTGTATTTTCTTTGCTCAGCTTGCAATTGTGATCCTCATTCCACCTCCTTAATGGAAATTCAACATCTGCACCTGTTTTTTGTTTGTTTTTTGGAAAGCAGTTTGGATGCAAACAAACACTAAATCCTAATGGCTCTGAAAAGATAATGGGTGCACGTAAATACGTTAAGGAGTGCACTAAAAAGTGCAAGTTCAGAGATGATTGACTGCACATTCAATTAACCAAACCAGACAAAAGTAGGAACATTTCTGAGGCTCAGTAGGCATAAAGAGAGACATTTGCATCAGTGATACATCTAGGGGGGAAAAAACCCAACTACGTGTATGACAAACAGTTGCTACATTTGTCATATGCCACCATTTTAAAATTGATGTAATGAGCATGAACAAAAGCTTGTTAAGATTTGTGGGCTGTTACTTGAACATGATATGCTAATTACACACTTTCTGTTACCAGAGGCCATGTTGATTTGACAATGCTTGGAGCTATGCAGGTGTCTAAGTATGGTGACCTGGCCAACTGGATGATTCCTGTAAGTAGGTTTTTGAGCTACTGGCAGTGTACTGTGTTTAGTGCAACATAAATGTAGCTGAGGACCAGGCAAAGGAGAAAAGGGTAGAAGTAGAATGGGAGTTGTGAAGCTGAAAGTAGTAAAATAGAGAATATATGTATTTTTTCTTGCATACTGCTGGCACCAAGCAATCTATTATCAGACGTCAGCCTCCTAAAATTATGCTTGTGCATTGTGAAAAGCAAAACACTATTTGTGCGAGTATTTTTTCTGCCTTTTATGTCCATGCCTTTCAAATGTCTCTTTTTTTTTTGGCTGAGGACTGATGCCTTTTCTTGACAGTGACAACTCTTGTATGGCTGTTCTGGAGCAGTAAGTTAGAGGAAATTGTAAACTAGTTCATTATAAAATTATAAAAAGAGCCCGCATTATTTTCTGTATTTCTGTCAAAAGATTATAGCGATTGCCCTTTCAAAAACATTAAGGAAAAAGCAATAATACTGTATTTAGCCAAACAGACCTTCAGGTTTCATGTTAGAAATATAAGCTAATTCCAGCATTACTTAAGCAGTGGATAACATTAAGCCATTCTTTGAACTTTATTCTAGCATTAAACATTAGTGACTTTCATACTTGACAAGTTTGATATTTTCAATGGCTTTCAATGTGGTACTTTCAGATATGGTATGTATCAGGGAAGTCTAGAAGCAAACTTCCTTATTAGCCTTGTTTAAAGTAATAAGACATTTCTATCTGCCTGAGGAGTGTTCAGGGCCTTGGGAAACTGAAAGATGGTTCAAGGTGGACAAAAACCCAAATGAATGTCCTTGTCTCTTGGAGAAGCATTAGATGAAACCAGAAGTCTGTGGCCTCTACAGCAGACCTTTGAGCATAGAAGTCATGGAGCAGTGGCTGGAGCACAAGGTGCTTTTATTGAGAGGGGGTGGTGTCTGACGTGGGAGCCATACAAGCAGATGTAGGAGAAAGGGTTATGTGAAGGGCTAGTCCAGGTGTCTGTGTGAGTAATTGTGGGAAGTGAGAAGGGTTATGGCTAGGCTGAAAGGAGCCTTTCAAGATCTGAACTATTAAAAGATGAAGACAGCATTTTGTACTGATAAAAAGATTCATTTACACATGCATTTCTTGAAACACTGAAGCTAAGATTGATTGTAATCTTTCTCAAAATGGTGCAGATTTACATGTTCTTCCCTCAGTGCTTTATGTTCTCTAAAAGATAGTGATTTTAGTTTTGCATTCATATATATCGAAAAGATTATTTTTATATCTGGTATTGCTTATCTTACCTATGAAGTTGCCTCTCAGTTCTGTCCAACCCCAAATTTGTGAATAACAGGTATGCTTTCAAAACAGGAAAGTATAAAGTGCAATTTTCAAGACTGTTTGAGGACTTGTTACCTCTGAGATGTACCTTGTTATTACATACTACAGCATACATCATATGGATCCTCATGACTTTTTGCTGTTGCCATTTTCCACTCTTACTGATCTTTGGCTGTTTGGAAATTTAGTCTGCAGTGAGCTGTATTTACTTGTGAGTAAATATGCCAATGACACTTCATAAATCCAACCAGGAGCCTTTCCAAGCAGCAGTAATTTCTCTTTGGTTGCTTTTATGGAGATCTGTTGGATGGATGATTCTTAATCTACTTTATTGATGTGTTACTGTTATTCTACAGTACAGATTTTAAGAATGGGATTAACCAGCCCATCGATATACAGATCTCCTGGCTTTTCCTGTAAATAAGATGATATATTATTGTCAGTTAAATTTAATTATACGCAAGATATGCTTCTTTTTTAGTCCCAAGATTTGTGTGTGGATGATACAAAGATTGACTTTGCTGAAAACTCACAGTGTAAGGAAACTTCAAGCTGTATTTTGTTCTAACATTTTTCACTTTTCATTTCGTTCTGGTTAAATAATTCTTATACACTGTAGTTTTGGATTCTTGTATTGATGATATTTGCCATTATTTCAGAGGCAAGTAATAGCTCTATGTGTTTTGAACAAGTACCATTATGAAGCAGCCTTTCTGTCCCATAAGAGCTTGATAACACTTGAGGCCTAGTGTGTGCATGTGTGTGTGTACATGTACTTATTGTTAGGAACTGAACTGAGGAAGTCTCATTGCAGTAATTATAGCCTTTTCTTTGCTCTTATCTGCTGACTTTTAATGGAGAGAAAAATCCCCTGAGTAAAGGAAGAGGAGGGTGTGAATATTTTAAGCACATGCAGTAAACAATGCTGTTTGCTTAAGCAGAAGTTACTTCCTAAATACTGGCATTTATTGGTAATTTTATTCCATTAAGCACTACTACTTAATGGCTTTTCATCTTCCTCACTTTGGTATTTCTCCAACTAACAAGAGGGTTTCTGAGGAGAGAAAGGAGAAGGAGGCAAATTTCTGTGAATCCCCTGGGAACAGAAAGCATCTGTGAGAAGTTGGCCAAGAGAGTTTGAAGAGAAACACGGAGGTCATGATCATGGAGTAGGTCAGATAAGCCAGAACAAATAACCCACGGCTGCTGGTTGCTGCCGGATGGAGCCACCTTTCATTACACAAGTGCAGGACTCTTGTAGCCTATCTGTGTGTCTCAGTTAATATTGGAAATTGCTGCCAGCAGGGCAGCTTCCCAGCATTTACAGAGCAGCAGCATTAGTGGTCTCACATGTGGTTTTAAAAGTTATGGGATTGACTGCACATACCCGTGCATGTACTTGCTTCATTTCAGTTCAACTAGTGTCTTCTTGAAAACCCTAAGAAGAGAAGCATTTATGAAACAGTTTCTGCTGCCCTTCTTCAAGGGCCAAGTTTACTACAAAGTACTACAGCTGCAGCTTCCACAGAGTAGTGCTATATTTTCCCCATCCTTCCTAAGAGAGCACGAGTAACTATGATTATTGTTGTGACATGTTATCAGAGGCTGGGAATAGGTCAAAACAGAACCCCAGAACTTCTGCCATGTTCCCTTGTGACACCAAGGCTTCTGTCTTTTTAATATGCATTTCTGAACAACCCATAACATTAAACAGCCCTAATATGACTACTGATACAGATGACACACTGTAGCAGCAGAAAAAGTATTGAAGCAGTAGTGGAGGGTCCCTGCAGCTGGAAGTTGATGAATCTGAAAGCACAAAATGGATTAAATGTCCATGACATCAGATTTCACTAGGCAGAAACTTCTTACAGGGGAAAAAGCTAGCTATGCAGTAAATCATTAATGAGAACGTAGCATACTCAGCAGGACTACAAGGATGTCATGAGGTTATGTAGGGAGAGTATCAGAAGAGCCAAAGTCCAACTTAATTTGGCTACTGCCACAGAAGACAGTAAATAGTGCTTCTATAAATACATTGATAACAAAAGGAGGGCTAAGGAAGTTGTCCATCCTTCTTTGGAGGCAGGGGGAAACATAGTGACAAAAGACATGGAAAAAGCTGAAGTACCTAGTATCTTCTTTGCCTTAGTCTTTTAAGGTCAGACCGGTTGTTCCCCAGGTACTGAGCACTCTGAACTGGAAAACAAAGGACATGGAGCAGTATAAAGCCTCCACACTTTGGGGGAACTGGTCACTGACTTACCACACTACTTGGACACACACAGTTCTATGGGACGAGATGGGAGCCATCCCAAGGTACTGAGGGAACTGGTGAATGTGCTTACTGAGACTTTCCATCATTTTCCAGCAGTCCTGGTTAACTTGGGATGTACCAGGTGACTGGAGGTTGGTAGGTGTGATGAATGTCTACAGAAGGGCCAGAAGGAGGATCCAGGGAATTTCAGGTCTGTCAGCAAAGATCAGCAGCACTGACCTTCCCTGTCAGTGTTAGGGAAGATCATGGAATAGATCATCCTGAGTGCCATCGTGCAGGGCATACAGGACAACCAGGGCATCAGACAGATGGGTTTGGGAAAGGCAGTTCCTGCTTAAGAACCTGATCTTCTTTCATTACAGGGTGTCCAGCTTAGTGAATGGTGGAAAGGCTGTGTATGTTGTCTACCTGGACTTCAGTAAAGCTTTTGACATAATTTCTGACAACGTGCTTCTGGACAAACTGGCTGCTCAGGGCTTGGATGGGGGGACACTTGGCTGGGTAAAGAACTGTGGGTGGCTGGGCCAAGGGAGTAGTGCTGAAAGGAGTTACATCCATCTGTGGCTGGTCACTGCTTGAGTTCCTCAAGGCTCAGAGTAGGGGCCAGCCCTGATTAATATCTTTATTGATGATCTGGATGTAAGCATTAAGAGCACCCTCTATTGTCGCTTAGGGAAGCAGGGTTTTGAGGATGAAGAGGAGATGAGAATCTTGACTCCATAATTAGAAGGCTTGATTTATTATATTATATATATATATATTACATTAAGACTATACTACAAAGAGATAGAAGGAAGAAGTTCTCAGAAGACTAGCTAAGAATAGAATAGAAAGAATGATAACAAAGGGGCTGGCTCTGCCAGAGAGCGAGAGCCAGCTCTGCCGTGACTGGTCAAGAAATCCAAACACCCATAGAAGGCCAATCACAGATGCACCTGTTGCATTCCACAGCAGCAGATAATCATTGTTTACATTTTGTCTCTGAGGCCTCTCGGTCTCTCAGAAGGGAAAAATCCTAAAGGAAGGATTTTTCACAAAAGATGTCTGCAACAACCCTCAGTCAGTTTGCAGGTGACACCAAGTTGAGTGAGAGTGTTGATCTGCTGGAGGGCAGGAAGGCTCTGCAGAGGGATCTGGACAGGCTGCATTGATGGACTGAAGCCAGTGGTGTGAGGTCCAACAAGGCCCAGTGCTGGGTCCTGCCCTTGGGTCACAACAGCCCCAGGCAGTGCCACAGGCTGGGACAGAGTGGCTGGAAAGCTGCCCAGTTCTGGAAGGACTTTGCAGTGCTGGAGCATGTCCACAAAAGAGTAACAAAACTGGCAAAAGGTCTGGAGCACAAGGCTTGTGATGGGCAGCTGAGGGAGGTGTTTAGCCTGGAGAAAAGGAGGCTTAGGGAACATTTTACTGCTCTCTACAATTCCCTGAAAGGAGGTTGAAGCTAGGTAGGGTCAGCCCTTTCTCCCTGCAACTGATAGTACAAGACAAAACAGCCTCAAGGTTTTTCAGGGCAGGTTGAGACTGCATATTAGGAATGCTTTCCTCACCAAAAAGGTTGTCAAGCATTGCACCAGATTTTCCAGGGAAGTGGTGGAGTCAGCATCCCTGGAGGTATTTGGAAGATGTGTAGGTATAGCACTTAGTACCCACCATCAAAGAGGATTGAGGAGTGGTTAATAGACTGGGCTTGTGTAAATTCACAAGGGCAGACAGAATACATCCAAAGGTGCAAAAGAAGCTGGCCATTTCCTAAGGCAGCAAGCTCAAAGCCTAGTGTCCAAAAATTAACAATCAGCCTCAGAGATGATACAGGACCTGACACTTCTTAGCATCCCTATTCTCTGCAAACAATACAAACCAGGAAAATAAACTTTAGCTTTGTATATTCTCCAACTAGAAAATTCAATATTAATTTTTAGATTGCTAACGTAGTGCTGTTAGCTAGCACTAAGAGAAGAAGAGTGTGATATAATTTGTGCAGGGGATGAAGTTTGGATACATAAATCTGTACCATTCTTTGGGAAAAATATCCTTAAATTTTAGATTCAGCAGTCTGAGATTTTAATGCTCTGATTTGGACTAGCCAAAATTAGGATTAAAACTAGGATTAAAACATTAAGAATTAAACAAAATTACAAAAAAATTCTAAGCTTTATCAAAGATTATCTGAAAAGAAGAAATAAGGAAACCCATTCAAATTCAATAATAAATCCTTTAATTTACAGTTCGTAGAGGTTAGTATAACCTAAGATACTAGGAATATAATTTTATATGTTATTGGCAGCTTTTCTACAGAGCTTCAAAGTACATATTTTGCACAGTTTTGGACACTCAGACCTCATTAATAAAGACGTTTTTTAATGTAAAGGTAAATTGGCAGAGACCAGCCAGCTCTGTGTCTGTGTGAGGGTTTTTTGGTTTTATTTTTCCTTTTAGCTATTTGTAGTGGCAAACCTGGAAATGGAGGTCTCCACACCAAGGATTCTTCTTATACAAAATTATCATTTTTAATGCTGGAAGAAAGAACACCTACCCCTTATTGCGTCCCTGAATGCCTGACAGCACTGTAGGTCTTCTCTGAGGAGCCCTACTGCAGCCTGTTCATCACTTTGCTTGGGTAGGAATGCCTTGCATAAGGCATATTTTCATTTTAAATCCAAATGCATTGTCTAGTTACTCTCCTAGTTCTCCTAGTATATCTGTGGCATTGAATGCATTAAACTCAGTGTTTTGTTTCAAGATGTACAGCATTGCAAGTATTTTACCTATTAACTATGAAATGTGTGAAGGACTAAAAATGGACTAAAATCTGTATGAATAGAAAATATGCAGATTAAATATGCTTAATGACTGTTTTCTTTTAGTATTAATACCAAGTTTCTCTCAGTAATACTATCAAGTTGTCTGATGTCTAGAACATGAGTAGGGCTACATCAGTATTTCAACAGAGGAAAAGGATGGAACTTTCAGTTAGCCAGAGACTTCTTGGAAATCTACTTTTCAGTGGGTCATTGGTTTAGTATCAATATGTATTAGGTTTTTGCAGACACACATCTTGAAATTACACCTACTGTAATATACCAGTTTACTGCTTATCTCCCAACAAGCATGTGCCTGAAAGCCCTGCAGGGCCTTTGCAACACAAAATTATCACTATTGCAAAAGTCCTGCAGCCAAAGAGGACAAACAGAGTGTATTGTGTTGGCTCTACTTCTTCCACATTTTTGATGGCTTTTTCTATCAATTTTCTTCATGCTTATTTCTCTTCAGACTGCATTGAAGGAATGTAGGAGCTCCCTATTGGTATTTTATTCATACTCCTAAATTTTCAGTGTGGGAAGTGGCAGCTCTGCTTTCTGGATAATGAGAGCAGCTGAAGAAATTCTGCCTGTCTCAAAAATACAAGCGTATGTCAAAGGACTTCTGATCTGTGGGTTAGTGGTGAGAACTGTTACTATGATATGGAGCCATCACTTTCAAGTGAGACTAGTATTATGTTGGCAGTAAAATTTAATTATTGCATGTGATGCTATGTGTTTTGGAAATGGTATGCAAAGGTAAATGGACAGCTTAATTGTCCCATTACTCTGAAATAACATTCATCACTGTAAAGCAAATCCATTTCAATGAAGCGTGTCACAGACTGTTTTGCATTGCCCCTGAGATGCAGCTTCTCAGTGTATTCATTTGAATTTTACTCTGGCATTCAAATCTGTTACCAATGGTTATTTCAAGTTAGTTTTAGGGGAGAATAAAGGAATTAAACTTGCCCAACTTTCTTTGCATGCAACCCTAATTTTCTGATTATGGAAAATAAAAATATAAATATGATTAGTGCATGTATTTGTGTATGTTAAATTTTAAGGTAGAGCTATTGTTACATTTTGCCAAGAAAAAGAAGTAGTTCAAGAACTTTTACTCCATTCTTTCAGAAATTAGACTTACTTTTTGATTTTAATTTTCACTAAGTGATGTGTGTGTGCTAGGAGATACCTGGTTAACATTCTTCAAAACCAGGCTATTTCTTGCATGGTGAAACCATACAACTAGGGTTTTTTTAGTATCTTAAAAAAATACATTTACCCTGTTGTGCATGTAGAGTGGGCTTTGTTTTGTTGTACTGTGCCAGTATCAACTCGTTGTGTGGTTGCATTACCCACTCTTCTGAATGAAAAATCCTGTTAATGACTTCCCACTGTTTTTTTTTTTCCTCAGAGTAAGATCTAATCTAGCTGTCCTAGTTGACAGTATAATTACAATAATTCTGTAAGAGGGACATATGTAAGGACATAAAATCAGTGTAAAACAGAACAGGGAAATATAGTTCAGAATGCTTGAGCTTTATCCATCTTTTTTTCATACAATCTTCATCCAGTCTTTTTCACTGGAAGAATGGAAAGTGAGATCTGGAAGAGTTGTGACTTTCATTTTAGAATCAACTACAAATATACCCATCCTTTAAATACAGGACTGTTACCAAGGGGCAAAGGAGACATCTACGTTTTTATGAAGTTAGAGTAGATTTATGCATCTGCATTTTTTTCATATTACCTTCTGATTGTTTTGTGGTTTTTTCCTAAAACAAAGTTTTGACCTAATACGCACTTTCCCAAACCAACCAGGTGTAACCCCACACCTGATGAGATCGTTAGGTATGGATCTGATGACCTTTGCTGTGCTGTGCTGTTTGATGCTGACACATCAGTGCTGGCAGACAGTGTCTATGCAGAGAGGGAGACCTGTGTGACTGATGTGTGTTAGCACTACTGCAGAGAGGGGCAGAGCAGAGATCTTTGAAGGGACCTTCAGTTTATCCTTTTGACTGCATCATTACCACAATTGATGGTTGTGGTGGCAGTACCATGCATCCACTGCATTACCTTAGCTTCTGCTTTACTCTGTGAATCTCATACTATTCCAGTTGGTCTGAATTTTAGTGTCTGTCTTTGGCATGATACAGTCATTTCCTTTGATAAGGACACCTTCCATAGCTTTTTTTCTTTCATATCTGACACCTCGTCTGTGTCTGTGGCCAGGAGAGACAATGCTGACATTTTTGCTCTCTCCTCCTAGGCATCTTGTTCACAGTCTTCTGGTGGATGCCTGAAAATTGAGGTTAAATGGGAAGCTTGCAGTTTAAACTAGAAGCACTTGTTATCTTCTGTAAGAATTTTGAAACAGCAGTTTCACTAACACTGAGCATAGTGTGAGGCACGTGTGCTCTTTTATCTAATGGAAGGAAAGAGAAATTTCAGACTGAATGTTATTTGTTAATACAGTATTAGGGCAGTTGGAAACATGGGCAAGGACTCTTAGGAGGGAAGTGGCTTGATTCCTTTCCAGGCAAGGGTACATTTTTATCTTGCCTGTGCTTTGATATTCAGTTTTGAATGGAATTATCCAAGATGCATTTATCATGGAATGCATTCAAGATGCATTTAACAAGTTTTCATTGTTTCTTGAACTCATCATCTGCTCTGCTGTACTGTTGATGCAATACCTGTTCATCTCAAAAGATCACATTATTTTAACTTAAGCAAACAGTTCAGGTGTATTTTTTCATACAATGTTGGGAGCAGTTATAAAATTCAGTTACAGAAGAAAAGTCCTTCCCCCTGGGAATGTAGAGGAAAGTTTTAAGGCACCAGCGTGGATTAAAGACCTTAAAAGTATTAGAAGGCTCCTGAATTTTTCTCTTTTTCTCATCTAGCTCTTCTTCAGCTGTTTATCTGCTTGGATTTTCTTATAAATTGTTTCCTGCTTGTTGTAGCACCTTTCTAACTTGCTTAAAATACCATTTAGGCAAAATTTCACATTCTCTTGAGAAATATCTTCACTGTCTGGCCCACACTGGAGCATTCACAAGTTTCCACTGGAATGCCAGGTTGTCTTGGTTGGCGTAGGTGACCAAACAAACACAAAGGTTCCTGTTCAGCAATTACTATTAGGCTAAATTAATTGCTCAGGCTCTTTCATGTTGTATTTTGACCACTCAAATAATGTTCAGATGTAAATGCAATAGATGAGAAAATAAATATCTTTCTCTCATATTTTGTTAAAGATGCCACATTACCACAATAACAAAACAGTTCATTTTGCAATAAGTAGTCATTATAAGAAATTTCACTAATAATGTGTAGGCTGATGTAGGTCTGTAGGACAGCTGATGATGTCAATTAAAACCCAAAGTATCAGGTCCAAAATTTCCATGTCTTGCACTCTTAATATTATTTGGACTGAGACTTAGAGAAAACTGCTGATGAAAGCACAATGGGAAAAGGAGAATTCCCAACTTGTATTGTAACAGAGAAGCTGCAAGGAAATTCTCAGCTTGTCTGTTCTCTACCCAGCTCTCTGTATAAATAACTGCCAACACTGGATCTCTCAGAAGTGCATGGCTAATCCAAAAATCTTCTATTCTTACTTCAAGCTCTGTCTGATGAAATGGGTTTCATAAAAGTGGTTCAAATTACCAGTGCTCTACCAGGGCACTGACTTTCTTTCTGAATGGTTTCTTAAGCTAGCAACACCATTGTAATTAAAAACTAACAAAAATTATCTTAAATAAATTAATCGACAGAGCAGGACAGGGCAAAAATGAGTGAAGTATCTTTTTGGAACCACTTTGTAGCCTTGAATATTTTAATTCAAATTTAGCATGCGGCTGTCCCCTTTTCCATTGTGTTGTGGGGGAAATGCGGGAAAATGCAAATTATGGTAGTGTTCTGGTTTGAAAGCAAAACCAGTGAGAGACTCCAAGTCAGAAATACAAATTATTAGGAAAAGCAAAAAAAAAAAACAAAAGCCAAAAACACATGCAATAATACAAAAGAAAAACCACTGACAGAGTCAGAGTACAACCTCACACCCTCTTGGTCCTGGTGTTAGTAGCAGTCCAGTTGGATTAGTGGCTGCAGTCCTCCTGGAGTGGCAGATGTGGTTCTGTTGGAGCAGTGATCCTGTAGAAGGATGTAGTCTTCCTGTGAAAATCCAGTGGAAAGACTGCTTGTTCTGTCCCAAACCCCAGACTGTATCCAGGTGGGGATGCTTTGCTCCTCCCCCCCGTGGGTGGAGCATCGCACAATGGACTGGTATCATTCTGGGAGTCATGGGGTGGGTCCACTAAACAGAAGTGGCTCCCAGAAGGAGTTATCTCTGAGTCATGCAGAAAGACGTTGATGGGCCCATTAACAGGAGATAAGGAAAAAACAATGCCCCTCCTGGTTTCAGCAGCTCTTGAAGACAGGAATAGAATGCATTTAATATTGTAACCTAGGACAGATAGTTTGGTCGGTGCACTGAGAGCAATGTAAATCTCTTATGCTTTGTATCTTCCTCAAAATAAAAGCAATGTAATTACTTGGCTAGTTGCATTTAATGCTGAATTCATTTGCTTTACCAGGCACCACCCTATAGTGATGAATATGTTTTCCTAAAGAGGAGGAGCAGATGAAGCAATTTAAAGTCCTGAAGTCCTTCTCTTGAGCTTGTATTTTCCTCTTTCTTCACACACAAAGGGATAATATCTCTTCTCTCAGTTCTGTATGACGGTTTCCTCAGCAGTACATTTGTTGTTGACCTTCATCAGCACTTAGTTCCTCAGGAATTTACTTGTCACTGTAGGTCTTTCGTAGTTAATAGAATGAAAAGGCCTGGAAAATGAGCTAATGGCATTGTCAGGATAGATGTATTGATAGCCTGATCCTCAATGCAAACATATTCTGAGTTACTGTGGAGATAATATGTAATCTTCAACTATTCTGCATTATCTTGTCATGGAGTTTCTGGCAGGCAGGTTGGAGGTCACTCCAGTCTCTGTGAGAGCTGTGTTTTTCAGGCAGGATGGAGAATAATCTGAGTGGTGTCAGGAAGTTAAGGACAGAGATAAATCCTTTCCAGATTTCTATTTGCGAAGAAATATTTAGTAGTAATGATAATTTATGTGATAAATATATTAGTCTGACTGAACATTGGCAAAGGGCTTGTTTATAGATTTAGGAAGATGTGATTTGTTCTTCACTATGCCAACAGCAGGGAAATGGGAATATTTTTCTGTGTGTTTGTGTGTGTGTGTAAACACTGCTGTTGTGGTTTGACACTGGCCCAGCACCAGGCACCCACAAGAGCTGCTCACTCACCTTCCCCTGCTACAGCTGGGCAAAGGAGGGAAATGGGAAAAGAATTATCACAGGCTTCATGAGTGAAACAAGGACTGGGAGAAATATGTCAAGGGCAAAACAGGCTCAACTTTAGTTGCAAAGTGAAATTTACTACTAACAGGATCAGGGGAGGATAATGAGCAGTAAAGTAAACCCTTAAAACAGCTTTTCCCCCAGCCCCTTCCTCCTTCCCACTGCCAGGGATACAGGGCAGGGGAGTTTTGGTTAGTTCATCACCAAGATGTTCTTCCACTGCTCTGGGAGAGGAGTCCTTCCCCTGTGAGGCCTTGGAGTCCCTCCCATGGGAATGGTTCTCTGTGAACTTCTCCAGTGTGGGTTCACTCCCAGGAGCAGCAGCCAAACCACACCTGCTGCACTGTGAGTCCCTCCCATGGGCACACCCTGCTCCCAAACTGCTGTGGCGTGGCCACTCTTCCAGGGGGTGCAGTCCTCCAAGGACAGGCTGCTCCAGTCTGGAAGCTGGGCCCTTTCTCTCCACTGGGTCTTCCACTGGATCACAGCCTCCTCCAGGCATCCACCTGCTCCTGCATGGGCACCTCCCCCATGGGCTGCAGGCGGGTCTCTGCATCCCTCACAGATCCCCACATGCTGCAGGTGGATTCTGCATCCCTTATGGATCCCCACGGGCTGGGGGTGTGTCTCTGCATCCCTTTTGGATCCCTGTGGGCTGAGGTTGGATCTCTGCATCCCTTAATGGATGCCCACGGGCTGTGGGTGGATCTCTGCATCCTCCATGGATCCCCACAGGCTGTGTGTGGATCTCTGCATCCCTTATGGATCCCCATGGGCTGGGGTTCGACCTTGGCATCCCTATGGATCCCCATGGGCTGCAGGTGGATCTCTGCATCCCCTGTGGATCTCCCATGGGCTGATGGTGAATCTCTGCATCCCTTGTGGATCCCCACAGGCTGCAGAGGCACAGCTGCTTTGCCATGGTCTCACCACAGCCTGCAGAGGAATCTTGGTGCCTCCTCCCCTCCTTCTCCAAAGACCTTGGTGTTTTCCAAGTTGTTTCCCTCACGTGTTCTTACCTCCTTTTCTTCTCTGATTAAAAGCTGAAACCTTATGACTTTGTTTTGATTTTCTTCTTAAATATGTCATCATAGATGTGTTACCAGCCTCTCTCATTGGCCCAGTTTTGGCCAGCAGCATGTCCAGCTTCAGAGACATTAGGGCTTGGGTCTGCTGGACATGGTGGAAGCTTCCAGCAGCTTCTCACAAGGAACTGTCTTTCTTTCTGGACTCCCTGCTGCCAAAAACCAGGCCGTGCCAAACCAATAAAACTGCCTTCATTACACAGGAGACCAGAATGATCTAGAGACTAACAAGTAGCTGGCCTGGCAGTTTAATGAGACGAGTCTCTTCCCATATGTTTTTTATCATGGACCATAGGTACTGATACTTGTAAGGTGTTGGATCACATAGCTGATATAAGGAAGCACAAGAGAAGAGCTTTGCACTAGGAAGTTTTGCAGGCATTTAATCATAAACTTTTAGGTTTTATATCTGTAACAGTAAATGTTGTATTACTGTCCATATAACCACTCAAAAGCAAATGCAGAGCATTTGAGGCAGAAATTAATTTATTTTCATCTGTAAAATTGACAGAATCACAGAATAAGAATATTCTGAGTTCAAAGGGACCCACAAGGATCATCAAAGTCCAACTCCTGGTCCTACACAGCACCATCCCCAGGAGTCACACCACGTGCCTGAGAGCATTATCTAAATGCTTCTTGAATCCTGCCAGGCTTGGTGCTGTGACCACTTCCTTGGGAATCTGCTCCAGTGCCCTGGGTGAAAACCACCCTCTAGGAGGAAAACCCTTTTCTCATCTTCAACCTGATCCTCCCCTGACACAACTTCAGTCCATTCCCTCACATGCTGTCACAGGTTACCACAGAGAAGAGATCAGTGCCTGCTCCTCCTCTTCCACTATAAAGACAGTTGTAACTGCAATGTGGTGTCCCCTCCTGTTTTCCAGGCTGACCTGATCTCAGCCATTCCTCATATGGCTTCCCCTCAAGGCTCTTCACCATCCTTGTTGCCCTCCTTTTCTCATGTTTCCTCCTAGCCCCTCTTGCACTCCCCTTTCTTTTCTCCTTGGCAGCTCTGGGTTTGCATGTGAGGTTGTTGCTGTCTTTAGTTATTGGGGTCTAGAGCTTGTTCAAAAGTGATTGCTCTGCTCATACTCATAGAGCTTTGTACTTCTGATCATCTCCTGTCAGTAGTGTGTCAAGTCTGTGTGGTGGTGTTCACAAGGGTCTTAGCATGAGGGAAGAGACAAGAATGTTGAGTCTGTGTTTCAGAAGGCTTAATTTATTATTTTATTATATATATTATATTAATACTATACTAAAAGAATAGAAGAAAGAATTTCATCAGAAGACTAGCTAAGAATAGAAAAGGAATGATAACAAAGGCTTGTGACTGACCGAGACATTCTGGACAGCTGGACAGCTGGACTGTGATTGGCCATTAATTAGAAACAACTACATGAGACAAATCACAGATCTACCTGTTGCATTCCACAGCAGCAGATAATTATTGTTTACATTTTGTTCCTGAGGCCTCTTAGCTTCTCAGGAGAAAAAATCCTAAGGAAAGGATTTCTCATAAAATATCATACCTACAGGTCTGGACCTCTTTACCTTCCAAGATCAGATGCATCCAGTTTAAGGTAATGGAAGCAGGCAGGATTGAATGCCATAGCATTACAGAAAGTAAGAAAGAATAGAGGTAGCTGAACACCCCACCACAAGACACCTGCTGTGATAACATGTGCAATTGTATCCCACTTTAAGAGAAGAATTGAGTCCAGAGGCTGAAAGCATTTCCATGTTTTGAGGGACAAACAGAAGTGAATACTGAGCCACATTTATGTATTTGCCTATACTCTGAAATGACCTCTACAGACATGTGGAATAGACCAAAACCAATTGGTTTCTGCTGATACAGTGATACAAAGCATGGCTTTCTGAAGTAAACTTTGTAAACTGTGAGGTGGATGTACAGTGTTCAGATGTTCTTGTTGCTGCATTTCATAAGTAGAGATTTCTTTTGAGAAAGCAGTGAAATTTCCATCAACAGATAGATGTGCTCTTTGCTTTTCATGGGACAAAGCCATTGGAACTAAATTCATTGCTCCTCAGTGTCAATGCTTCCATTAAGCCAATGATACTACTCAGATTTTGGTTACACCCCAGGAAAAGAGCCATGGCAGTGGCTCTCCTTATTCTACTCATCACTCTTCTCCTATTTGCATCATATAGAACCAAGAATGAAACAGCTCTTTTCCCTCTGTTGGTGTTTGAATACTGTGGCTATGAAATAGGTGGGCTTTCAATGCAGGAAATGTTGACTGTCTTGTGCTGTCACTTGCAGGCACAATATTATCTTTAAAAAAAAAACCCCAACAAATAATACATTTCCATTAAAAATTTCATTTTAGGGTAAGATGGTGAAAGGAATGGGGGGTGCAATGGACCTGGTATCCAGTGCGCAGACCAAAGTGGTTGTCACCATGGAACACTCAGCCAAGGTAAGGCTCTGGCATTTTCTAAATCAGTGTTTTGTGTTGCACAAAAGACAAAAAAATAAACAGGAAAAAAAGGACATATTCATTCTGCTACTTTGTGAGGATTTGACAGTTTTGCTGTTATTATGGTGGTGCAACTGCTAGGTTAATATGGGTCCTTTCCTCTAGTAAGTGAATCATTCATCATGGGAGAAAAAATGAAATATTAACTTCAACTTTAAAAGCTGTACACATTTTTTTTAGCTACTTCATGCAAATTTAATGGGGATAGCCATTGCCAAAGCTATAGTAGCTGCTACTCTACTCTTTGCCTCAGAATAATTTGAAAAATGAGATTTCCCATGGTTATGATGGAAAGATATTTACCTTTGAAGTTGCCAGTCAAATTGGTACTGACAGCTTAATAGAATATATTTTTTGGCATGATGAGATGCATGCTACCTTACATCATGTGGTTAATCTAGAGACTTCTTTGTGAAGGCATTGGTATAGGTATGTGCTATGGATAGAAGTCGCCCCCCAAAAGATCATAGGAAAGTTTGCATTTGAAACTTGTAAAATGTACTGAAGGAGAAAAGTCTTTACTTTTTTTTAAATTACTGTGTTTCTGTTATTCCAAAGTTATTATATGTCTGCAGCAAGAATTAATTTTGTATTTTCCAAAGTAATATCTCTTGTCAGAATTTGCATGGTAAACTACAGTAAATATGAAAATATGAGAGTAAATGTATTCACTGTTGTGTGTTTTTTAAATGAGATTTGAAAAATTAATTTTCACTTGAAAATAAACACAAATATATATTGAAAAATATTGTAGTTTCACAATTTATACTAAACTGTGATCTCAAGGGGCACATTTTGAGTAACAGGGCTCAGTTTAACCTGATAGTTGTCATGTTCATATGCATATATGAGTAAGTGAAAGTATTAAATGAGTTCATCTTCATGGCTTGCATCACTGTCACACAGCCTCCCAAAATCTGTGGTAACATAAGGAGTTATCCATTTGCTCAGACACACACTTTAGGTATTCATGTGATCTCAATAAATATTTATGCTAAATGTCTACTTACTGTGGAATTTGGTTAAGGCTTAGAGTCCACACACAGTGTAATCAAACCAGTTTTTTTCCTTAAAGTACTATTGCTAAAATGTTTTTCCAAAACAGTGTTTGGAAATTGTTTGCTGGGTTGTTTTTGTTTTGTCTGTAGGAGTACTGAAATGGGAAAAGAAGGAAAACAGAGATAGGTTCACTGTTATGAGCAGGACAGGCACGGAATTATTTATTTTGGTGTATGAATACCTACTTTGTCCACTTCTGTGCATGGTGTGCCTGGTGTGCACTTCTGCAGTTACAGATTTTCATTAATCATTTCTTCAGCTTTTGTGTAAGGGCACTGCCAAATTAACAACATGCAATATTTTTTTAATTCTTATTTTAAAATGGCACTTTTTCCTATTACTTAGCCTCTTTCTGGGGTCTTCATATTGATGCTTCTTGCTTGTTCAAATGTGAGGATTATGTCCTATAGAAATCTAGTGTTTAGAGATCAAAACTGCTGTTAGAGTTTTCAGGTGCTCTTCCTTTTTTTTTTTTTTTTTTTTTTTTTTTTTTTGAGTAGTCAAATAAATATAGCATCCATGAAGCTAGTTCTGAAAGTCAGGAACCTTTTGTTGGGGTTGACTCTGTCTTCTAGAGCTGATTTTCTATTCATGGCTTTTCAATTCTTTACACCCAATATTTTATCAGACTTACTGCAAGGGAATGTCTGCATCAAAGGAGCAATCCTACATCCTGCTCAAAGCCCAGTGTGGTGCTGAGTGAAAGAACAGTTTGCTTGTACTGAGACAGTCTCTTGGGTCTGCTGGCTCTTTAGGAAAGGGACGTTTCTGTAATTTTATTCTCCAAATAAATAAGAACCCTACTGTCAGACATTAAAATTTCCTGTAAATCAACAGCAGTCAAGATTTAATGAATGGAAATATGGTGGAAGATATGGGGTATGGGCAGTGCCTTCACTGGATATGTGCAAGAGGTGCTGCAAGAGGTAGTTCTTGTGCTGGTTTTGTCTGATTTATGATCTTGTGAAGAACCTTCTTATCCTTTCCAAGTTTGGTTGTTTGTTTTCTTGTGATAAGAGTGATGACTTGTTAAACATTAAAGTAAGTTTTTAAAGAGTTTAATAGTCCTTTTCCTTTCAGTAGACATGTTGCAGTTTATAAACATAGAAATAGGCTGAGTCCTTCCAGCACAGGCAGAATATAATTTACATTAAATTATGATGGTGGAACTAGTAACTGTTTTACCACTCAAATAAATACTCAAGGAATTTTAGTGTTTTAAAATTCTGATAAGCAGTATGTTACAAATAAAACAAATATGCTCAGTCCCAAGTTAATTACATTTTAAATTACTTAAGTTTTTTACATGTAATGAAAACCAAAATGTACAAAAGATAGATGAGACAACATGAAGTCAGCATTGTGGAAGAATCATCAGTTTAAGAACTGCTGTTGAGGAAGGGTGTCCTGGTTTAGGACAAATTAGGGGAAATCTCCAAAAGGGAGTCCCCTAAAAAACAAACCTCCAACCACCCCTCCCCCAATACCGGGTTCGGGAAGGAATTCCTCGGAGGAGCACAGTGGAAAACAAAACCTATTTATTGACAAATGACAAAGAACACTCCCCAACACAAGAAAAGAAAAGAAAACCAGGCAGTGCTGTGGAGGGCGCTGAGCTTCTCTCGCAGACTCCGGGGATCCTGGACGTCCCAGGTCAGGTCCGGAGCCGGTCCAGTATCTTCGGGGGGGTAAGAAAGAGGGAATGAAAGAAAAGGGAAAGGAAAAACCAAACAGCACAGAAAGCAGAAAAAAAGCAGCAAAAAAGCAGCTATCGGCTAAGAGCTGAAGCAGGAGCGAGCAAGCAAGCAAGCAGCAGCCAGCCAAGCCAAGCAGCAAAAGCCAAAAGCCAAGGTGCCCCAGTCACATTCACCCCTCCCTCCCCGTCCCGCCGCAGCAAAACGGCCGGGGGGAAGGTGCAGCTGCCAGACACAACACACGATATTGGGATAAAGGCTGTCAACCCACGACACTCCACCCCTTATCCCATATCGTGAACATACAATAAAAAACTTTCATTTCACTTACTCACACCTTTTACACTTACGCATTCCTCTCATCTTACTTGCTCAGACCTTTGACACTTACAGTTTCCTTCTGTCTTACATTCAACAAACAATGACATTCATATATGACTCTCATCCTACAATTAGGTCTCCCTGAGGTACACACCGTGTTGTCCCATCTTTCTGCATTATCCACCATGTATAACCTGGTCCTTGAGCAAAGACAATCCCACGGATGGGTTTGTCTGTACTCGAGGCAGGGTTGATCCATACTGTCTTTCCCAACAAACCTCTGACATGGGCCACTGGGGCTTTATCCCCATCTACTATATTAAGGAGCTCCGACTGAGCAGGACCCGCTCGGTTGGTGGAACCTCAGTGTTAACTAACCAGGTAGCCTTTGCCAAATGCTGCTCCCAGTTTCTTAAGACCCCCACCCAATGCTTTCAAGGTGGTTTTTAACAATCCATTATACCTTTCCACCTTCCCTGCAGCTGGTGCATGATAGGGGATATGGTACACCCACTCGATGCCATGTTCCCTAGCCCAAGTATTAATAAGATTGTTTTTAAAATGAGTTCCATTATCAGACTCAATTCTCTCGGGAGTACCGTGCCGCCAAAGGACCTGCTTTTCGAGGCCCAAGATAGTGTTACGGGCTGTAGCATGAGACACAGGATAGGTTTCCAACCATCCCGTGGTGGCTTCTACCATGGTTAGTACATAGCGCTTGCCTTGGCGGGTTTGAGGCAGTGTGATGTAATCAATCTGCCAGGCCTCCCCATACTTGTACTTAGACCACCGCCCCCCATACCAGAGGGGCTTCACCCGCTTGGCCTGCTTAATGGCAGCGCACGTCTCACAGTCACGAATAACCTGAGAGATACTGTCCATGGTCAGATCCACCCCTCGGTCTCGTGCCCACTTATAGGTGGCGTCTCTACCCTGGTGGCCTGAGGCATCATGGGCCCATCGTGCTAAGAATAACTCTCCCTTATGCTCCCAGTCAAGATCTATCTTCAACTCCCTATCTGTGCAGCCTGATGTACTTGTTGGTTGTTTTGCTGCTCTTCATTAGCTCTGCTTCTGGGGACATGGGCATCTACATGGCGAACCTTCACAGGTAACTTCTCTAACCGAGTGGCGATATCTTTCCACTCTTCCGCAGCCCAAATTGGTTTTCCTCTGCGCTGCCAGTTCGCCTCTTTCCATCTCTTCAGCCATCCCCATAGGCGTTGGCTACCATCCAAGAATCGGTATACAAATAGAGCCTTGGCCACTTCTCTCTCTCTGCAATACCTAGGGCCAGTTGAATAGCTTTGATTTCAGCAAATTGACTGGATTCACCCTCTCCTTCAGTAGCCTCTGCAACCCGTCGAGTGGGACTCCATACAGCTGCCTTCCACCTCCGTTTCATCCCTATGACGCGACAAGAACCATCGGTGAATAGAGCATAACGTGTTTCTTCTGCTGGCAACTGATTGTATGGCGGAGCTTCCTCAACCCGGGTCACTGGCTCTTGTTCCTCATCCGCGACACTAAAAGCTCTCACCCTCGGGCCAATTTGTAATTATTTCCAAAATCCCAGGGCGATTTAACTTCCCAATTCGAGCGCTGTGTAATGAGGGCAATCCACTTACTCCAAGTAGCACTGGTGGCATGGTGGGTAGAGGAACCTTTCCTCTGAACATCCATCCCAGCACCGGTAGTCGGGGTGCCAGAAGGAGTTGAGCCTCTGTACCAATCACCTCCGAGCGGCTTGGACTCCTTCATAGGCGGCCAAGATTTCCTTTTCTGTCGGAGTATAGTTATCTTCAGACCCCCTGTAGCTCCGACTCCAAAATCCCAATGGTCGGCCTCGGGTCTCACCAGGCAGCTTTTGCCAAAGGCTCCAGGACAGACCATGGCTCCCGGCTGCAGAGTAGAGCACGTTCTTCACATCTGGTCCCGTCCTGACCGGACCAAGGGCTACAGCATGAGCGATCTCCTGCTTGATCTGGACAAAAAGCTTGCTGCTGCTCAGGGCCCCAATGGAAGTCGTTCTTCTTGCGGGTAACCAGATAAAGGGGTCTCACAATCTGACTATACTCAGGGATGTGCATCCTCCAGAAACCTATAGCACCTAAGAAAGCTTGGGTTTCCTTCTTATCAGTTGGTGGGGACATAGCAGTGATTTTGTTAATAACATCTGCAGGAATCTGACGCCGTCCGTCTTGCCACTTCACCCCCAAGAACTGGATTTCTCGGGCAGGTCCCTTGACTTTGCTCTTCTTAATGGCAAATCCGGCTTCCAGGAGAATATGAATGATCCTCTCTCCTTTCTTGAACACTTCTATTGCCGTGTTCCCCCAAACAATGATATCATCAATATATTGTAGATGTTCTGGAGCCTCACCCTCTTCTAGTGCAGCCTGGATCAGTCCATGACAGATGGTAGGACTGTGTTTCCACCCCTGGGGCAATCGGTTCCAGGTATACTGCACTCCCCTCCATGTGAAAGCAAACTGAGGCCTGCATTCTACTGCCAGAGGAATGGAGAAAAATGCGTTAGCAATATCGATGGTCGCGTACCACTTTGCTGCCTTGGACTCCAGCTCGTTACTGCAGTTCCAGTATGTCGGTACAGCCGCACTCAGTGGTGGAGTCACTTCATTCAAGGCACGATAATCCACAGTCAATCTCCATTCACCGTCAGATTTTCGCACAGGCCAGATAGGGCTGTTAAAGGGTGAGTGGGTTTTACTGACCACCCCTTGGCTCTCCAGCTCTCGGATCATCTTGTGGATGGGGATCACGGCATCTCGATTCGTCCGGTACTGCCTGCGGTGCACTGTTGAGGTGGCAATTGGCACTCGTTGCTCCTCTACCTTCAAGAGTCCTACTGCAGATGGATTCTCTGATAGTCCAGACAAGGTATTCAATTGTTTAATACCCTCTATCTCCACTGCAGCTATTCCAAAAGCCCACCTGAGTCCCTTAGGATCTTTGTAATAGCCATTTCGGAGGAAGTCTATGCCCAAAATACACGGAGCCTCTGGACCAGTCACAATCGGATGTTCCTGCCACTCCTTCCCAGTCAAGCTCACCTCAGCTTCCACCAAAGTCAACTGTTGTGATCCCCCCGTCACTCCAGCAATGGAAACAGGTTCTGTCCCCACGTGTTCCGATGGCATTAAGGTACACTGTGATCCAGTGTCAACCAATGCTTCATAGTTTTGTGGCTCTGATGTGCCAGGCCATCTGATCCACACCTTCCAAAAGACCCGGTTTTCCCGTGCCTCTCCCTGGCTAGAGGCAGGGCCCCTCTAAGCCAGATTGTCCTTCTTTCCTTGGGCGTATGCCTTAGAAGTTCCTTCAAGGGGGATCAGACATGTCATCGTCATCATCATACTTAACATCTCGGCTACGAGCAACCAGAGCTGCTCTCTTTTTGGTGATACTTCCTCTTTCCTTCAAAACACGCACCCGTTGTGCCAAAGCAGCGGTGGGTTTTCTATCCCATCTCCTCATGTCTTCTCCAGACTCACGCAGAAAGTCCCATAACTCAGCCCGTGGGATGTACCTTCTCTCCCCATCAAAGGAGCGCCAGCGTTGGATACCAGGGCCTCTAATTTGTACAGCTGAGATTTGAATAAGGTCCTCCTTAATCTCTTCCCGCAGTTTCTTATGATTCTCCTCTATTTTGTCCTCTAGTTTCTGCAGTCGGGTTTCCACTGCTGCAATTCTGGCATGAGTTGGACCATGCACAGCATCTGCATACGCTCAAGCTTCTTCGCCATATCGAGCACAGTCTCATATGGATCATCCCGCTTCATTATTGCTAGGGCAGAAGCGTATTCAGGTGGCCCAAGTCGCACAAGCTTCCTCCACATTACAGGTGTGCATGGTACCAGGTCTGGATTCCTAGTTGTTATATCATCTGAGAAAATGAGCTCTGCCACCGCCATCTCTCTCAGACGTTGGATCCCCTGTTCTATGGTCTTCCACCGTGTCTGCTGTATATAGAGATCATCTGCACATAAGTATCTTTGTGCTACACCATCCAGGACCCGTTCCCAGAGACTGTGAGGTCTAGCCCTGCTCATCATACCTTGATCGATGACAGGATCATGTGACAGGGATCCCAAATGCCTCGCTTCAGTACCATCCAAAATCGTAACCTCCCCTGCAGCGTCCCAAAGGCGGACTAACCAACTAATTATAGATTCATCAGGTTGTCGTCTGTAATCCTTTCTTAGGCCTCTGAGGTCCTTCAGAGAAAAGGAGTCAATATTGGCTCCAGAATCTGTGCCCCTTGATGTGGCCTCTGATTTTGGTGAGGTCCTTCTCCTGCATCATCATCATCATCCTCCACCTTTCGATCGGTCTTGTCTTTACACTTTCCACCTCTTGTATTAGCTGCAACAGCCATGGGTTGAGGCCTATTGTCTGATTCAGCTGCTAGCCTGGAGCCTGGGATGTTAGCTGCAGCCTGGGTCACTGGGATAGTAACGACCTTATCTCCCTGTTCCCTTTCTGCTATCTGCTGCTCCACAGTATCTAGCAGAGTACGGTAAACAAATGCCAAGGCCCAGCTCACTGCAGTAATCCTTTCCTCCTTAGTATCACCATGGCATTTCTCCCTCAAATACTTTGCCACTTCGACCGGGTTATGGATTTGATCAGATGGGAAGTCCCAGTCTATAGGATCCGAAAATTCCTTTAAAGTCTGGCCTTCGTTTCCCGGCCAACGCACCAAAAAGAATGTCCTGGTTTAGGACAAATTAGGGGAAATCTCCAAAAGGGAGTCCCCTAAAAAACAAACCTCCAACCACCCCTCCCCCAATACCGGGTTCGGGAAGGAATTCCTCGGAGGAGCACAGTGGAAAACAAAACCTATTTATTGACAAATGACAAAGAACACTCCCCAACACAAGAAAAAGAAAAGAAAACCAGGCAGTGCTGTGGAGGGCGCTGAGCTTCTCTCAGAGACTCCGGGGGTCCTGGACGTCCCAGGTCAGGTCCGGAGCCGGTCCAGTATCTTCGGGGGGGAAAGAGGAATGAAAGAAAAGGAAAGGAAAAACCAAACAGCACAGAAAGCAGAAAAAGCAGCAAAAAGCAGCTATCGGCTAAGAGCTGAAGCAGGAGCGAGCAAGCAAGCAAGCAGCAGCCAGCCAAGCCAAGCAGCAAAAGCCAAAAGCCAAGGTGCCCCAGTCACATTCACCCCTCCCTCCCCGTCCCGCCGCAGCAAAACGGCCGGGGGGAATGCAACTGCCAGACACAACACACGATATTGGGATAAAGGCTGTCAACCCACGACAAAGGGTAACAGACAAGTACACAAAATGATGAGGGAATGGAGTAGGTGGATGCAGAATTGCCACTGCCTCATGAACAAAGTAAGGATAACTGACTGAAATTGGTTTAAACAAGAAGAAACACTTTCCACAGCCAGCTAATAAAGTGGTGGATGATAGCAGAATGATGCAAAAATCTCAAGGAATTAAGTCTATATAGAATGGATTAAACTATTTTATGAGGTTGAGTTCATCAATGGCAATTAAATACCACTGCCTGGAAACAGTGTCTGCCTCAGAAAATCTGTGCATTACAGCATTATCACGAACCAAGAGGGCATATTTGCAGAAGGATATTTCAATTTTTGCTCTATATGCTTACGCCACTGAGAGACACTTGGCAGATGGACCTTTTGTCAAATTCATTAGTTTTTCTTAATGTATATTTTTTTCTAAATTACCTGTTCTTTCATAGCCGTGAAGAAAAGAAATAATATAATATAAGCTTGTTATTTAATGCCAAAACAGTCCCTGTGCATTTATGTCTAATTTGCTAAATACTGCCTGAGAGAATTAGAAGTCAAGTCCTTACCCCCATACCATCATTGACTTGTTTTACAAAACACAGTAGTGTAAGGGCTGGTAATTGTTCCATATTGTGAAATGAGTTGCCTACAACTGTTCAGAAAAACAGAATGGAGACTGGTTTTAAGCGCTTGATTTGGGCATGACTGAAATGTGGAACACTGAGTTTAAAATTCCTTTCTGTGAAAAGTTCTGATTTTAATGTGTTGTGGAAGACTAAGGACATTTTTGTTCTTCAACAACAGAATTTTTTATTTAAAGCAGACTGGAACACCTAAGGTTTTATGTATCTACACAGTAGTCTTTTCCTTTATCTGAACAAATCCTGAATAAATCTGAATAAATTCAGATGGTAAAAATCATGCAGTTCCATTTAATTTGCTCTTCTTACAGTGCCCTGATGGATGTATTCCAAAAGTCACAGAATCATTTAGGTTGAAAAAGGCCTCCAAGGTCATTGAGTTTAACCTTTGAAAAGATCAGGAAATGGATTTCATCTTTAAGGCTAGCTGGTGATACAATAATCTTCAGCTCAAGTGTTAAGAAGCTCAAATGTATCAGTTCTCAGGGTCACGGGAGCCATTCAGGCTGTCACGTCCATAAGTCCATGCCTTTCAATCTCAATTAGGTACCATGAAGAGACACTTCATTTCAGATGGCTGAAAAGTGTATCTGAAATGTTGATGAAGATATTACAAATAGCACAGATTCATCTTGGCTCTTAGGCAGATTGCACAAGGACATTCCCAAGATGGACAGGATATAAAAGTAGATCAATTGAAAGTAACTGGAATGAAGAAATAGTTCCTCACAGAGAAAGATAAATTCAAAAGCACATGGATTGCTCATTGTGTTATCACTCTGGAGTCAGACTGGCTGTGAGATGACCCCTGATTAAGCCTTAAGGTAAACTGATGATTCTAAATGGTTAAATAAGACATGTTATACACTGAGACTTTTGAAATGCATAACTGAAAATTGATAATTAGACAAAAAGTTAAAAGCATGGGGTAATGAGAGTGTGCACTTAATGCTACTTCTGTAAAACACAAGTACTGACCAAAAATGTAATGATCCATCTACCTTGTATCTATTCATGGCTCTTGCAGCCTTCATTAACTTAGTATGATCAAGAGACATTTTTTTAACTATTATTTTTTAAATGAAGAAGAAGAATGGAAAAAACCCCAAGGACTTTCGCAGTGACATTATGGATAAATAAACTGCATTTACTGTTTTGACAGCATGACTCTGCACTTGAACTCTGGGGATCTGAAGTTCCTCTGTGTGTGGCTGATCCTGCACATACCATTTGTGATAAAGGATAAGATAGGGAAATATGTTGCCCATAGTGTTGTTCCCTAGTTCTTGTCCTCACATCAGTGAGGTTCCATATATCTCTTGTTCTCACATTGTAGCAGCAAGGGCAGATTATTAAGCAGCAGTGTGCAGGATTTCTAAACTCAGGAGTCCACTCAGTGTTCTTAAGATTCTTACTAGTCAGCCATTAAAGTGAATTTGTTCTGAGCACATTGAGTATTTAAATAGCACTGAATGGCGACAGCTGTGATTTTCATGAACATATTTGAGATTTTAAAAAACTGATATATGTATATTGTTAAACACAGGGAAATGTCCATAAAATCCTGGAAAAATGCAGTTTACCACTTACTGGGAAGCAATGTGTTGATCGCATCATTACAGAAAAGGTAAAGTACTTTTCTTGACTCCTTGTTAATAATTACCTCCTCTATCCCTAATAACAATAGCAAAGCTTAGCGAAATTGAAGAATATATTCAGTATCTGTTGCCACTGAAGTGCAAAGATGGCCTTGGGGTTCAGATCCAGAGTCTTGGGGCTCATATTTTTCCTTTTAAAGTTTTGACATCTAGCATACTGAACTCTACCCTGAGATGCCTTCAGAACAAAGATGCCACATATGACAGGCATGAAAAGTGTTTATCTCCTTGTTTTCCCCCAAAGTATTTCTGCAAATTTGCTGTGACATGCCAGTTTTCTAACACAGCTATAATCAAAGCTTGGGAGGCAAAGGTGCATTGTTGTTTCCTTTTGTTAGTTTGTTTTTGTCCTTTTGTTTTGTTTGGTTTTTTTTTCCAGCAGAACACACATAGGCTGGACAACTGGCAACTTCTTTCATGTATACTACATACTGTTTCAGAGGAGCCTGTGGCTGTAGCAGAGCTTTAGTTCTTTTGTCCTTACTTGATTCCATTTGTGAAGCAATTTATTCTGGAAAGTATAAATGGAAGTACATATGAGCATCTCATACTGCTGCTGCTCAAAGTATATTAGTGGATCTTTTCAGCAAAGGAAAAGTGACTTCAGGTTTTTTGCTGAAATAATACTCCTTTTATTTTTGGTGTTTACATTTTTAAGGACTTAGAGTAGTCCCTCTGTGAGCCATCTGTCATGTCAAGTACAATGCATCAAAGGTGCTGATGAAGAATTTGCTTTCTCATGGTGGGATATTGCTACATGTAAAGGATTTTTCTTCACGAAGTAAAGGAAAATTTATTAAGATATGGAAGTTTTCTTTTTTTAAATTATTCTTCTACCAACTGGCCATGTACAAATGTAAGGTACAAAGAAAATGAGAGGGAACAAGGACTAATAGAAAATAAACAAGTAGAAATGTCTCTAATATTTTTCAATTACCGGATCTTGTGGCTTTATTAGGAAATGATACAAATGTGCAACAACATTTGGATAGTGTTGCAAATTCTGCTTCCACGCTAGCATCCTGGAGTGTTCCTTATGCCCCGTGTTTCTTTTAGGACTGAAAGAAGCTGTCTTTTTCTAGTCCCATAAAAAGCAGTTTCATGTGCCCAAAGGACCACTAGGCTTCAGGACACTTCTGTTACAAGCTTAGAACTTCACTTTCATTTCAAGTTGAAACTTTGCTGGTCATTTGCTACTAAAGTTTTATTATTAAGGAAAATTACTTTAGACCTTATGGTTTCCCTGGCAACTAGATTGCAACCTGTGCATCTCCCTCTGGTAGGTACTATTAAAGTGTACATTGTTTTACAGGTGTTTTTATTTGATGCACTTGTAAGTCTCAGAGGTGCAGTGCATATTTTATAAAGACATCAGACAGAACAGCCTTTGCTCCTTCAGCCTCTTCCTCTCAGCTTTCTTTTAAAAATAGTGCAGTGCATCTTGTCTTTCACTGCTAGCTTCTAAAAATTCTAGCATTTGCATTGGGTATGCAGTAGCCATTGGAGAACTTACAGTCAGCCAAAGATGATCTCTCTACTGGCCATGAAATGAAATAAAAGAACGGGAAGACATTCTCTTCCCTGTTTCTTTTGTGACCTCTGGGTTGACATATTCTTGCAGCAAAGAACATCTCAGGCCTTTCCTTTGAACCTCCCATTCTCACCAGATTGGAGCAGCAGGCATGGTCCACATTTCCTGCAGTGATGAACAGTTGCACTTTTCCCCCACAAAACTAATACATACTAGATTCTAGATATTCTAACACATTCTAGATTCTTTTTCTCAGTACAAATAAATGTAGCAGAAGCCTGTATTAGTCAGTTATGAAAGTGAAAGGTGGCATCTTATGTTACTGAAGGAATGCTATCTACTTCAGCACACCATTTAGTTCAGTGTTACTGCATTTACATCCTCGTTTTCTCTTTTAATAATAATAATGAAAAAATATGCTTTTTAAACTTAATAGGCAGTGTTTGATGTGGATAAGAAGAAGGGATTGACCCTCATAGAAATCTGGGAAGGACTGACAATAGATGATATCAAGAAAAGCACTGGCTGTGACTTCGCAGTAAGTAATTCTACAAACTGGTACAGTTTGGAGTCAGAACAAATATTCTCCACAAATACGTATCACATGAAGGCTTGTAGTTGACGTTTCTTCTTTATAGGTGAGGACTGAATAGATTACATGTGGGATTTACCATGAAAGATAATTTGGAGCTAATGTGGTGTGATGATGTTGGAAGCATTAGAAGCTAGGAATACCAGGAGAGATGGAGAAAAAGTAAAGTTTAAAAAGTTAAATAAAGTTAAACTACAGTAAAAAGACAAGTGGAAAGGAAATTTCTATGCTTTGATGATGGGAATTGATTCATCTCTAAGAGGTGGATAAATATTTATTTTTTCACTGTATAAGCCAGTTTACCTAATTCTCTGTAGCTGAGTTTCCATCCTATCTTTAGGTGGAGTTGTGAGTTCTTGACAGGAGTGACTGCAGATTTCCCCTCTGTGTTAGTAGTGCCAATCAAGGAACTGCTCTAAGACTGCCTTGTACAAATTGAACTTATGCTCTGCATTAATCCAGAAAACCACTGCCTTTTGACCTTCACATTCATTCTTAAGTGTTAATGAAAACACAAAACTACATAATTAGTGGAAAGCTGTAGCACTCTAGAGTGCAACTGAATGCATGTGTGGTTGATAATATAGTTTCTTCTTGGCCTGTCCCTACATCAACATTTCAAAATCTTGTGAAGTCTTTTGGAGCAGTTCAACCCTCCTTTGCCAGGAGCAGCAAGTATGACAGTATAAAATTTGTGCTGTAAAAATAGTTCAGGAGTATTTAGTAATGAAGTAAAATACTCCTTTTTGCAGAGTTTCATGGCATGGCTGTGGCACCTAATTGATAGACTGTAGAGCATTTAGTTTGTGCAAGGGTTTTTTATTAAGGCTTTGAGCATATTCTTGGTAGTAAGGAAACTTCCTGAGCAATGAACCTGTGAAATTTCATTTATTTCCTGTGTTCATAAGAGAGTATTTCTGTGTGGAAATGAAATTACTCATTCAGCTTCTGACTTTGCTCTAATCAATTTTTTAAAACTTTGATAATGCCAGGACTTCTTTTTCTTGGCCTGATCTGTCTGTCAAACAGCTAGCATCCAGAAGTAAAATACAAAAATGATCTTTATAGGTTTGTATCTATCACAGTCAGTCACTTTGCTTTGTTCTTTTGGATTTAATTTGGGGAGTAACTCCATGATGAATTTGAGGGTGCAATTTTTAGTAAGCATTTAAATAGATGCAAACCACAACAAAGGACTTCTGTTTGCAGAAGTCACTGAAAACACTCCTTACTTGTTCCAAACCTGCTTGTTTGAAAAGACTGGGGTTTTTTTGGTTGAGATGACCAAGAGATATCTATTCAATTAAGTGGTGTTTTCCAAAGTAAAGGCTGGGTGCCTATGCTGAAGGCAGTGAAAGCAGAAGCAAGCAAAAAATTCAGAGAAAGAAGTGATAAGATTAAACTCTTGGGCCATGAGATTAAGCTTTGCAGCAGGTATGACAGGGCAAGGCAATTAGGTCCAAAGAAAAGATTAACACCACTCACTGTTCCTTGGTGCTTTCCTGGGAATGTTTGAAACAAGTGATATAGACTTAAACTCTTTAGTGTAGCCTGAAGTTAGGAGTTGATGAGAGGTATTGGAACAATTCACTGTCTGGCTCCCTGCAATGTCTCTCTAAGATCAGGAAGGGACAATTCACAGGCATCATTTCCTAGTTCTCCAGAAACCAAACTCCAGCACAGTCTGCTTTGTTTGGCTGCTGCAGTCATGCATGAAATCACAAGCTGTGGGCATGAAAAATGTAGATGCTTCTTGGTTTATACATTTACATGTACTTACCTTGAAAGCAGTAGCTTGCATAAATGCTTGCAAAGCAATGCTTGTTTGCAAAGCGTGTACCTCTGCCAGAGCACGTGCAGATGTTGGTGTGATTTACTCACAGCTCCTTACAAAAGGGCCCACAGTGCCTACAGCACTGCAGATTGAAAGCATGACACAAACCTCAATTATGCATTTATTAAACCTGTGGCATGGAAGTGCACTAGCCCTTTTGTTTCCTTTTTTCCCCACATCCTGTAAAAAATGTTTCCAGGCCATAGTGTCCCAGTCCTGCTGTCATTGAAATCCTTACCAAATCTTCTGTGGAAAACTTTGACAGCAAGACTGGGTTGCTGTTGTGTAATACTGGACCCTTGATGGCCTGAATTACATATATAGCAAACAACTACAGGTTCTTTGCTTAGTTTTGAGTTTCAGAAAATAGGAATTTGGGCATAGTGATAGGCAGTTACTCAGACTGCAGCATCCTTGGTCCTTTTTTTCACATCTCAAAACTCTGCCTCAGGCTTTCTTGCAAGAGTAACAGTTGTGCTTGTGATTATTTATGTTCACTGAATGAGACATCTTGGGTTTATTTATATCAGTAGCAGGAGCTTTAGTGATACTGTATTGCCACAGTAAAAGCAGGATCATATATTTTACTAGTTTGGAACAGAACTAATCAGGGGAAAATGAGGAGCTGACCCCTTTTTCTAGTACCTTTTTTCCCAGTAGATGCCATGTATGATCTGAACTAAAACAAATGTCTCTCCGAGTTCACTAGAAATGAGATTTTAGGAGATGGGTATATCTTTATATGTAACTGCCTCAGCCCATGTAGACCACTCCTGTTTGGAGAGGAGAAATTCATAGTCTGTATGGCCATATTTGAGACACATTTGACTATACAGTTCCATTTCACAGCCTGCTTACTTACTTGGAAAAACATCTCCTAAAGAACATTTGCAAAACAAAATGTCAAAGGAAACATGATTTAGAGTCAACAATCTTCATTATAGACTGGCATCATTTAAAAAATAAACAATTCGCCCTTGATTTTACTGTGCTATGAAGACAAAATGTTGGCTTATCTTGCATGCTTAAATAAGATCTGCTGTAGCCTAGCATATAGATCACCTTGGCAGGCAATCTGTTTGGGCTTGTACTGCCTTTTACCATTGATGAGACCATGACAGAACATACTTTTGCAGATGTATTTAATTATAAAAATAATCAGGATAAATCACAAATCCCCACCACAACCTTGTTTTTCCCCTTAATCTTAAAGCTTGTTTTTTCAAAATGTTCAAAGCTAACATGGTGTATAGAAAAAGCATCTGCCACGTCTAGCGTATGTTTAAAAAGGAATTGTCTGTCCAAGTTCAACCACTGAGTTAAAAATTATACAGGATATAGATTTTATACTCTGGAAGTACTTTTTCCTTTGAGGAACATTTTCTTTTGAGGCTGTTGCAAGATGAGTTGATTATTACATGGAAGCTGTGGGGGTTTTTTTCCTGATCAATCACTCCTGCTGCAAAAACCATTGAGAAGAGATTTTTGTATCATATATATACACATATATATTTGATGTTAGAATTGTGGTTTGCATTTCTCTGAAATGAAAAATAGGTCTTAATAAGAGATAAGCATCTTTTATTAATTTAACAAATAGGCACCTTTTTTTTGCTTTTTGTTTTTCAAGGGCTTGTTTTAAATTTTTGAACAGTAGCTTGGAACTTAATAGGATTCAGCCTTATTCAGAATCAGAACCTGAAGGAGTGCTTGCTTCGTGGAAATTCAATGAAATAAGCATAGGGCTTTTTGTGTAGCTGAAAAGGGTACTTTGGGGCTGGAAATCAGAGATTTAACAGGCTTGGACTGCAACAAGCCCCAGAGCCCATGTCTCTTCTTACCAGTTAAGAGGCCACGTACTGGACTGCACAGGCAAACTCCTCCCAGAGCACCTACCTGTCCAACATTAGCAAAGTATTTGAAGCTTCCAAGATCAGGTGTTCTCCCTGTAAGTGAAATAATATTAGGACTGTGTTGCTTAGGAGTTACCATAGAAAGTAGCAATTCTGAAGCTGTGCACTGTGGATACGGTCTGCATTAAGCCACTTCAGCCCTTACTAAATGCTGTCCTCTTAGCACAGAGTGATACTGGATTGACGTCTCTAGTGGACTCAGGAAGTCCTGAAATGCTTTCTACATTTCAGAGCTGATGACTTGTTTCCCAAGCACAAACCATCTGTTTTGTTTCATTGGCATTTTTCTGCTTATTTAATCACATTTTAGTTAGAGCAGAAGTTGTGTTTGAGTCCAGTTCTGAGTGGTGCTGGGCTCTCACCACCTTCCTTATCCTGAGCAGACATTATGGCACATCAGACCCATCTGAAGTGGATAGTGGTACACACAAATGACAGCTGTTAGCGTCAGATGTGCAGACACCACATTTAATGGAATATGCTCATCAAATGTAAAACACTTGATGTTTTGATGGCACTGAAATCAGCAACATCAGAAAAAAATAGAAATCTCTACAGTAATTGCCTTTGCTGTTGTGTGCGGAATACAGATTTTAGTGCTTCTATCTCCATCCTCCAGTGTTTAGCTTTACTTGAATGGAACTGTCCCTGTCTGTGGCACAAATAGGCCCAAATAAAGTGGGGCACATAGTAACTTGGACTCTGAAATGTTGAAGCATTTCTGGAACTAGTACAGGAATGCTGATGCATTGTACATATTACATCTATTTATTATCCTAGTTCACACACAACTTTGAAAAAATCAATGAATTGTTGCTATCCACTGAAAACATTTCATTAGCATTTGATACAGTAAACACATTCTTCATGAACTAAGTTTTCCTCAGTGGCTAGTCTCATAAGGTTATAAATGATCATACATGGTGGCTGGAGGAAAGATCACATAGAAATCTAAGTGGTACAGAACATACAGCCCTGTACCTCTAAAAGAGAGGCATTGATGCTTGAAAAGGCACTTATATATTATTCTTTCATGAGTTAGTTTCTTGAGTACTGTTGGCTGAAAAACATGGTTTAAGGAGGCAGGAGGATGCAGTAGGTGATGCTTCCATGGGGCGCATTTATCAACTAGGGGCCAGATGATCCACGGAACTGTTTCTCATCCTGAAAAAGTAAGAGTTATCACATGAGTTATTTCTGATCTTCATCCTGGGGCATCAGGCTGGGAACAGGAGATAATTAAAGAGGCTTGGACCTTCTGTGGAGACCTATTCCTCAGAGGTTTTGTGTAGACCTGAGTGAGAGTTTAAGCAAATGTTAACCACTGCTGCTATTCAAAGTATTGTTACTATTTACACCTTATTTCCTCATCTACCTTCCTATTTAGACTTACTGTGTTTTATTTTTGGCCTGCCATACATCCTATAATATCACTAATTGAATTTTGTGAATAAATGAATTAAAATAATAGAATACATAAATGTGTCCTTACATAAAAGTTATTGTGAATGGGAGAATGCAAGGTTTTTTAAAAAAAGCGAAATTGGAATTAATTAACTATGTAATCATTGAGAAAATAAAATTGAATGTGAATGGAAGAAGGACATTTAAAAATAGGAAATATAAATTTGATATTGTATTATATCATCATCAAGCAGTCCCATCAACTGTATCCATATACAGTATTTTCAGAGTGTTTATTGTGTATGTGTACCTTTCATTGCATATGCCCTTCTCACATGCATCTTCCAAAAGATTGACATTACTTCACAGATGACTCTGTGGGGGGCAAGTACATGTTCTGCCCAAGTTTAATATGCTTCCGATAACCTATCTCAAAATAAATGAAGCTGAGATTCTGAATACTAGCACCACACTTATCTTGTATTCTTGCATCAGAAAATTTAGTTGTGGTGGTGTTTATCTCTGACATAGTGCAAATATGGCAGGTTAAATAAGTACAGTGCCTCGAGTCTTCAGTGGTACATAGTAGATACAGGTGGAAGGGAATGGTGGGTTGTACTGCTAGATGTTACCTGTATGACAACTTTTGTGGGTTTTTTTCCCTTCTTTTTGCTAGGTTTCACCGAAACTAATACCAATGAGGCAGATTTAACTGCAAATTACAGACTGGGCTAAATTCGCAAGAAGGCTTGTTTCCAAATGGAATAAATTGATGACCGTCTTGCAATGTTACTTATTTTTTTCTTCCTTTTTTCTTTTTTTTTTTTTTAAGGGCTCTCTAAGTAGTTTCCAGATAGTTAAACTCAGGCTTGACTATACGTTTCATTGTATTCTGCTTTCATAACATTACCAACTTTAATGGAATGGTGAATATATTCTCTAAGTTTTGAATTATGTTATAGTGAAATGTTAATGATTGTTGTAAAAAAGAAAAAAAAATGCCTTGTAGTCTGTCTGCCAAATACTAGGGTTTTTTTTACACAGAATTAGAAAAAAAAAAAAACATGCAAAACTTATGATTGCCTCTTTGTTTGATGGTATCTGTTGCTCTGGAACTATAGCACTTACCACATACATTCTCCTGTAAGAGTGTGGGTCTTTCTTTTCTGGAGTGGTCTATAACAAATATATGTATCTGTAGAGAGATACTGGGAATGTGGACGTTCCTTTTCCTGAACCTTTTCATCAGTCTGTAACAAAATTGTTTAAACCACTGGAAATAATTGGGACCTCAATATATCTGCTGTTTCCACAGTGTGTGTCTGTTGGTACTGAGAGGTCTACACCTCCCAAAGTCCAACTGTGACCCTGATATTTCACTCATACAAACTAGAATGGGGCTAGTATGAAGGAGGAAGATGAAAAAGTGTCCGTCCTCATGCAGACAGCTGGTAGCTGCACAATTCCCCATGTGACATGCTCTTATTCTCCAGATATAATGCTTCTCCTCAGCTCCTAGTCAAAGGCAAATGAATATAGTTTCTGGAGTCAGGTCTGTCCTTCCAGTGCCTCATAGAGAAGCAGGGGAAGAGAAGGTTTGGACACTTTAAAGAGTCTTCTGAAAGGAATACGATGGTTAAGGGTAAAAGCAATATGCACCACTTGTCAATCAAGGCACCAGAAAAATCTAAAGAGTTTGGAACCCAATTTCATCATATCTTGAGACAATCAAAATGAAAAGACATTGTCTCAGAGTCATTTTGATGAAGGCCTTATTTTCCCTGTTAATTACAAAACAATTTTTATATTTTGTTACTTTTGCAAACAGACAATATGACAGTTTTGGATCTCCATACCAAATCAGTACAATATGTCTTTATTATACAGAGCATGAATTGACTGGAAATCAACATTTACTAAAGTACAATGTTCTCTCCAATATAATGGTTTCTGTCATTTCTGTCATTTATATAAATAGGAACATGTAAAACACTTCAGTTAAAATAATTCCTGACATAATGTGTGACATCAGGACTGGAGCATATTAAGTGACTGAAAAACAAGTAAAATGTAGATACACAAGAAGTTTATATACTGCCTATTATGCCTGTAATAAGCATGTTTAGCACATGACATAGAAAAGCATTCTAATACTAAGTGAATAAGGGATTCACCATAGTCAATGTGTGTAATGGAAGGAGTGTAACACATTTCTTGGGCAACCAGACAGAAAAATTGTGCAATATTTTAGCTCTTGTACTAGCCTTCGCACAGCATTTTTCCATTCTAAAATATGAAATGCTTCTCTTTCATGGAAACAGCTACAAAATTGGTCTTGATCCACACATGGGTTTTACAGCAGTAAAACTGCTTCAATTGGAGATATTATATTGTATAGTTGCACTTACCTCTTGTCAATACCATAACAAACTACCCTCATCCCAGAAAGAAATAAACAAAATGCCTTTGTAAACACCATTATGCCAGTACAAAAGTATTCCCATAGTACTAAACTATGACTTAAACTCGTGGCTGCTGGTGGGTGGTAGGCCATTGTGTAGCCTGAATCTATAGGCAAGACATGATGCTGGGCCTGTGGGAAAGAAGTGTGTTGTACAAAGACCAGTGCTAATTTCATGACTAATGTATACAAGTGATGTGTGGTTGATAGGTAATTTTATCAAAGACTTCAAACTACATTTATCATAGTGCTCCAAGATATCTTAACACACCATGTTAATTTTCATGTGTTTTCTCTATTTAGGCTGTTTAGATGTATTCCCTGTGTTACTCATTCCACACGAGTTAAGTTTGACCATTTTTAATTCTGTGGAGGTAGACTCAAGTTCTGCTCACAGAGGTTTTGAAGATTAAAAATCTGTATATAATAAAACCTGACTATTTTAGCTCACTATAAACAGTTTCACTTCTGAATAGAGCAGCCCAGAGGCCTCTTCCCTTATCCATGAAGACACTTCAGTGACAGTTCTGACCCATGTGGTGGTGTACACAGCAAAAGGTGCCCTTCTTTACCTTCTGAGGAGCTACTCTGAGGGAATGGGTGTAGTCCCTGAAGGTGTTTTGTTCATCTTCACTCAAAGCTCTTGTATAGCGTACCCAAAATGGATGATGGTTTTAGAGGAGAGTTATAAAAACTATTGTATGGGGGAGGGCAGTTACTGTTAACTTATCCAGAGGGAAATAACCCCACAAAACCAAAAAGACCAAAGAACACAAACATTTAAATAGATGGGCAAGTCTTAAAGAAGTCCATAAATGAAAATGTTGTTCTATTGCAATTACCTATGCTACATTAGTTGTAGGACTGATTAGTTAATTCCAGTGAACATTTACACATCAATGAAGTACAGGAGAAGTGTCTGAGGGCAGGATCAGGTGTACACTGCTTCTGCCATAGAACTTCGCTTTGCTGGTACACGCACAGAAGCTATTGTTGTCATTTATACGTGGCTATAAAAAAACTAATGACCTGTTAATGTCTGGGAGTTTAGCACCTTGGTTTCTGAATCAAAGAATTAGGACCCAGGAACTCCTGATTTCCAGCTTTTCTGGTTCTCCACTAACTGCCTTGTGGAATGACAGCTGTGTTCTCTGCCTTGTCTCCTGTTGCTGGAAAAGGGGATGTTTTTCTTCCTACCTCACAGGGATGTTGTGAGGAATAAGGAGCTAAGGTCTGTGCAAGAGGTTATTTGTTTCTCTTCAACTTGGGGATCACACTTGATCAAGAGTGTGGAAGAGTACTTGAAGACTGTCATACATGCTGTACATTGGAGTTCTGTGTCTTACTTGTGTCAGTGTTAATGCAAGAGAGTAAAAGTACATGGTGCTGAAAATTGGGGATAAAAGGAGAACAGGCTCTCTCCGTATACAGCAATCATGCTGTAGCAACAGGAGACAAGATACGTATGTCACACATGAATTTTTGTATCTTGAGGACAAAAGATTGTGTTAAAATATTGGTATTGTTATGAAAATATCATGAGTTCGCACAAGATAATTGCAACAAGCTTTGAATCCACTTTTAAAATTAATTTGTTAAGCAAAATAAAAATTAAAGCACTCCTAAGTGTTTCCCTCTCTGTGGGCACAAGTGTGGTTCACAGGTAAGGTATACTCTGAGCAGTAGTTGCAATAGTTGGCATTGCAGGGGTTTAAGGTTTATTGGGACTGAAATCATTCCCTGCTTGACAGCACGTCACAAACAAGGACGGTTGATACTCTTTGTCCTGAAGAAGATGATGATTCTACTATATTATCACATTGGAATCCACTTTATATTTTATTGATTTTTTTGTCCCTGATAAAAAGGAAAAAAATGTAGAAAACATAGCTATGCTGTAAACTCTGCAAACTAAACATCAAAGTCCTTCCTATGTGCAAAAACAATCAATAAAATAAAGGTTTAAAATCGCAGGTTTTGTCTATTAGTCTGTTACCATTTTTTGTGGTGTTCTGTTCTGCTTTTGGGAGAAGTAAAAGTTTAGCTTGTGTTCACACCAGCATATCACACATTAACACATGGCAAAACCTCAAGGTCTTGTCTGAATGTGGATGGGTTTGATAAACAGAAATAATGAAGCTCAAAAATCAGTTAACAGCTGGATTCTACATGTTCTCTCTTCTCACTGGTGTCTCTGTTGGGTCAATCTCAAACATAATTATCACATTCATTTTCAAAATGACTTGTTTTTCAATCAAGTTAAATAATGGACTGCATATGTAGTCCTTAGAGAAGAGATTTTTTACCTTTTGATTAAAACTGCTGTAGAACTGATCACATTTGAGATGTTAATCATCGATGTTAGCGTGTGGCTACACTCTGAAAATTGTACTAGATGACACATGAAGACAAATTCCATTAACCACCTACTGAATGATAAAGTAGATGATTGCAAAGGGATGAAAATGTCTGTGTGTAGTGGGGTCATCTTTCCATACCTGCCATAAGGTCATGCATAAATGTGTCATAGAATCGTTTTCTCTTCAGTATCATCAGAAAGCAGGTTGATAAATGTGAAGAAAAATGTTTTGAGTCATAAAAGAAATCCCTGATGTTTTTCTCTGAAATGAAACTCTTCAGTAATTTATATGCGTGGTTAAAATCCATCCCTGTGAAAGGGGCTACAAGGTAAGTGCCAAACCCCCAGAGATAATACAGCAATCTTGCAGCTCTGAAATCCACTCATACAAATGTGGAAGGTTATGTTTTCCTCCGACAAGAGGAGGAAGTTAGTTATAGGCATATCTGAGAAGTTTTGTGGTACCTTGTATGTCTTCCATTTTGCCTATTGTGTTGCTTTGGGTTTGGGTGCAGTTAATTTTGTTCACAGTAGCTGGTATGGTCTGTGTTTTTTTTGCATTTGTGCTGAACACAGGGTTGGTAACTCAGGGATGTCTCCCTTATCCTGAGCAGTGCTTGTGCACAGCCAAGGCCTTTTCGGCTCCTATCCCACCCCACCAGTGAGGAGGCTGGAGATCCCAGGAGTTGGGAGGGGACTTGGCCAGGACATAATTTCTTTGCTGCACAGCAGTGTTCTTCTGAGAGCAGAACCCTTCTTCTGCACATAGCCATCTGCTTCTGGAGATCAGGGATCTTAACATACCCATTCCACAGTGTGTTTGGCAGCTTTAAACAAAATTTCAGAGAACAACAGGATGGGGAAGGAATTACTTTTCTCAAGCTATTTACATAACATCAGCTTTTGAGGCTCCAGCAAAGATAAAAGTAGCTATTGTGTTTGTGTTATGAAAACTTGCTGTGTCTGGTTCACATGTTTATGTACACATTTAGAAGAAGTAAGGGCAGGGGAGAAATCCATGCCTTCGAGGTGATTGGATTCTCCATCTGCCTCCCATGAGACTTTCTACTGATTGTATTTTACTGGTGTAATGGCTTGCAAAAGCGAGCAAGAACATGACTTATTTGTGATAGCAGTAGAGTCTAAAAATAGAACTTTTATTTCCATGTTCTTAAAACTGTCCCCTGAGCATGTAATCCAGAGAAAAACTGTTTAATTTGTGTAAATCTTGGATAGATTATTAGACTGCAGCTGCTGTAGTGCTTTTGGGCATTGCCCCTGGGGCTATTACACAGGTGAGAAATGCTGCCCTTGGTGCAGTGCAGGTCATCATGCTTCTCTCAAACCTGTGCCTGTGTGAGGGCCACAAGCCAGTGTCCACCCACCTGGCTGCTAAAGGGTCTCACCTTGAATGTAGGTTTGTGCTGTTTTCAACATAGAATTGGCACAGCCCCAGCTCCTTCAAAAAATTGTGATGATGTTTCTTTCCCTGTATTAACTTGGCAGAGAGAGTTTTTGGAAAGGTTCAGCTCCTAACCCTGACCAGTAGGATTTGAAATGCTTCTTTCTTGTCCCAGGAAAACACCTAACCAGCCATGCTACTCAGGGAGCTGGGTGAGAGAGCTGCTCCAAGGAATAATGTCTTCTTTAGCAGAAAGGATGACAAGGCTGTGAATGAAGTCAAGAAGGAGCAGGAGATGTTCATGCAGTGTGTGTTCGCCCAGCAGTGGCAAGACTTGAACTGTCCTTCAGAGGATGGCTCTTCTTTTAATAACATGTGCTTTCAAATGTGCAAGCAACTCACTTCCCCTCCTTTCTGTCTGTCCCATGTGTAGGCACCTACCTGCAAGGTGTTTCAGGGCAAGCAACAAAACTGGTAAGTCTCTTAAAGAACAGGCAGGTCAAGCAATATACTGCTATGGCTCTTCAGTACAGCACACAAGGGATTTTTCCTTTTAAGATTGATTTCTCTTAATGAATCAAATTTGTTTGTAGATGCCCATGCTAATTACTTTTATTATTTGAATAAATTCCTAAATATTCCCTTTGGTTCTCTAGCTGGAAACTAGTAGAAAAGGGAACTGAAAACTTCTCTAAATGCAGGGGAAACCTGTTTCAAGAAGAGCAAAAACTGCAGCAAGGAGGAGAATTAATTTGCAGAAACTGAACAAAAAACAACGTGAAAAGCAAACTTACATGTTACCACCCAAAAAGCAAAGGCAAGCCACAGAAGCAACACATTCATGCCACTTAAGGAAGTATACAATAATGTAATATAAATTCAATCTCATCTGTTTAAGCAATGAGTGAATAAAAACTATGAATTAGATCCGATGCCTATATCCTGGAAAATCACATTTCCCCCACCCATTTTGAAAATTTGGCTGTATGAGCAATTAACACTATCACTCAGATTTGTCCAATAAACAAGGCAAGCTATGTGATGCTATAGCAGGCAAGGCTGTCGTGTCCAATAATATCCCTAAAAATACAAACTTTAATCAATCACTCTGGCTTGCCCCTCATTTTTGTTTAATTCCATCTTGCATTTGTTCCAAGCAAACCCATCACCCATGCTTTCCTCTTTCTGGCACCCTTCTAATCCTAAACAAGTGGCTCCCTCTGCTCAAGGAAGACTGCTCAAATTTCATCAGTTTTCCTGTTTGCCTGGACTTGTTCTTAGGAGGAGGAAGGGAGGTAGTAGTAGTGTGTGTGCCCGTGTTCTGAGCCATGCCATCATGGGAACTGAGACCAGAACAGCAGAGCAGACATCACAAGGAGAGTTGGTGCTTGCAAATGGTGTTAGAGAGCCACTGCTGAGCACCAGCACCTCTGGTGTTCTGGCCAGTTTCTAAACTGCCTCTCAGACATCTCCTGTCAAAAAAAACCACAGATGCACGGTACGTTTTTCTCTGTTTTTAATTTTATTTCAACTTGGAGATCACACGGCTGCTCTGTTTGAAAAATTAAAATAATAAACTAAAGGAAGATTATAAATCTGAGTGAAGAGCCAGGGGTTTGGCCACCCAAGCCCTGGGCCTTTTCCTGACTGCAGTGCCCACTGGGGCAAGAAGGAAAACCTCAGGCTTGGACATGGCTCTTCTCAGATCATAGATGCTTGTCCTGTGGGCTGTGCTTATAGAGTGGTGGGGGACAGGGCTGAGAAAGGCTCAGGGCTTCTTTGGAACAGAAGGCAAGAGCTGAGATCTGGGACTGAAATGGCACAAACTCATTTTTCTGTCCTGCATGGTGGAACCACTGCTGAAACTCTCAGTTCCACCAGGGGATGCTTCTCATTGTAGTGCTAATATTCCTTCAGGATTACAGGCTGGTATTGCTGATTTTCTGCTGCTGTATTGATTAATACCAACATTTTCAGATTCCTGTCTTCTTCAGGCAACCTTTGGCCCAGAAAAGGAGAAAAATAAAAAAAGGCAACTGCATGAATCTGCTAGCTATAAAATTGAAGGATGGTGAAATTATTCTGCAACAGCATATCCATATTCTCATTAGAGCAATTCAGCATTTTTAGGACATGTTAACTGCTGCAGCAAGAAGAAGAAGCTGCAGATCAATATAAAATAAACCACAGCTTCACAAAAGCAAATTTATAATTTCCAAAGTACTTTTCCTCTGTTGTGCAGGAAAGTCATCACTGGTACATCAGTGGGACAAAGTTACAGAGAAAGCCTCGGACCACTTTGGATGTGGACTTGCAAAACTCATCCAGTCTGAGAAAAACATCATCAAATTGTAATGCCAAAAACCTGGAGGTAACCTGTCACAGAGAAACTGAGAAAGGGGTATGATCACTGATAACTTCACTTCAAAAGTGGAGAGGTCACGGCTGGTAATTAATTATCCAAATCTCCCCTGAGTATATCTCTTCCAAACAATCTATCTGACCTATTGCAAAACAATCCCTCTGAGAAAGCAACAACGTGAGACCTTTTTTACATGGGGATTTTAACTTTGCAACAGACTGTTTTCACAGTGGAGCTGAAAGGGGTAGAGAGAGCAGGGAGCAGCACCGTCACATCATGGCACTGCTGGTCCTGGAGCAGCAAACCCACCCACCAAGGTCATGCTTCCTGGCTCTTGTTTTGCGAGGGATCCTCCTTGGGGTGATCTCTACAAGTGCATGTGTTGTTTAAATATATCTTCAGATTTAATCAGATTTAAGTGTGCACTTGTGAGCCTCCAGGAGCACCTTGAGGAGCGTGAGCTTAGAGGTGAAGGTCAGAGGAAGTGAGGGAACAGGCACTGGGACCTGAGAGGGCTTTTTGGCTCCAGCAGGGTGTGGCCAGGCAGGACCCACCAGCAGATGGGAAGCAGGACACACCACTCTCCCAGGGAACGTGGGAGGGGAAGGCTGGGAAGTGCTGTGCAATGCAGGTCTCTCCACGCTGCCATTCCCATCTCCGAGTCTGCTTGAGGCCGTGCAGAGCCGTGTGACATGAGCAGACCCTTCAGCCTGCTTTGCAGAGATTTCACATCTCCCAGAGATGCTGAGTGCTGAGCCCTGGATTAGATGGACACATCTGAAGGCTTTCTGTATACAGAATAGCACTTTTGATGTAACAAATTTAGGCAGTATCTGACAATTTTACCCCAAATGGAGCCCAGTTCTTAGTACAAGACAATATGCACAGCATGATACTTTAGCTGGGGCAGGTGCATGGGAAAAGTGTGGGGAAGTGGAGGTTGCCCAGAGCAATTTTAGCTACTTAAACATTAACTACTAAATATGTATTAATTTAGTGAGATTGGGGCCTAAGGATCCCAGGATTACTGATCCACAGTGTGGGCTTTCATCTTTGAGTACATAGTAAATATTTAAAGTACTTGGCTTTCAAGTGATTAGGAAGGGTTGCACTAAAATCTAGAAATTATCTAATAATAATATAATCTGAAATAATCTAATAATAATAATACATGTACAACTAGATTTAATGTAACAGGTTCTGTAAAAATCTAATGAATGAAGAGGGTAGGAAGAGAATGGCTTTCCTGTGAATTTCTTGCCACTCACCACTCCAAATTTTGTATATTCGCACAGTGGTTCACAGCTTAAGGGAACTTTGTCAAATCAAACCCAGCAGCAGACACTCATCTTCATAATTACTGGGGCCAGAGAAGAGGAAGCAAGCGCTAATTTTACCACCACTATCCGCAGGTGAAGCCTCCAGTAATAAAAATGAATACAGCTGGAGTCCCACTAGTTACACAGAATCCTTAAGGTGGGAAATGAAAAAAGATAACTGGGTTTGCTGAATAAATCAGCACTGCCATCCCTGCTGGGGAATGTGGTTACGTGTGCCACAGCAGGAGGAGGTCAGCGTCCTGCGCAATTACCTGGGGAGTGGTGGGGCTGCAGCTGGAAATGGCGCACTCAGCACATCCTCATCCACAGAGGGATAATACCCAAGTGCACTGAAATCACAGGAGGAAAGGTCAATTCTTAACTGGTTTCTGGCACTAAGCTGCAGAGGACTGCAGAGAGGGAAAGCTGCTCTGTTCTCTTAGGTGAGTTCAGCTGGTGGTCTAACAGGAGCAGTAATTCCTCTGCAAAGCATGATTTGCTGGGGTGGTGTGAGCCCCAGGGTTTGGCTGCTGCCTCAGCTGTGAGGCTCTGGGTGGCAGGGTGCCAGCCAGCCCCCACTAGCACCTTCTGCCAGCTTTGTTGCTGTTACTGATTTTTAAGGCATCACAAAACATTAGAGGTCCTTAAGCATGACATGGAGCTGTGGCTGAGATATTATTCAAAAAAGAGAGCTCTTTTGAATTGCTATTTGAGTGTTCACAGTAAGATTGCAGAGGTATTTGCTAACCCTAGTAAACAAAAAATCCCTGCAGCTAAAAACCATCTCCAGAAAGCACAGGCAGGGTTGTCTCTCCTATGTTGTTCCTCCACTGTTTTTCTTTCCCCCCAGTCATGTACAAACACAGTACTTTTCACCCGTTTCCCTGTGTGGGGAAAAGAAATTAAATTTTTTCTTATAACAAGAGTTTTTAAAAATACCTCTTCTTCCACATGATCCTAACAGAATCCTCAGCATGTGCACATCTGTATGAATGTAAGATAAAGGGGGAGAAGATGGTAGGCAAACATGTTACAGTGATATTAAGTGGCATGGGACTAGAAATGCCACAGGATAATTTAAGGATAATTTAAAACCTCTTTGGCCGAGTCACCATCTTGTTGCCTGTCCTGGAAAAGCCACTGTGCATCTTATTAAAAACTGTAGTGCCTGAAAATCCTGTGGCCACTTAAAATGAGGGAAGAGTGAGACAGCAAGTATGTGAAAGTTCAGCTTTCAGAGTCTGAGAGCTTTTTTGATGACTGAAGAGCATAAAGTTTGCCAGTTTGTATTTTGGACAATATTAGAACTGGCAAAGCTCATGAAGTGCTGGCAGAGCAAGATCTGTAGTAGATCATCTCCTCAGTAGAGGAATAATTCCCATGGATTATTCTTGGACAGGTGGAAACAAATCTCTGATTACAAAATGGGAAATGTGTGTGATGCCAGAGCCAGGGTTCCAGTGTGAGCACTGCTGCCCTTGGGGCAGCTGAGCCTCCAGGCAAGGATCTGTTGGGGGCCAGGGCTTGGGATAAGGGTGAGTGTGCTCAGTTTGGACTCTGACTTTTAATCAGGCCCTGGAATAGTCCCCAGAGGATCTTGGTACAATGAAAGACAAAAGAAAAGATAAGACTATGTAGAAGAACCAGCTCATTTTAAAATTAACAAGTTTTGGAGAGGAGCAGTTGCTGTTCTCCCAAGCACAGAAGAACAGCAACTGTGTTCCTTGTCTATGCCCATGGCTGGGAAAAGTCTTGTATACTTGTTTTAAACAGCAACTTTTGGCCAACAGTTGTAGTTTTCCTCTTACCAGAAAAGTTATTATTTTTCCTGCCATCTGACAGCACCATTAGAAACTCATCCTTTCCCTTAACCTTCACGTCAGCTGTTACTGAGTAAAAAGCAGGTTTGGCCATCTGTACGCTCTCCCTATTAAATGCCCTTTTCATAATTAATTATACAGTAACTCTCCCGGGGTGGTAAGTCTGGCAAATAATGATGTATTCCAATGCAAACATTCTTTTGATGAGGGTGAACCTGCTCCAAGAGAGCAGGCACAAGGGACAGTGCAACCTCCACCCACACCCTTACAACGGGGTCGTTTCTCTGACGTTTGTGGCTAAAGGGACTTACAGGATGTTCAAGGCAGTTTCCCAGGTTGCTCACAATGGAAGTCCTTAAGTAACCCTAGAAAAAGATGAGGGTATTACATGACTATTTCTTGGGATTTGTCATGCTGTGTACAGTATTGCAGGGCCAGGGAGAAGTGCTGCATGGAACACGGGGAGAGGCGTGTGTTCCTGAATTATCAGCAGGGCAGGTTTTCCTGCTCTGCCACAAGATAACATGAGAGGAAAGTGCTTTAGTCTGGTAAATGAGACAGCTCTCAGCAGAAAATGCAAAAAAACCACGATTTTTTTCCTTTTATCAAAGCTGAAAGTTTTGCTGCTGAAGCTCTGCTGCCTGGTTTTGGGTACCCACCCACCTCAGTGTGCCTGGGGCCCCTCCACCCTGGCATCTCACGCCACTCCAGCCAACACTTCAGCAAAAGGAATGTTCCCCCTCAGGGAAAATGCAGCGCTGGCAAAAACCTGGGAACAAGAACTGAAGGCGAACAAATGGGACTTCAGACTGGCTCTTTTCCCTTTAAGTAAGGGTCACTGGAGTGGCTGAGCACCCTCCCACCAGCCTTCGGAGCAGCTGGTCCAGGACCCTCCTCCATCACCCTCAGCAGGGCTTCACCCCTGTTCACTTCCGCCCTCGTGCCACAATGGTGCTGGTTTCAATTTTTTCTCTTGGCAGCCTTTCATGAAATTATATTATTTATAGTCCTGTGTCCATTCACATCATCATTGCTCTCTAACAATAAACTTAATAATGCCTTTGCAAGCCTTTGTTATTTGCTGAATGCTGTGGGGTGCTGTGTTTCGGAGCTATCGTGCACTTTACAGAGCCTATGATTTGTCTCTCGGGTATGTTATCTTGCTATTAGCTGTAAATAGGGATCTAGATAATGTTTTACATCTGTACCATTAAGAAGCAACAAATTAGACTCTTCCCTAGCCTCTTCTGCTAGCTCACTAATCTTTGTTAACTTCAGGAAAAATGGGGGAAAAAAAATAACTGTTTGTAAAGACATTGAGAAAACTCCACAATTCGTATGCTTGCTACTATAACAATTGAGATTTTTTAACCAGATCTGGTTGAAATTCAATACTCCTTTTCCTGGGAAAGCCACAGATTGTTGCTATTTGTTTTCACAGCAAAATAAAAAGGAAGCCCAAAGCGTGAAATTTCCTGTACAGAATGAGATAAATATTAATTCCAAATCCACTATTTAGAACATTTGTTTCCATGAAATGCAAAATAAACCAGTTTAGAATAAAAATCCACTTAAAAAAGAAAAATATAAAAATATTCCTTAGTGCAACAGGAGCATTTGTTTTCAATGCATTTGCAAAATAAAATAAGCAGCTTTTACATATTCTCTTGGAAGTTGTTTTCAAGGCTGACCAGGCAACAGCTTTCAAGATGCAGATAACTGAGAAAAAATGCTGAAGTTGTCCATCCCCAGTGCTGGCAAGGTTTTGAGCACCTCCTACAAGGTAGGGCAACAAATGCTTTTCAAGTTTCTTTCCACATTAACAAAGAGCCAGCCCTTTAGGTTTTTGAAAGTAATGATTCAGTAGCTGAGGTTTTGAAGCTTCAAGAGCAGCTTAGTTTTGGACAAAGGGGCTTTCCAGATGTACAGCTTGTGCTGGACAGTGGAGGAGATGGTAGGACAGACAAACTGCCTGGGGCCCTGCTGGCCCCTTGCCCTCCTGCCTGCTTTGCCTGGACTCTCCTTCAAGGGTGCATCCTACTCAGTACAACATTTCCAAAAGTGACGTGTTCAGAGGTTTGAGGTCTTGACTGAACATTCTGAAGCAGTTTAAACACCTTGGGTAGTGTTTAAACACCCAAAGGGGTCAACATCTCAGCATTGCCTGGACACCAGGAAGCACCCCACAGGCAGGTTTTTGCCTTTTTCTTGCACACTTGATATGTCATCTTGAGTTTCTCCTTCCTGGGAGCACTGTCAGCACCTGACACTAATGGAATAGAGCTCGGGAATTCACTGCCAACCCAAATGCTGGAGGGGACCATTGGAGTGCACAGGTGTTGGTTTCTTCACCAAACTCATGTTTTCCACCTCTTGACATATCAGCCAGCCTCATGAGCCAGCCTCTCTGCTTACAGAAACAGAGTGACTTGTTTTGTTGGAAACCATCACCAGGATGGAGAGCAGACCAGTCCACAGCTGGGCAGACAATGATGCATGTGAATAGCTCATTTGTGGGTGGTGTTTGGAGTAAAAGGAAACCTTTTTATCACAGGATCAGTGAAGTAATATGAGCAGGGCTGTGATTGCCTGATGAAGCTTAGTGCACTTTCACAAGAGCAAAATATCCCAGCTTAAGACTTGGGGAAGCATGGAGTTTGGGAGGGATGTGGGTGCTGGCGGGCACCATGAGATGTAAAACTCTGAAAACACTGTTCTCCTGATTAGTCATGTGAAGGCATGTGGGGTTCAGCACAGCTTATCAGCACCTCACAGTGGTAGGCACTGTCCTGCAGTAATGCATGTTACAGACAGAGCACAAAAAACATCACCTGGTGATGTGTAGGATGGCATCCACTGTGACAATGACTGATGGAAGCAAATCAAAGTTTTATGGAATATTCATGGCTTTCTTAGCTGCTCCCTTTCTATCTTAAAGTGATCTCCTGATGCACAGGGCTAATTTTGCAGTATTGGTTTCACTCCTTACCAGTTCTCATTGCTGAATTTCACCTGCTCTTCTCTCTCTGACTCCACAGCTGGGCAGTGATCCTGGCCCCAGGGTCCAACATCCCAGGCACCTGGTGAAGGTAGCTGGCTGCTTCTCTCTGAATACTTGCTCAGGGAGACTCACCCCTCTTCTTTAAATTCTCAGTCTTCATTTATCTCTGGGGTGATGGGTGATTTTGGCTACTTGGTTTTCAGGTCATAAAAGCCAGCACTTCGAAGGGTTATCTGTGGTTTCACTCCCTTCACGTGCTCAGAAGTGTTTCTAAGAGAAGCAAACTAATATTGTAGTGTTACATATCTGCAGCAATAAGAAAAAGAAATTTTTCTTATTTCTCTTCACAGAAATATGGGCTCACAGAGATCCATAAGGTGAGTTACTGCACAGATTTGTGGAAACAGGTTTGCAAATGTGGGAACTGAAACCATAAGTTTTAGATCCTAGAGGATCTCAAGCCCAGCTCTGGATGTCAGCCTGTAATTAGTGAATGTGTAAGAGCAGGAGGAACTGGGCAAATGCTTCCTTTATTTTAATATTTAATACATCCAAATCTATTTAATACATCCAAATAACCTTGTTCAAAGGGATGCCACAGAACATGCCTGAGGGAAACAGGAGAGGTACATTGATAACTTGAGGGCCAGGTACCAGGCATTGTCCTGGTAGGTTCAGATTAAGAGACATAAATTCCTTCTGCCCCTTGTCTCTTTGTGCATCATCCCCTGCTACTTTTACTCTTCATCCCGTCTGGTAAGGAATTAAAATAATCCTGGTACATCAGGGGAGCAAGTAAACACAGGGAAGTTTAAGGCATCAGCTGGAGGCTGAACTGGGATCTAATGGAGGTGCTGCCTTGCCTCAGCCTCAGTGGCCTGTGAAGAGAGGCAAAATGTCTCAGATTCCACTGCTCCCCACCAGCCCCTACCCCCCAGTTCCTGGAAGGGAGTGCTTGGCAAGCCAAAACAGCAGGAGCTGCCCCAGGGAAATTGGTATTTCCAGGTCTTGCAGGGGTCCCTTGCAGAAGACATCTGCTGTCCTGTGTCAGGCAGAAAAAAAGATCCTTCTTTAAACTTAGACTTAACCTCATCAGCTTTATTATTCAAATCAGGAGTTGCATACTCCTGCACATCCAGGAATGGTGAAACAGCAAGGAGATGGTGCTGCTCCCTGGTGTACTCCTAAAGGGGCTCACAGGAGTACCCAGGCAGTTAGACATTGTTACTAGTGAAATAAATGAACCCCAAGGGGGATTTTCAAGCAGGCCAGCTGTAAAACATGAGGGGAGTGATGACACTGAGTGGGTGCAGTAGGGCTGATTTGGAATTGGCCCCAGGGGAGGTGAAAGATGAATGGGCCAAGCCCTGCTGTACTTGCTGCAAGCATTCCTTCCTCTGCAGGTGAAAAAGCCAAGGAAAGGGAAGCAAAGACTCACATGAACTCATCATCTGGGGGGCTTGCCTTTACTGCACAGCACACATTGCCAGGGCCATGCCCAGACTGTGCACTCACATCCAGGCTGCAAACCTCCTGCACTGCACCATCCAAGCAGCTGCTCCCAAGGGCTGAGCTGGTAGGAGTGGGGCACCATGGCAGGCACCTGCTGGGAGCAGGTTAGGTGCCTTTCCCAGGGTTTGGGAGAATGCTGCTGCAGCAAACTCTGAAATCTCAGCCAGTGGTTCCCCATGGGGCTGCTCTGTGTGGCACCAGGGACAGTGGGGTGCTCTGGGGGAGCTCACAGGCTTTGTTCCACTGCTGGCACAGGGTTACTGGGGAGGACAATGAGGCTGCAGCCATCAAGGACACTGCCAGCAGTGGCAATGGAATGGAGCAGTGCTTGTGCTCCTGCTGGCCCCTGGTGTGGAAAGGCACCCTACAGTGCAGGTCAGCTTGCTAGCTGGTTCTCTGTGCTTGGTATCATGGCAAGGGTTTGCTGGCATTGAAGTCTCATTGTAAGATAATTCACAGGGGCGTTAATATTTGGAAAGAGCAAGCTTGAGCAAAACACAAGGTGTTGTGTGTATAGTCTGCTAATAAACCTACAACCAGAATCTCAGCTGGTCAGGATGAGGTGCTCAGGCACTGCAGAGCCTGCACAGACAAAGGCAGCCTTCCCTTCTTGCTCTGGGCTCTGGCACAGGTGTCAAATGCTGCTGAAAGTATCTTCGCACCAGAGGAATTGTGGATTGCTCACAGCAACAGGCACTTTCTAGTTCTTTGTAGTCTTTCATCCATCCCTCTTACGGCTGGACTCGATGATCTGGAAGATCTTTTCCAAGCCAGATGTTTCTCTGATTCATTAGTTTAGTGGGAAATATATTTGACTGGACACATCTGAAGTTGGTGGAAACTGACTGTTATAGTTGTGCTAAGCATGAGCTGAGAGAAAAACTACTTTCTACATTGCCACATGTTAGAAACTCTGAAACTAAAATACTTGTGATGGTGATAGCATGCCTGTCAGCTCCTTCCTCATGCCTTGGGCAGCCCAGAGAGGGTGTGCAGTCTCCATCCCTGAGAAGGTTCAGCACTGGAGTGGATGCTGCTCTGAGCAACCTGCCCTGGGTGACTTGCTTGAGCAGGGGGTTTAGACAAGATGACCTCCAGAGATGCCTTTCCAAGTCACACAGCCTGTAATATTACAGATCATGAGCTTTTAGAACCTTTTGCATTCTTTCTTTTTCTTAAGGTCATTCACATTGACTTTGAATGCAAATGGAATGGTCTATGCAGAGATCCCCCTTTCCTGATGGGCCTCCAGCTGGTGCCAGCTCTGAGGGCAGCTGCAGCACCCTTCCCTTGCCACAGGTGCCAAGGGCACCAAAAGGCTGTGAACCCCAGGGCCTGAGCACCAAAACGAAAGACTGATGAAAAACCTCAAAGTGAGACAGAATAGAAATGAGGGTTTAAAAGAAAAAACAAACAAACAACACCTCCACCAAAATCCCTTTAGTCCCTGCTGCACCCTGCAGTCCAGTCCTTCCTTCCAAGGCTCTGCCCACTCTGTGGTGGCTTTGCTGGTTTTCCAGAGCCTCCCATGCTCCTGAGTGATGGCCACATCCCAAATGTGGCCTGCCCTCACCTTCAATGGGATGTGATCAGCTCGACAAGAACTTTTCTACTGAGGACAGGACTGTCTGCAGATAAACTCAGCTTTTTGGAAATGGGCAGAACTGCAGCAGTATTCCTGTCTGGCAGGGTGTCTGCCTTTGCACATGGACTGCAGGGAAGCTGTTTCCATTAATCACTTTTCTGTCTCTCACCCACAGATTGCAGGCATGTTCATGGGCAGGTGCTGCAGCAGGGTGCTCATGACAGGAAACCTACAAAAACAGGGGAAAGGGGCAAAGGAGACCTGCCTTCTGGAGCAGCATTTGCTGCAAAAATCAGGCTATCCTATCTAAGGGCTTATCTCATTTAAAAAGAAAACAAAAATCTTAAGAAAATAGATGCATTAAAGACTAAAATATTGTCAGTAGGGAAAATTAACCTTCAGTACCTCAGAGGAAAGAAATGTAACAATTTGGCTCTGTCCTTCTTTAAATAACCTACTTGGAAAATAAATTCATGTATTGCAATTTCTCCACAATGTGTGGCACTGCTGGAAAAATTCTTTGCTGAAGGGAAGGATGTCATTAATGTGCACAGAGAAAACAGTTTGATTGATTTTTTTCTAGAGCCTGTTTTAACATGTCTAAATTACAGTGTTTTCTGGTTTTTCTGTAATTTCTTAGATGATGACCATCAACTGACATTTTAAATCATTTTTTGCCTAAGCTGCCTGCTTATGAAAACCCTGCTTTTAACAGGAATTCACTTTGCATAATATGGAGCTTTAGCCTGTTTTCTCTAAATAATATATCAAAATTTTTCTTGGCATCATCACATGAGGGAATTCCTCGGGTGTAGCACCTCTCTTAGATAAATCCCTTTGTGGCTGAATAAAAAAGCAGATAATCTTTTTGCTACTCCAGGATATTTCCTCAGGGATTCAAGAGCTGCACAAAATTACAGGCTCCTCCAACTGCAAGGTCTTGGTTGGAGTTTCCTACTGCTGTTAGGTTCTTTTTCAGCAGGACTGAAGGGGATGAGAATCATCCTCAGCCACACAGTAAATGGTGCAGGTGAAACTCTTGCACGTGTTCTTGTGCTGTGTCTGGCAGACTTGGGCTGCTCCTGTTGTGATGAGTTGCTGGGAGGCTGCACACCACTGAGATCATGACCTGGGGACCTGGTGGTGTTCAGTGGCTGGAGCTACACATGCTGATTAAACCTGGGTACGCATTTAAAAATCCTGAAATGGAAAATATAATTCAATGCCAACAGTAAAAATGAGGCAAAAGGAAGAAAGAGTTTGTTCTCTTTTAGAAAACAATTTATTTTCTCCATATATTAGCTTATCCCTGACTTGCCATTTGAATTTTTAATGCATTAATTGTGCTGTGTATATTGTTGGAGACTTCTGAAAATGTCAATGAAATTAGATTATGATTTGAACAGAACATAAAGGCTAATTTAATTTAAAGCCATATCATCTTCAAACTGAAGTCCTGTGTCCAGGTCATATCCTGTTACTACCCATTGCTTATCCTGTCAAGGTGCCTTGGAGCCCAAATCCTCACTGTGTGAGGGACTTTGGGAAAAGGGTTCTCTGTGCCTCTCTCTCCCCATCTCTTCCTCAAGGACCTGTGTTTCCTTTTGCCTATGCAGGATTTATGGGCAAGACAGACATCACATCAGCTGGATGCAGGACTAATCCAGTGAGGAAAGAGCTGCAGGCACATATCCCACAACATACAGGCCAAAGAGGCTGAAAGGGGTTGGGGGTTTCCAGCCTGGAGAAGAAAAGGCTCTGGGGAGACTGTAGAGCACTTCCAGTATCTGTGGGGACTGTCTACAGGAAAGCTGGAGAGGGTCTTTTTATAAGGGCATGTAGTGACAGGACTCAAGGGAATGGCTTTAAACTCAAAGGAGCTAAGTTTAGATTAGATATTAGGGGAAGAAATTCTTCACTGTGAGGTTGATGAGTCACTGGAACAGGTTGCCCAGAGGAGCTATGGGTGCTCCATCCCTCTAAATGTCCAAATGCTGGATGGGGCTCTGAGAAACCTGGTCAGGTGGTAGGTTCCCTGCCCATGGCAAGAGGGTTGGAACTAGATAATCTTTAAGGCCTCCTACCAACCAAACTATTCAGTGAGTGTATGATGAGTGACCAAAGCCTGGTCCTGGCATGTCCTCCTGAGCAGCTCCAGTACAAATTGCCTGGGCTGTCCCCTTCCCAGGGACGATGCTGCACATCAACTTGGGCAGCATGCTGCACTGAGCCACCTCCACTTCTCTGCACAGCCCCCTTCAGCCATGTGGTGACATTTGCATCTTCATCTATCACTCAGTAAATGAAAATACTGCATTTGTTTTGCTGCAACACTTCTCTTCCATGATTGTCTTGACATTTATATACCACCAAGAGTATATTGCATTATGTCAGGATTTTATTCTTGTGGCATTATCTACACTAATTAAAACTGTCACTACATGGCTGAAGCAGGTAGGAAAGTAATGAAGTTGCTTGAATTTCTGATTCTATTGCAGTTTCAATGAAGGAGGCAGCAGATGCCATGGGGATGGGCACCACGTCCCTGCAGTCTGCCTCAAACCCTGCACAATGCCTTGGCGTGCAGCAAAGTGCTCCTTCATGTGTTCAGAGCACACCCGTGTCCTCAGCCCAGGCTGGCATCAAGGCTGTGTCCAGAGCTCCAGCACTGGAACTGGCACAATTCCTAAGCACATATGCATCTCCTTCATAGATCAGCTGCTATGAACCAAAAGAATCATGCTTTCTGGAAAGCTAGGAGAGACCAGGCTTAAATCATCCTGAGGAATGGGAGAAGCACTTACCATACAGATGAATGCAGGCAATATCCCTGAGTACACAAGCTTTTTTTTTTTTTTTTTTTTCCCCTAGCTCCCTTTTCTGGAGTGCAGCCTGGGCAGGCAGAGGGGTAGGTAATCAGTGAGGCAGCTCTGTGGTGATGCCCTAGGCTCCTGCGTGATTCAAGTGGCTCAGCTCCTCCTGCAGACATCCTAATTGTCATCTGGAGCCATTTACTCACATCCAGCTTCTGCCAGGAACTTTAAGCTGTGCCCTCTCTTGTAACCTCCCTGAGATGCACCAGGACTGGGCCAGAGGCCCATAAAGCCATGTGGAGGATGTAAGCTCTGGTATGCCATCAAATAGCTGTGGTATTCCATTAGCATGTTTTTGCTCATGGATGAAAATGTAACTGTTTGGGAAAAACTAACTACAGATGAGGAAGAGAAGTAATCTCCTACAGCTTTTACAAACTTTATCAGATTACAGGGTAAAGATATTTTTCTTCCTTTATGCAAATGGAAGCAGTTTCTCTAGTATTTATAGAAGAAACTTTGTTCTGGCTTTGACTGGGATAATTTTTCTTTACAGTTGGTACAGTGCTGTGTTTTGGATTCAGTATGAGAATCCTGTTGGAGGCATAGAGGCACTTTGATTGTTGCTAATTAACGCTTACCCTGTGTCACGGACATTCCAGTGTCCTGAGCTCTGCACTGCTCAGGTGCCCCAGAGGCTCGGGGAGCATGGCCAGGAGAGTGATCCAGCCTGGCCAAAGGGATGTTCCACACACAGACTGACATGGCCAGCACGAAAACACTGGGAATTACCTGAAAAGGGGTCAGTCGGGTGTTGGAGACAGGGTTTGGCATCGGTCATCAGGTGGTGAACAATTTGTTGTGCATCACTTGCTTCCTTCTTGAGTTTTATCTCATTTTATTATTATTGTTGCAGTTTTCTCTTTTTCAGTTATCTCCACTTACAAGTTTTACTTTTCCTTCTCCTTCCCATTCCACCAGGGAGGGGCTGGGGTGTGGAGGGTAGGGAGAGGCTGTGGTGCTTAGTTGCCAGGTGGGCATAACCCACCACAGGATTTCACACAGACACATTATCTATCTGCATACAACACATTTCTTGGGCACATAGAGATGTTCCAAGACTCATGGTGGTTTAAGCACGGTGAGACAGAGAGGGCAGAGGGTGCAGCAGCTGATTAATTCTTCTTGCTGGAGTGAGTTTGTATTAGTGATGTGCCCATCACCTCTGCAGGACTCTAATTTGAACAAGGAAGCAAATATCCCCAGGGTGCCCTTCTAGGGCACCTCCTCCCAGGTGTTGGTGACCAGTGCCATGTCCCAGGCATAGCTTCATGTCCAGTTAGTTGAGCCACTGACTTCTTGGAGGAGACTGTCATTTAAATCAGGAGCTTTTTTCTGCTGTTCTTTCTTGGAAATTGAGTGTTTGGCATATGGACTGCTGCTGGTTTAATGACAGGCCCCTTCTCCAGGGTGGGGTCAGATTTCCTAGTTAATTTTTAGCTGCCATATAACTTTTGACACTTTAAAGTACAAACATAAGTGTCTTGAAATCACAACCTGCATAAAGAGAAGAAATTTGGTGTTGTTTTTTTATTTCAAAGAAGATTGAAAAGAGACTCGGTTGGACATAAAGCCAAGTGGGTCTAACAGTCTGTGTCAGTGGAAAACAAATTCACTAATAACCTATGAAAAAGTGCTCCTTTTGCTGGCACAGCCAGCATTCTGCCTCTTGCTGCAGCTCATGCATGCAATGCCTGTGCCATGGCTGGAGGCGCCTCCTGAGATCCACACTGGCAAAGACCGGAAGATGTGCAAAGAGCTGTTCCAGCTGGAAGTTGGCTGGATACTGGACACGTTTCTTATTGTGGAGTGTAAAGTCAATTATCTTTATCCCTAGTAGAAGACTTGTTCATTTCTTTGTCTCATGGGGAAACACGTATTTGGGAAATTAATGATTGTTTCCAGCTAAAACCTCTAAGGCACCTTCCCATTTTAATTGTTACAACTGAAGTCCCCTGACTTTGTAGTCTCTCTATTCTCTCTTGTTAGCAGAACTGGTAATTGTATTTTAAAATAATTACAACATTTCCTCTGATGAGCTTAGCTCCTTTAGCCAGGTCAAACCAAGGTCAGGGGAGATATAATATCTCATAATAAATATGCTGGGTGGTAAATGCTGAGGAGAGGAAAAAAGCTTTTTGAGCTGAAACATATTATTAGCTCAGGATAAAATGTGTTGTTTATGATAAATTTATACTTTCATATGGAAGAAAATTTATGGGTATCTGAAGAGGCAAGTTGTGAAGAGCTCATTTGGTCACAGAAGTGGAGGGTTTGGGTTTTTTAAGGTGGAGCATCACGGCCCCTGTGTGAGGGGCAGAACAAGTGAAGGGAGGAACTCTCAGAGAAAAGGGATAAGGTTTGTGCCTCTGCTGACACAGTTTTTGTACTGTCATTACTTGTGCTGGAGCTCTCTGGGGTTCTGGGAAGGAGGTTTCTCTGTGGCTTTAGCCAAGACAGTGACTGGTGAACCAGGGCAGGGGTGACATGCAGTGCTGCTGCTGGGGCACTCAAAGGGGTCTCAATGCATGTGTCCTTGTCTTGCTCTGCTTGAACCTCTGTGGTGGTTTTGACAACAGCAGGAAATAGTAACAGCTGCAATAGCACATCAATTTGTAATTACTGGAGAGCTCCTGATGTCCTCAGTCTCTCCTGTTCTCTTCCTATGGATGAATCTTGGTTAATCATAGGCTCTGAGTTTGCTGAGTTTATGGCCTGAGAATGACTTGGCAGAAGATGGATGTCCTGGGGTCTCTCTAAATTTGACACTTGCTGCCTGGCACTTGGTCATCATGACAGTCCCCCTGCCTTGGCATTCCTGCCTGAACTGAGTACCACTGTCCATTGCCCTGCCAATACCCCTGAAAAGCAGGAGATAGATGCTGCTTTGTAAGGCTTTTATTCCAGGCTGAATCTTCACAAAATTATCATCACTGAAATTACCCTCCTGCATCCATCTGCTGTGCACTTTTTTCCAGCCTTCCTTTTTGAAACTACAAAGTTCTATTTAAGTGAAGTTTTTTTGCTTAGAAAAACTTTCTCTTCAAACATGCTAACTCTCATCAACCCTACCTGTGATAGCCCAAAATATAACGTCCACCAAGTGGGAAATTTTGCAAAAAGCTTTTTGTTTAACTGTCTCTCTGACGTCCAGCAGTGTGTTGTCTTTGCCTGGAACAGAATTCTGGATTTTAGACTTCTCCCACAGTAAGTCATGGGACCTGCTGGGTGCAGTGTGTGTAGCATTAACTGTGGGAGCTCAGGCCTTGGGAACAGAAAAACTAGTTTTAGCCATCTTCTTCTGTTATATTCTTCAAGGGTAGGCAAGTGACACCGAATAAACAATTTTGCCAAAAAAAAAAAAAAAATCAGTAATTTTGACAGAATGGTGTACACACTGAAACAATACTGGATTTTTTAAGAATTAAGGGTTTCTGGGGGAATGTGATGCAGCATTGCCTAAGGGTATGGTCTGTTCTAAAAAAGTATGTCCTTTTTGTTTGCTTCTGCACTAACTGTTTGGATGTCTTCTGAAAACTTCATAAATAACCCACAACAGACTGAGAGTAAAATCTCAACTGGGGTGCAGCACCTACAACTTCTAGGACTATGAAGGAAGGTAAATGAGGCAGCATGTTCATTTTCCTACTACTCATGCTGCTGCTGTGCATGATTTGCTTGCTCTGCATGGAAAGCAGACACAGGGAAGCTGTGAAGCTTCCCATGTGGCATTGGCAGCATGCAACCCTGCTTATTGGGAAAGCATTGATTCAGTATCAGAATCTCAGGTCAGTCAGTACTCCAGGTCCTCACTGCCTTGCTTTTTCTTCCTCTGCTGCAGCAGGGTATTCTAGTGATCAGTTTTGGTTAATAGAAGATGAAAGACCAAACTAGTTCATCTGTCAGGGAGATTTCTTTTGGAAATGCCAGCAGGGTCAGACAGAAAGTGAGAGCAATGGCCCAGCAAGGAGACAAGTCTCTGGGCAATTCCAAAGCCTGGAACTGAACAGACATGTCTGTGTACGTGCAGGCAGGTAGATGTGATGCGTCAGTGGCAGCAGTTGTCCTTTTTTTCAGAACAGTACTTCCTACTGACATTTTTATCTTTCAGTAGGGAATTTTTGGTTTTGTTTTAAAAACACAGTTCAGAAATAAATGTATTTACTTTACATGACATTTTTTGGTTTTAAGCACTTTACCATGGGTAAGCTAGTAAAATAATCATAGCTAACTTAATAAAGACATCCAAAAGGTCAATAAATTTTTCATAACTATGGCAAATAATTATCTATAATCACAGATGTCCATAGGACCATCGCTGATTGTAGCCATGGCACATTGTTTAGGGATCCTTTACAAAGAGTCTCTACATAGAAATTGTGACCAAGGATTATTAAAAGCTGCCCATTTCACAACCTGTCACCTCCCTAAATGAGAAGCATGTGGATCTGTAATATCAGAATCTTCTGCAGGGGTGCACCACACTTCCATGTGTGTGTTGGACTCCTTTGTCTTGAAACAGCAGGAGTTGATATGTTAAATAAGGTTTTCTGGACAGCTTTGTCATTGTCCATAAGCAAAATCAAACCAGTCTGAATTGTTAAGAACATTTTTGTCACTCTTCCCAGTTTGCAGAAATCCTGTACATTCACGCCCTGCAAGAGCAATAATTGCCTTCTCCTTTGAGGGCAGCCTTTCATGGCACAGGAGCTAAGGTGTGTGTGCTAGCAACCCCTAAGATGTAATTCCCTCTTTCTACTGAGAGCGTGCAGCACTCATGCTGGTGGTGAGGAACACGATCAGTGCCATCTCTCAAAGTGAAAAACAAAGGCTTCCCTGGACTGTCCAGGCAGTAAATGCACCCAATGTCACTTGTTTGTTCTTCAAAATAATGCATTGTTCATGTATGTTTGGTCTCTCACACACTAGTCGTGCATGAGCGCATGTACTCTCTGCTGCTGATGCTTTTAAAGCCCTAGAGACCATGGCTGAGCTTTCTGCCTGGTTACAAAGCCCCAGGTTTTGCTGGTCCCACTGAACACCCCAACTCTTTTTGGACACCATCACAGCAAAATCCATGTAGTGTCCAGTGCTGGGCCAAAGCAGGCTGTGGGGACAGTGCTATGAGACACCAGCAGGCTCTTCCAGTGATCTGGCTGCAAGGATATTTTAAAAAGCCCATGAGTCTACTGAGTTGGACTGCTTTGTACAAGAAACAGTGGGCTTGTAAGTTATTCTTTTACAATATTAATGACATTAAATGATATTTTCCCATATGATCTGAACAGACATTGTTTTTTCTTTCACCAAATTTAGACTTACAGCAAAGAACAAACTTCAGAAGGCACTACATAAAGCAATTCACAGTGTGCCCCTGCAGAGGCTCTAATGCCTAGTATTAACCTCTCACTTCTGTGTATGCATTTCTAATCAGAATGGTACAGACTTTATACAGGCTTTTACAGAACCCCCATCAGTGTAGTACCTGAAGGGTTTCCATGGTGCTTCAGACAGGTATGGATCATTCTGTAGTATATCAGAGACAAAAATGTTGTTGCAGAAAAGCATTTTACTTCATTTAGATTTGAACCATTTTGAGTTTTGGGTTCTATTAATGGCTACAGTTCTGGTGGCCTTAATAAAAAGCTGTGAAACTGAGTCTGAGTCACATGTGATGATGGGAATGAACCTCTTGCAGAGACAACAAAGATAAAAGCACCATTCTTTCATGCCACCCAGCACCAGCACCATGAAAAACAGAGCAAACTTCAGATGGAACTCTGCCTGCCTGCAGGTGCGCAAATAGAAATCAAACCTTCCCGAGCTATCAAATGTGCTCCCCCACTATCCCTGTCTGACGCTTCTTGTTTTCCTATTCACATGCCTACCAAGCCCACTTCTGCATGTCATCTTGCTGGTTGTCCAGGCTGAGGGACTTCTCCAGAGACTCTTGTGGCTCTCCACTGTCCTCCCACTTCCAGATGACACTATCGTTGGCAGTTTGCACCTTTTGCTATGGTGCCAAACATACACCTCCTAGCCTTAAAAAATCTTCTTTCTGTTGTTTAGTTTATCCATCCTCTATTTCAAGAGAAAAATTCCACTGCTGTTTGCCAATAGTTTCCAAAGGCTAAATGCTCCAGGATGTTTCATGCTCTCACAGGGACTAGACACCCATTTTGATGTGTGCTTACTGTAATCCACATTAATTCCACACTAATTTGTACTTTCATTGTAATCAAAACAAAACAAAACAAAAAAAAAAAAAAAAGAGAAAAGTTAAATTCATATTCTTTTTATATTTGTAATAATATTTGTAATTTGTTTTTCTCTTCTGTAAGAATATTGTTTAATCTTAGTCCCTGGATCAGGTAAGACCAACAGATGTGAAATCCAATCACATTTCTAAGCATGGCTATGCTCATCTTCTCCCCACCCTCAGGAATATTCCATTATCCTTACAAAGTGGTGTTCCAGGGGAGCCCACAGCTGTTGGCTTGGGCACTCAGGCAGGTGCTGTGTGCTCACACCCTTCTAGGGGAGGTTTCCTGGTGTTATGGGGATCTGGGCAGGCCCTTGGGGTCCACAGGATCCTTATAGCTGACAGCAGTGACGCAAAGTGCTGTTGGCCAAATATGGCAGGTGAAGAGGCAATCTGCATCCTGGAGTGACGACTGGGCAGTTTTAGAGCTCCAGTGATTCCTTGAGCAATTCCTGGGGCTTGTGGACACCAGGCAAGCCATAATGACATGGGCACCATCACCCACCTCTTCTGCAAAATGGTAGAGTGCAAGGAGCTCAGCCTGTGTCTCCCTGACATGGAATGGACAATCTCCAGTTGAAAGGCATGAATGCCAGGGCATGGATTTTTGTTGCACCATTGTCATCAGGAGAGGGAATATCACTGAAACAGGATGAGCAAGTGGTTTGATGTTACCTGGAATATTTTTGTAGAAACCATGGAAACAGACTTTCTCAAAATTAACAGCAGTTTTGCTGTCTGGGAGCTCATTCTGCACCTGCTTAAGCTTCTACTGATTGCAAATCCCTTTCCTGTGGTAGGGCTGCCTGAGCAGGTGAAGCCAACATCTGAGTACTTGTCTGAGTTTGGTGATTCCACCACTATGGCTTCAGAGGAACAGCAATTTTGTCAGTGAAATCTCTGTGTATACTATGAGTGTGTGTGTAATTTCCAACCAGATAATTTTAATTTATTAATGCATAAAAGCTCTCATAGTTTGCTGTTTGTCCTGCATTGTTCTTGTACACGGACAAATCGCTCTTCAGTGCTGTGTCAGAAACAATTATTTATGGCCTGGTGAAGGTCTCATTTTTCATTATATTTTATCATTCTGCTTCATACTAATTACAAACTGGAACTGTTTATTTACTCAAACCACAGGGGCTCAGCAGTATTGCTAGGTACTCTGCATGGCAATGTGAAATGCAAAGAAGAGAGTTGCTCTCTGAGTGGGCTTGTTTTCCCCATGCACAGGCTGCCAGCATTACGGATGCACAGCAGAACCCACACTTCACTTATTCTGCCAACTTGTGTGTATTAGTGCTATTTAATATTCACTGTGAGGAGGGTATTTTGGAGGACTTCTAGGGATCAGTTTAGTCTCAGAGCTGTTTTATTTGATGAGGTCTGGTTTGTTGTGGGTTTTTTTGGATGGGTTTGGTAAATAGCATCTTATCAGAAGCTCTTGAAAGAGCTTCTCTTCTTGTACCCCGGGGCTGTTTTGTACCTTGTGGGCTGTGGCAGAGCATATGCTGCTGCATGGTGCTGCCAGGCAGATGTGTGGGGGAGCTGGGCAGCGCTGTGACAGCTCCTGTTTTGTCACCCAGCTCACACAGCAGGACCAAGTGCAAGGGGAAGCCACTAGGTAAGAGGCTTTGATATTTTCTCCTTACTTTGCTGCAACTTCCCAGGCAGCTGATCTGCTCTGCTAGCCTGAGGGTGAATAACACTAATTGCCATAATATGACACTTTTCCCAGAGATTTCTGAACTGTACTATCATAATCAAATGGGAGAATAATTAATAAAAAAAAAAATCCAAGCATTGAAGGCCTATAGTTCTTGAGGATTTTTTTATTAACATGAATCACTGAATGCTGTTATTAAAATAAAAACCATTGTCCTCACTGCTGCAAACAGAGCCAATGTTTTATGGTGGAAGTTCTTTTAGCTGCAGCTGTGTAGAGTCTGATGCTTTTTATTGAGTCAGAGAGAGAAAGAATTTGAACAATACATTAGAGCAAAAGGAAAATATCATCGTTTTGTGGCTTGATATGGTGATCCATCTGTAATTCAATATCAGTCATATATCAGATGGTAATAAAATCACTGTGAGACACGGTCCAAATCTGATGGTTATTTTTTTTTAACTGAATGGAGACCTTTTCAACCTTTTTTAAGGGGCTCTCCCTGCTAGAGTACAGAAATTGCTTTTACTTGATCCAATTTCACATTACTACAAAAAGTAAATTTCATGCTACATTTCATTTTCAGATGTAGGACATAAAACCATGAGCTACAAAAGAAAGTCGCGTACTGCTCCTTTCCTTTGTCTCATAATAAAACAAATAAACAAACAAAAAGCATGGATAGAAACAGAGAGTTTCCTAAGGAAAAAAGCCCTACCACACAGGCAAAATCAGGATCCTGTGTACCTTCCTGTACAATATGTTACGGCTTTATTTATCTAAGGGGCAGTGATTTGCACATAGAAGGTGAGTAGTTCATACGTCCTGCCTGCCTTGGTTCCTGCCTCTGGCTCTCACTGAATGCATGACCTGTCATTCACTCCTCTGGTCAGCGGATTAATCAGTATAAATGCTGAAGACTCCCTTAGTTACTTTGTCTGACCCATATGCCACACGCTATAAAGCTTCTCCCTGACCCATTGATCTATGTATGATTTATCTTCCAGAAAAGTACCCAGTCTTGATTTAGAGAGGTCAAGGGATGGCTGAATATCAGTGTCTTGGTGCTTTGTTCCCGCTGCCAGCATCCTCACTTGCCAGACTTGGTGTCTTCGTCTCTCTGAGATGGAGATGTCTGCCAACCATTCTTGTTCTACTCTTGTCTGTGACAGAGATGGCTTGCCTTCATGGATGGTTGTGTTTCAGCAGGTGGCAAAGGGAGCCCTTATGCACCTTCTGAGCTCTATGAAACCCTACATTGTTTGATCTAGTCCAAAAATATGTAGTCATTTTTAAATTATATAATTAATATATTATGCTAAGACAATCCAGCTGTGATCAAAAGTTTACCCCTTATTTTTGGCTGAAAATTAAACCTCAGTAGCAGATCTATCAGCTAGTAAAGGACAAGTCAGATAGTTGGCCTTTTACTTGAAAGTCTTGAGACAGCATTTTGCAGGAAAAACATACTCTGAGCATTTTCAAATAACACAGAAGAAAATTTGCTACCAGAGAGATTAACATGTTGATACACTGAGGAAATACCACAGAACCTGACAATGTCAGATCAAAACCAGCTGCATTTCTTCATGTATTGGTTTTGCACAGCCTTGTTTTGATGGGGGGTGGGGAGGAAGGGCGAAGCAGAGAGGTGCCTTCTGTGAGAAGTTGCCAGAAGCTTCCACCATGTCCAGCAGAGCCAAATCGTGGTGGGTCCAAAGATGGACGTGCCACTGGCCAAGGCTGGGCCAATCACAAAGAGTGGTATGGCGGTAACACCTCTGTGAGGATGTATTTAAGAAGAAATCAAAACAAAATGTTGCACAGTTTTAATTTCAGCGAGAGCAGAGCGGGGTGAGAAGACGTGAGGAGAAAAGCCCTGCAGACACAGGGTCAGTGAAGGAGGAGGGGCAGGAGCTGCTCCAGGCCCCAGGGCAGAGATTCCCCTGCAGGCCCTGGTGCGGCCCTTGCTGAGGCAGCTGAGCCCCTGCAGCCCAGGGGGGAGCAGAGATCCACCTGCAGCCCCTGGAGGAGCCACAGCAGAGCAGCTGGATGTGCCTGAAGGAGCCTGTGGGACACCTGTGGGAAGAGGGCCCTGCTCGCAGGCCGGAGCAGCCGGTCCCTGAAGGACTGCACCCCACAGAGGAGTGACCCGCTGCTGCAGCAGTCTGAGGGGAGCTGCTGCCCATGGGAGGGACTCAGACTGGAGAATTCATAGGAGGGACCCCACGGTGCAGCAGGGGAGTGACTCCTCTCCCTCAGCAGTGAGAGAAGCCCCGGGTAATGAACTGACCACAGCCCCCATTCCCGCCCTCCTTGCATTGCTGGGGAAGGAGGTGGAGCTGGGAAGGAGGGAGTAGGGTGGGGAAGCTGTTTTTAAGGGTTTATTTTTCTTCTCGTTATCCTGCTCTGATTTTATTTGTGAAAAATTCACTTCATATCTCTAATTTGAGCCTGTTTTGTGATGGTATTTGATGAATGATCTCTCTTGGTCCTTATCTCAACTCATGAACCCTTCATTAAATTTTCTCTCCCCTATCCAGCTGCAATGGGAAGTGAGAGAGTGGCTTTGGTGGGGTTCTGGCATCTGCCCAGGTGTCATGGTTTGACACTGGCCAAACACCAGGCACCCATGCAAGCTGCTCACTCACCCTCTCCTGTTACAGCTGGGCAGAGCAAAGAAAGTTTAATGAGGGGTCATGAGTTGAGATAAGGGAGAAAACACTCCAAAGGCGAAATGGGTGTGACTTAAGAGATATTAAGTGAACTTATTACTAACAAAATCAGAGCAGAATAATAAGAAGTAAAATAAGCCCTTAAAAACCACCTTTGTCTCCCGAGACCCTCCCTCCATCTCACCAACAGCTTAGGGAGACAGGGGTGGGGATTTTGGTCAGTTAGTCACACAAGTTTTCTTCCACTGACAGCCTCCTCCAGGCCTCCACCCGCTCCAACATGGGCACCTCCTCCATGGGCTGCAGATGGATGTTTGCATTCCCAGAGCCTCCAAGGGCTGCAGGGGCTCAGCTGTTCACCATGGTCATCACCAGCCTCCAGAGGAATTGGGGCTCTGGTGCCTGGAGCACCTTCTTCCCTTACTTCTCCAATGACTTTAGTGTCTCCATGTTGTTCTCCTCACATGTTCTCACCTCCTCCTCTTCTCTGGCTTCTAGAATTAAAACTGTGCCACAAACTTTGTTTTGATTTCTTCTTAAATATGTTATCACAGAGGTGTAACCACCATCTCTAATTGGCCCAGCCCTGGCCAGTGGCACATCCATCCTCAGAGCCACCAGGGACTGGCCCTGCCAGACATGGTGGAAGCTTCTGGCAACTTCTCACAGGAGCCACCTCTGTGGTCCTCCCTCTACCAAACGCAGGCCGTGCAAAACCAACAACCCACGAAAGTTTTTTTTGGTGGAGAATGCAGGCAAGCATGAGGATTTTAAGATAAGGATTCTACCTGGGAGAAGTAACAGACAGAACAAGTACTGAATAGGGTTATAGAGTAAAATGGTGGTGGGGAATTTTTGTTGTTATTATGGTGAAGGGTCAAGGGATGGATTTTGTGTAAATAGTTCATGTTTTGTTCTGTGTTGTGCTGCTATTTTGGTTTGTGTGTAGGAATTTTTTCCTTTTGTTTAGTTGTTTCAAGTGAAGCTTATATAATGAATGTGGGTTTTAATGACTCACAGAGGCGAGGGGTGGAATGTATTAGCTTTGCATGGCCTGGTTTTGGTAGTACACAGGGCTACAGGGGGTCACCAGGGTCACCATTCTGTGGGCACTGGAGGGGTTTGATGCTGATGGGAGGTCCATGGTGGTCTCCAGGGATCCTGGGGTCTCCATTCTGTGGCCACAAGAACTCCAGAGGAAGTTGCTGATAAAGCCCTTCAAGTTCTGAGCCTCATCTCTGTCCAAGGGCACTGTGATTTTGGGGCTGTAGTGAAATGTTGTGCCCACAGTGAAATGCTGGTGGATGGGTGCGATCCTGTTGGGGTCTCTCACTGGTCAGAGTGACACCGAGAAAAGCTGGAAAGTCTCTTTTCCCAGCCCAGCACTTGAAGGAGTCAGGGCTCTTCATTTCTCAGTCTCAAGGTTGTTTATTGCATCTTATCTATAAATTTCTTTCTCCTGTCCTGCCGAGGTCCGCTCAGCAAGACAGTCTGAGACATTCTGCCCGGCCCTGGGGTGGTGTTATGTCTTTATACTAAAAATTACGTATACAATGTTTACAATTACTTTCCAATACCCATCACCTGTGTTAGACAGTGAACTTCTACTCTAAACCAATCTAAAAGTGCCAACATCACAGCAGAAGATGGAGGCCAAGAAGAAGAAGGTGAAAGGCTGGACACGCCCAAATCACACGCCCATCTTGCCCCCTGAACCCCCATTCTAGAAACCCCAAAATCTACTTTTTCACCCCGTGATAAATTCACTATTATTCTACTTAAACTGTTGTGGCTTACTGATCTTCATATAAGGTTGGTAACTTTCTCCACAGGTCATAATGAAAACCACAGGCATTTTGGGCTCTGTGCCAGGGTCTCTGAGCCCCCTGGCAGGGGTCTTGGCTGCTCAGGACAGCCAGAGGGATGTCCTGGGTCCTGACACCATCCTTGTGCTTCTCATTCCATTCCCACCTTTCCTGCAGCTCCTGGCAGCTCCATCCACCTTGGCTTTGGCCTCATCCAGGCCCTTGATGATGCCCTGGGCCTTTTCTTGTATCTCCAGCTGCTGCATTTTGATCTGCTCCAGGCTCTCAAGGCTGCAGCCCAGCAGGTCCTCAGCCCCACCAGATCTCAGCACTTGGAGCAGATCCTGGGTGAACTCTTCCAGCTCCTGTGTTGCTGTTGAGACAGTCACGACACACAGAAGTACGCCATGCATTTCAGAAGGCTTCTTTCTGTTTATTTTAACAGCATGCTGTCTTTTTATAACTTCTCACAAAGTTTATACCTATTCATTGGCTGCAATAAATCAACATAATGTTCATTCATGCAAGACGGTCTCCATCACTGTTTTCCACCAACATCCAGCTGCAATCCCCCCATTTATCTTTCCTTCCCCTTGGTTTCCATGTCAATGGCCTTGGTAGAACTCCTTTCAGGGTCAAAGGTGACTCTTATCAGCCTCTCTTCTTCAACTAACTCTTTCTGGCTTACAGACCAGCTGTCATCCCCTTCCACATTCCTCCATCCACGGGGAAGCCTTTGCCAGTCCTGGTTCCAGCACTGATCCAGCTGATGGGATGTTGATCCTGGTTTCAGCACTGATCCAGCTGATGGGATGTTGATCCTGGTTCTAGTGCTGATCCAGCTGCATTGGTCTGGGTGATGAGATGTTCAGGGTCCTGGGGATGCAGACATCTACCTGCAGGCCTTAGAGGAGACCCACACCAAGCAGGTGGATACCCAGAGGAGGCTGTGAGCCTGTGGGAGACCCGTGGAGAGACAAGCCCAGCTTCCATTTTGGAGCAGGCTGTCCCTGAAGGTCTGCACCTATGGAAGAGTGACCCAGTGCAGCAGTTTGAGGGGTCTGTTGCCTGTGGGATGGACTCACATTGCAGTAATTTGCAGGGTGCTGTTACCCATGGGATGGACTCACGTTGGAGTAGTTCTTGGAAAACCCTACAGTGCAGCAGGGGAATGAATCCTCTCCCTCAGCAGTGAGAGAAGCCCCAGATAATGAACTGACCACAACCCCCATTCCCTCTCTCCTTGCACTGCCAGGGTAGGAGGTAGAGCTGGGGAGGAAGAAATAGAGTGGGGAAGCTGTTTTTAAGGGTTCGTTTTACTTCTCATTATCCTGCTCTAATTCTGACTTCATATCTCTAAGTTGAGCCTGTTTTGCCTCTGTGGCATTTGGTGACTGATATCTCCCAGTCCTTATCTCAATCCATGCATCCTTCATTAAATTTTCTCTCCCCTGTCCAGCTGCAGAGGGGGGTGAGTGAGCAGCTTTGGTGGGGGCCTGGCATCTGCCCCAATTAATCCACTACACCTCAATGGCCCTACAATTCTTCATTGTTTTGTTATAAGTATATTAAAAGTAGGGGGCAAAAAACATCAGAGATCAGCATACCTGAAGAAAAGTCATTCTGACTCAAAATAAGCACAGCTGATAACTCTTTATGTCTTTCTCTGTTGCCATTGCAACAGGTATATAAATAATCTCTTTCTCATGCACAACTGTATCAGGCAAATCCTAACAACTCTAACAGCTCTGTGTGGCACACACAGAGTGATTAGTCCTGCGTGACAGTTATGCTGTCAGGTTTCTCTTCTTGTTTCTAAGGCAAAATTATAGTGATTTTTGCCTAGACCTAACAAACTCAAGAAATGGCCTTACTGAAGCTTAGATCTGCCCTCTCCCAACAAAAATGCAGAAGGCTGTTCTTGGTCTGCTGAATCTCTGTCCATAGCATGGGAGATAAAGAGAACCTACATCTCTCTGGAATGCTGTGCCTGTAATAGCAGAATCATCTGCAACCCTGTAATATCAAGGTGTGTAATAGACTGTAAGTAGGGACTTGAAAATCTCCATGCACAAAGAGAAAACTTTCTTGATCCTGGTTAGACAGACACTTCTGTTTGTGTAGGTCTGTATATTAGTGAGTCACCCAGGCTCTATTTTCCCCACTTTGTTCCCTCCCTCTCACTGTGCATCCTGAGGGATGTGAAGCAAGACATTTATGCCATTCTTCTGTAGAGATCACAAACAGTTTTCCATCCTTTCTTTTTTGCAGAAACCAAAGATCTTGGAAAAACCTATGGGCAGAGACCATAGGTGGAGCTTTTACCTAGACAAGACCTATGGAGGCATTAGTAGTTTTGTACCAGTGTTAGGAAACTCTTAGAGATCCAAATTCATCTTTTTGTCTCACCAGTATTTTGAGCAGCTTAAAAGAGGCTAACAAAGTAAGTATTGCATTGTGTTTATGTTTTGGTCAGGAAGTTTTCTTTTTATTTTGTTTTTTCAGCGAAGGAACATCTCTATTGATCCTTATTTCTGTTATGTCTAGTATAGGTTCTCACAAGTCCTTTTTCCTCTGTCTTAATATGAATGCTGTGAGAAGCCTATGCAGATAATGTGTCTCAAAAACAATGACATCCAAGCTGAGCAATTCAATTTCATGTCAGAATTCAAAAAATCCTCATCTTCATTGATAGGTCACTGCCAGAGTAATCATGGGCTTTCTGCTTGAGGGACTTCTCTATCATCCAGAAAATTCCATGCTCCAGGCAAAATAATGCTTCTGGGACAGGTTCTTGAGGCACACAGGGAATCTTCAGCTGAGTACCCTTGTAGAAGAGGGAGGAGTGGGCTGAACATGAGCCTTACTGTGAAGTGTATAGCACATTTTTCTTTAAGCCCAAGGATTGGTATTAAAACCAATACCATGGCAGAGGGGTTGGAACTACATCATCTCTAAGACTGCTCCCAGCCCAAACCATTCTGTGGTTATAGAATACAAAAAAACCACCATTCTGTGGTTTTTATATACAAATAACCCACCAAAAAACCAAAACCAAACCAAAACCAGGACACCAAGCCTCTTTCTCTGTATGTTCACACCCTGCAGTAGGCAAGGAAACAGGCCAGGCAAGCAGGAAGCAGATCTTGTGATCCAGTTGCTGTCCCCAGGCTCTTCTTGTCCATTTTTTAATTCTTTCTGGACCTTGCTATCTCATTTGTAAAATTACGGCTTGAAATATTGCTTTTGTCTTTTATTCACAGGAAATTAAATTATGTCAATGAATGATTGTTAGGGACTGGGATAACATAATGATGGGAAAAATACTACTAGCTTTTGAATCTACAGTCTACTCAGATAAAATCAAACTTAATGCGTGAATATAAAAGATTGTTTTCTAAAATTACAAATGTTGGACAAGTAAAAAATTCAAGATATATTTAATTAAACGCCTTGGAGCACCTTGGCTGAACGTCACCATAGAATTGTTCATTCTCATATTTCTATGCTAGATTAGGGAGTAGCAGCTTTCCCATTTTTCTCATTCTGCCTTTCTCAAGAAGGTGTGTTCAATGCTTTGATACTGTTTCTTTCATAAATTGTAAGATGATTGTTTCTAAAACTGGCACTAGTCCAGAGCATATGTTCCACTTGTGTTTGTCTGAAAAGCTACCACAATTGTGTGTGTCCCACTGTGCTGACAAATATGACCAAGCCATTGCTGCCAGTAGCAGTCCATGTCTTGGTTAAACCTCCAGTAATAACTGCTGCCGAAAAATGCAGAGCTGAAGAAACCACATGCTAAAGCTACTTGTCACAAAACAAGTCATTAGCTCTAGTTTTAGATGTAATAGCACTAGCAATGTATTTCAAGTCTGGGAATAGGTGCAGCTCCTTTTATTTTGTCTTGGAAAACGATGTTGCAAGAAATTACTTAGTCTAGCTGAGATTTAACAAAGCAGTTCTATTATGTTTTGTGTTGTGGAAAATCATGTTGAAGGAAAAACATATTCAGCAGGAAAGCTGAATTCAGCTCTGCCCTTTCCTAATGCTTGTTTCCCTCAGGAAAGAGGCTGTTGACTGCAAGACTTGCCATTCCACAGCTCTCCAGGAACTTTGGGATCATGGTTCTAATTGCTGTTAATTAATAGGAGACACTCCTCTCTGTGAAAGCAAGTCCTGCTGGCAGCAGAAAAAATTCAGCTACTTCCTTTTTTGCTCTTTCCCTCTTCAAAGTTTTTGTAATTTTGTGAATGACTGCAATTACTATTTTGAAATCAGTAAGCACCAGAGATTTCAGGTTTCATATAGACCACTGTTATTAAAAAAAAAAAAAGACTGTAATAAGTACAGTGGTGTGAAATGAAATCAGTCGTGTTACTACTGGAAAATCTGTTGTGATTATCAAGCAACTAGAATGTCTGGGTATTATTCTCAATTAATCTGACATACATAACATTTGACATACACAATATTTGACATACATGGCATTTATTCCCTTTGCTGTACACACAGCTATTTCCACTGTAGCCAATATAATTAAGCTACCCATACACCTGCAGGCTCTGCTCTCATATGCAGTTTAATTTGCCAATAAAAGTAATGCCGTTTCCTGAGGATGAATGACTCAGGGCTTGCTGGGTCAAGGTGTGCAGAGACAAAATCACACCCTTCTGGTCATTACTCGCTGGGATCAGCATGTTCTGGTTATTACTGTGTAATTAGTTAATAAGGCCCCTTTCAAAGTGGAAGAGAACTGCTTTCTCTGAGCACAATGTGCACTGCATCTATCATGGGTGTATTCATTCTGGGTGAATCTGATTCTCATTTCAGAAGATGTATTCTGAGAACGTAATATCTCTATTGTGATGTTTCTGTTGTTTCCAACACACCAAAAATAAAAGATGGTTGCAATTATCAATTACTTTAATCTGAAGCAAAATTTTAAGAAGCAACTTATATTGGGACCAGTGTTTTGGCTTGAGCGTAAAAAAGGAGAGGTGAAGGAGGAAATCGATATTTCAGAGTAAGAGATTTGCATCTGGGGCTTGGAGAATATTACATATATTCAGAACAATGCATTTTCATTTTCTGTTGTCCAGAAATGGAGATCTATTAGATTTAGTATCTACTATAAAATTCCTATTTACTATTAAATGTATGTTTGAAATAATTGCTTTGATGGTAGGTAGTCCTGAAAAGCAATTTTCTTGAGTTGTTTTAATATAATGCATATCTTGCATGGCATTTAAGTCTAAGTTGCCAGGCCAAGGGTTTTGCAACTCCAAGCACCTTAACATCAGTGCTTTTCTTGTTAGACCACAGAGTGAAGGAATGAATAATAGAGTAAATTAAAAGAGTAAATGAACAGAATACTCACAAATACTGTGTTTATGAATACAATGAGACCCCATTGTGATCAGGTGAAATTATTGTACAATCTTAAAATAGTCACACATAGGCTGGTGGTGGTTGCTTTTGATTGTTTGTTTTGTTTTACTGGGGTTTTCTTCTTCTCAGCAGTACTTGGCCTAGATTAACTGATCAACTTCCCAAATTAGAAAATAAATCTTACTCACTACTCTGAAAAAGTTTGATGAATTTATGTCCTGTCCAGCCAAAATTGCCTCTATCCACAACTGGTAGCAGCCCAATCTTTTTCATTATTAAAAGGGTCTTTTACAAGATACCAAGACCAACAATTGTCAGCATGCTGAAATGGAAATTATTATTTCCTTACTGATATTGCCTGACCAATGGAGCTGTTACAGGTTTGTATAAGCAATGAACACAATATCTCTCTCCTAATAATATCAGATCAACAGTAGTCCATTTTAAATTGTAAATCTCTGAAATTAATGGGAGAATCTTTTTGGCTTTTTATGGAATAACAAAACCTGAAGAAGAGGTTGAGTAGGTAGAGTGAGCCTGCAAGGGGAGCCTGACAGAGAGGACTGCTTCTCGCTGGAGAAGGGAGGGCACCTGAGAGCGCCCTTCTGCCTCTGGGCAGGTCACTAAGAAGATGGAGCCATGCTTTCTGCAACAGTGCAAGGCAGCAGGATGAGAGTGCGTGTCTAAGCTGAAACAGGAGGAGTCCACATTATATACACAGGGAAACCCTTTTCCCTGTAAGAACAATCCAGTGTAGAGCAGGTTGCTAAGAGAGGCAGTGGGGTCTGTGTTCTTGGAGCTTTCAGGATTGGTTTGGAGAATGCCCCAAGCCACATGATCTGACCTCCTTGCTGCTGCTGTTTGAGCAGATGGCTGCACTGGGTATCGTCATCTCTTCCAGACTGGGTTACAAAAGCTCTTTAGAAAAGAGACCAGGGACACCTCTGTGCCATGACTATTTGCAGTCTCTTCCAGTCCTACCCATGAAAGATTATTTTTCTATTTATTCATTCTGTTTTTTAAACCCATTTATAGTTTGAAAAACCTTGCTAGCCCATTTTCCACTCAATGTCTGACTCATGCTGTGACACACTCATGTGATACTTTTCGGTATCTCAAAACTTCCTGAAGAAACATTTCTTTCTCAAAAGCTAAGAAGCTCAAGATGTTCCATCAGGTACTGCAAACAGTCTTTCTTTTACATATACATGTACATACACATACACACACACACGCACATGCACACATATACACACGTCCCTCTGACTAACAACATGTTCTGCTTTCTTTTTCTGATCAGAATGTTTGGTCTTCAATACTCAACTGGATCCCTGGGTGCCACAGAGCTCATACTGTAAGATTGGTGCAGTATGTATTTGAATTTGTAGCTAGGTCAAAAGAGTGTTTCTACTGTGATTGAATTTTCACAGCTTGGGGATTACTTCAGTGAGGATTCTGCTGTGCATTTCTGCTTTCTGCTGATTTCTCAAATGCACTATATCTTGTCAACAGTCTTCTGCTGCTATCATGCAAACTTACTCTGTAATTGAGTCTGTTTCATGTTTTAGCTCATTGCTTAGATTACAAGCAAGCTGCTGTGCACTGGAGCTCTAGCAACTGCAGCTGCTGATGATTTTTTAGACTTCAGGTAATATTTTTCCTATAATCTCAGAAGAAATATTTCAACACATAGCCGGCACTTTGAAGATATCTTAGAACACTAATTTTTCAATAGTGACTTTACAAAGAAGAGCCAAGCACAATTTACCAGCACCATTCAAGACTTCAAGTTATCTTTACCTTCTGCCACTCACTAATTAAATCCACTATCTGGCAAAACTTGTTTTCAATGGATAAACTGTTTCTCCAGCTACATCTAAAGAGCATTGACTCGGGAAAATGGAAGAAAGGGAGAAAGGAACATGGGGAATACAGAAAGCTGGGAGTAACACCACGAAGACTTTAGCCTTTGAGATTAGCTGTATCTTCTTCTTGTCTGCAAAGCAAAAAAACTTTCACTGAGCATTTAGGCAGATTAAAGAACAGCAGTGGCAGATGTGTTGCCATGGTAGATGCAAGATGGCTCATTTTCTGTCGGCTGAATCTCCTACAATTGATTATTTGATTTTCCACTATTTTGCCTGAGATTGCTATCAAATTAAGCCACCATCTGTCATTTTGTTTGCTCTGGCTCAAGTGTGGACAATGTTGCAGATCTTCCAGGCATCAGACATTTTCTCTGGCCTCTGCTAGAACTTATTTTCTGTATAAAATCAACTGTCTAGAACATTACACAGAAAATTCACTTCATGACTTAGGAAAAAGTTACATGGCCCTGTTGTCTCAAGTGTTTATCTGCTATAAGATTAGTGTGCTTCTTCTTCTGCTGGCCTTTTCATCTTTGTCAGGAAAAGACTTCAAGTACCTCATCTTGCCTTTTGTCCAGATACAAAGCAGCAAATTATTTTATAAAGATTGCTCCTAATGAAATAGAAAGAGGCACTCATTAAACAGGTGCCCATCTTGATTTCAATTTTTAAAAAAAAAAACATTTAAATGGAAGTTGTTTTGTTCTTTGCCAAGCCTGCCATAAACCTTTATGTAACATATTAACTTTTCTTATTACACCTTCCTATACTCTGAGCTAGACAACATACTAATTGCATCCATTCCTCCTTGTCCCTTTTTTGTATATATACCTTCTATTTAGTCTGTATTTATTTAACAGGAACATTTGACCAAAAAAATTTCTCTGCCTTAATTGTAGCTTTTTGACCATATAAAACTTTTCTTAAAGAATGACGATACCCATTCTTGTTCCTTCTCTTTTGTCTGGTCCTCTCTTTCAAATGAAGCTACCTAAGACCATGCAATAGAAGAACTGTCTTCTTCTTATCACTGACTGTCACTGTCACTAATCCCTGAATCTTATCAAGATCACAAGGTTCAGAAAGAGCTAGAACAGTTAAAACTGTTTGACCTTGAAGATTTCCAAGTGGGAATGTATACAATGAAACTTTAGGGAGAAAAAACCTACCTTTTTCTCAGTTACCTTTTAACACCAAATAAAGTGCGCTAACATTTACAGAAAGCTTAACACCACCCCACCCCCACCAAAAAAAAAAAACACCCCAAGCAAAACCCAAATCAAAACCCAAACAAACCCAGGGAAACACCACTTAGCAGTCTGAAGGGAAGAACAGATGGGATAGGAACAGAACAGACAGGATACAGCAGCATCAGGTAGCATTAAAGTTGAAGATGCCAATTTCAGAATAGCAACCTAAAGCAAGTCTTATGGTCTATATAGGTACTCTTCTTGTTGGTTTACAACATTCAATCTTCTCATATGTGTCAAACATGGCAAAAATAGCTAAAAAAGGAAAATCAAACCAATTCACAGGTGATATAACTAATGTTCTGTCTGTGTCTGTGTGTGCACTCTGGACTGTAGTGTAAAGTCTCTAAGGTGAGCAATGGTTCCTGTGACACATGCTGTAATTGTTCCACTTGTATTATACCTGTTTTATTTCTCTTAACCACGTTAAAAGCAATGCTTTTAACATTCTAGACATGCCATTCCTCCCACTAGTTTTCTGCAATGTCAATTAAGTGTTTTCTCTAAAATAAGAAATTTCCAATTCTTTTTGCTTCTTGCTGTGATTTCTATCAACTGGAAAGCTATTTCTTTGCACTCTTTCTGTCATTGTAGGTCAATTTGTTTGTGATTTGCTGAGTTAATGTCTGTGTTATATTTGTCTCATTTACACATTCCTATTTTTAAACCACCTGCTTCCTTAGTGCTCCACTTCCCTCCACTCCCAATAATTACTGCTGCAACACAGGAAATACTGTTTATCCAGTCTTTAAAAAAATCCTTCTGATGAGACTCTGGGAAAACCCATTTCACTCTATTAATATGACTAAGGATGTGTCTCCATTATTTCTATCATGTTGCTGTCTTGCTCTTGGGGACAGAAAACATGGAGCCAAGTTTTTTCTCCCATCTGTCTAGTTTGGTTTGATACTGTATTGATCCCAGGGTGGACCATCACTAGTAGTATTTTTCTGGAAGTCTTCATAATACTGTCTAGTTCCTGGAGCTCAAGTAAGAGTCAGCATTTGTGCTTTTCTCCTCCAAAGAGACTGCATACACTATGCTATTCTTGAGCCACCAAGAGGAAAGGGTCCCCATTAGGTAGTGTCCTGAGTTGTTCACTGAGTTTTACTTCCTCACAGACATGCTTCTTGGCAGTTGGCTTACCAACAGCCTGGTAATCATATAGTTTCTCCAGCCACATTGAAAACTGTTTCTACTTCTCATCTTTTCTAGGAGTCTCTGGTCTGGACTGTACATGACTACAAGTACTGGGGCATGTCAGAGAAGAGGGTGGTTTTCATCCAGTCTTGTGAAAATTTTTGAATATCACCAAGAACTTGAAGTGACTTTATTCTGACATTTAAATCTGTTGGGATTTGAAAGGGTTATTTGGTCTGGACCTACACTGCCATCTGCCTAGCTTGTAGCGTGAAGGATTCTTTAAGACCAATAAAGGTCTTAGCTACAGCTCCCTTGGTTGTATGTTGAGGACAAGAAGGTCACAATTTTTTCCTACAGCTTGAGAAACATAAGGTGCCAGTGGGGGTTCCCACATGAAACTGCAGAGAACATTTTTGTTATTTATGCATAAGCAAACACAGAGATGCTAGCAGAGTTAAAAATCAAATCATAAGATGCTATAGTGATACTTTGTTCTTAATATTTTATCCCCCTTGACAGGGGATAAACCACTGTAATAAAAGGCATGAGAAATGTTGTGAGTTCCTGTATGTGGACAATGACTGCTAAATAACCTTTAGAGAAATTACTTCCTTCAGATGAAGGGACTTCAATAATTGCTTTTAAGATCCATGCATAGCAATTCTGATTTTAGTTAATCTGATGACACCTTCATTGAATTCTGAGCTGCATCTGAGTTTATGAGGAGAGGCTGGAACCATGATTATTTTGCAAGCAAATGGTAATGTTGCAGAACTATTTGTGAATTGTGGTCTTGAGCAGCAGAGAAGTGAAAGGGACAGAATAGAGCATAAATGAGTATAAAACAGGAAGAGCCAAAAAACTACACCGTGAAGTTACATGTCAAATGTGCAAGTCTGTGCCACATAATTTGAGTGATAGGCTGCATCCCCTTTCACACAGGGGAAGGGAGCATGTACACCTGATGCTGTAATGACTCTAAACTCAACATCACCTTCTTGAGCTACGATGCTGTTCTGCCAGCTTCAAAGTTCCCAAAAGTGTTTGGGGAAAGTGGAGGAAAAATGAGAGGAGAGGGACAAGGAGAAGGAAGAGGAGAGGAGTGGGGAAAGATGCAGGAAATCTCTAGGAGCTTGAAGCTTATCCCAAAGTGCTGGTGTGAAGGTTTCCTCAGGTGCTTGCTTAGGAACAGACTACACAGCAGCCTCTGCCCAGCCTGAAGTCCCTCCTGGACCCCAAAACTGGAGTGAGTCACATCCCTGTGCCTCAGGGCACCAAGCAGGTGGAGCTTTCCTACCTGGCAAGCCCTTGATACTGGAGCAGAGATGGGCGCCCCAGCAGGACATGGTGGAGCCGTGGCCCAGAGGAGCCCTGAAGGCACAGAGACCCCACAGGGACGGTACAGGGACAGCACAGGGACAGTGCAGGGACCGTGCAGGGACAGGGCAGAGACAGCGCAGGGACAGCGCAGGGACCGTGCAGGGACAGGGCAGAGACAGCGCAGGGACAGCGCAGGGACCGTGCAGGGACAGGGCAGAGACAGTGCAGGGACAGCGCAAGGACAGCACATGACCCGCACAAACACCGCGGGGCGCAGAACAGCGCGGGTGATGCGGCCGGAGGGTGCGCAGGGCCCTGGCACTGAGCCGGATGGTGGTCCAGCACCGTCCAAGGAGCTCAGACTTGGTTTCCGCTTGTCAAAATTCCACAAGTCCAAATCTGTCAATTTTCCAGAAGTCACATCCCCTGCTTGCCCCGGAAAGGACGGAGCGAGCGCCCGTGAACATGTGCAGGGCTCTGGTCTCAGTGCAGGGAGTGCCAGAGCCTGGCGCTGCTCCAAAGAGCAAAAAGTGCCGGAGCCTGCTGGCTGCAGAGACACCAGCCATGTGAGGTGCGACCAGATGGACCATTTGCTCAGGCTGGTGCCAGAGCTGAGGGGAGGAGTAGAGAGGCCAAGAAGTTTTAAAAGGGAGCCTTGAGAAGGAGACTGGCTGGTGGAGCGAGACTGTACCATCCCCTAGACAGGCCCACCCACCATCCACATCTCAAGAAGCGATGGATCTCCTGCCCTGTCACCACCAAGCTGAAGGAGGGGAACTCAGAGAAATTTATTGGTTCTAAACTTTTGGAAGACATAGTCACCGGGAACAATCTGTTCAGTTCATAGTATTTCATAGTAAATCAGTTTTTAATGTGGAATATTGTTTTATAAGCTATTTTTTTCCTTTTTGCCCAGCATATTCAAGGTAATTTGTGAAATAAAACTAGTCTTAAATTCTTTCACATGTAATTTATCTGATTTCCCATTTTCATTTAAATGTTGCTTTGATGTAAAAAAAAAAAGAAGTTTCTTAGAGACAGGGCACATGGTGTTTACAGGCTGCTATTGAACTAACTTAATAGAGTTAAGTGGCCTTATTTAATCTTGTGAAGACATTGTATAGATCCTTGTGTTATCAAGAATTACAAAATCTAGAGAAGTGAAAGACCTATAGCAGACAAAAATCCATCCAATCTATATAATTATAGCTTCACAACAAAAGTCAACTTTTCATTAGCAAAACAAAAAGAAAACAAGAATAAAATGCACAACACGAATGAATAGTTCTTTTGTGGTGTTGGTATGGTATTTTGTATCAATTCATCCTGAACATACCACGTAGATCAGGCTTTTGACTCGGTCTGGTGTAATTTGAGCATTATGGAGTATTGTATACAATAACACTGGCACGGTGGGGTGTGTCTTTGCCTCCGGTAAGTAGCAGTTGAACGCACTTAACACTCCTAAGCAGCCAGAGCGCCTGCAGAAGAAACATTGGAAGTTGCGGGAAGAAAGGTGCGAATGGAGCTTGAGTGCATGTCTATTTTCCCCAGGATGTCCCACATCAGGGATCTGCTCCTCCCAGCCACGGCACAGCAAGAGCAGCACTCATGGCTGTGCAGCTGTGGGATGGTGTGCGCAGCTCCTGAGCAGCGTTAGGTCACCAACTGTGCTGGAAACAACTATCAGATTGTTGGAATTTTAGTTAGTGGAAATGTAACGTTTTCTAAAGCAAAAGGAGTCGGGTTCTGCTGGAGGGTTTAGATCCAGAGCTTTATTCCTGGCTCACAGGTCGCTGAATCCAGCAACAGCTTGAACAGAACGCATGAACCGCGTGGTATCTTTTAACCCCAGGGAGAGGGGGAGGAAGGGGAAGGGATCCCACCAACCAGGTAAGGGGAGGGAGTCTCAGGGGACAAATGACACCTGGATGGCCCAGTGTCCCCAGGTCTGACAGGCATCATTTGAACTTCGCCAATCACACGACGCCCTTGCTGGAATGCCAAGAATGATGGACAGCACTCAGCAGGGGCAGAGGGAGGGGAAAGGAGAGGTGATTGCACACCTGGAGAAAGAACCACAATAGCTGAGACAGGCTATTACATCACACCGCAACAAACCACTGCAGGAAGGAGCCCACAATGATACCAAACTGCTTGGAACAAGCAGTTCTGAAACTGAATAAACTTTAACCTGCATCTCTGATTAAGCCGGTTCTGACAACGTATGACTGTAAAAGTAGCTGTAACCCTGAGGTGGCCAGAGTTGGTGCAGCCCCCAAGCAATGATGCAGGGGATGAGCCAGCAGCACTCCCCTCACCTGCCTTTGAGTTTCAAGACTGCAGGGCTGGCTTGGGCCAGGGAGCAGCGCTGGGGATGCTCTAACATACAGAGCTTGCAATGTTTCTGTTATAAATGATCAAACTGAGAGCCAAATTTACAAGAAAATTTAGCAATGATTTGTTAGATTGTCAGCAAAACAGAATTTCGATCGGAAAAAAACCCCACCACAGCCAAGGGCAGCATTGACCCCAGGATTGGCGCTGGGTGAACACACTGGTCTCACACCCGAATGTCAGTCTCCCCCTGTTCACACTGGCTGCTTTGCACAGCGAGTTTTTATACAGTTTATTCCACCTGAGGCAGAGATGGCTGAATGTTCCTTTGTGTCCCTTCACATGCAGAACCGGGGCCATACATGTGCAGGGTTAGACAAAAGTCCAGTCCAGGTGTCCAGATGTTGTCAGAGCACTCCGGGAAGTCGGCATTCACATGTAACAGGGTGGTGCCGGTGATTACCATAGTAGATGCAATCTTCAAGGTGCAAAATCACTCTTGAGTGGTCCTGGCATTCCAGGGAAGTCAGTGATCATCACTCAGAAAGGTTCCATTCTTACGTTAAAAGACCCGATATTATCTTAACGTCTCTGGGAGCTAGTTGAATAAGACTCTGCTCCCGGCTGGGGTGGTCAAAAGACATCGCTTGGATCTTACAATATCTTATATATCAACAGCATGAATTACCGCTACCATATACTACAGTTTCTAACAGAGAGTGTTCTCTGACTGCTCTTACTCCATCTAGGGTGAAATAAATAGGTCAGGAGATCTTTCTCCTTTTTAATACCTTTAGTAAAAATCAGCATGGGTGGGAAGAACTGACGAGTCGCGCTCACACTGCCGCTCCTTCCAGGAGTGTCATGGAAGAGAAGGAAAAGTGCAGAGCTGGGGCTTCTGTCTGCATGAAAACATCAAGAAATTCCCACCTTTTTGGTTTGACATTCGAGGTCCTCTTTCTAGCCGACGTCTTTTTAGGTTAGGGTGAAAGATAAAACGGGTCTTAGTGGACACTGGATTCTGTTCCTCACATCTAGACATCACTTTGACCCCTCAATTCCATGTTGGCTCATTGTTTTTAGGGTTTTTGCTAGGTTTGATGTGGGGCTTCTTCATTTGCATGCCAGCCCCGATGTCCCCTCCTCTTCACCGTCTGGGTGCCATCCTCCAGGAAGCAGCAGTGTGCCATTCGACAAAAGAGGGAATTCTTAACCATCAATCACAGGTAGTTAATGAAAACGATAGGTGATTACAACAACAAACAGAACTCCACCCTGGCAGCAACTAGCCCAACCTGTGAACTCTGAAACCTTTTAAAAAATGGCTTAACTCTGGGGTGTCTGGTGTTAAAGCTGTCTCTCACTCCAGGGAGAACTCCTGGTTCCAGAAGGGTGCCTTTCTGGCCTTTTCTAACATTACAGCGCTGCTCCCATTGCAACGGGATTAGCCTGATTCTGATTAGGTGCCTATGGCAATATCAGCAGTCAAAAAACCAGAACACAATATAGGGGAGAAAAGGAAAAGAAAGAAAACCTATCAGAGTTCCTACCACTATGTTTTCCTATCTTTATCCATTTAAAGCACTATGGCTTTTCAGCAAGGTTACCAGGTGAAGGGAGGAGTTTGGCACTCAGTTTTGTTGCTGGCGCTGAGGGCTGTGGCATGCAGTAGGGCAGTTCACTGTTCCATCACGACTCTCTTGTTAGTCCCTGCCAGAGAGTTCAAGAAATGAGGGGAATCATGGGCCGCATGCTGGGAGGATGGCAAATGCCTTCACTCAGCCTCTTCATGTCCTCAGCTGGAGATAATCACAGGTACACCTGAATCTTTCAATGAAATGTTGTAGCATTAAAGCATGAGAATATTGCACTTGAGACCCAACTCTTCTTTAATGACAAAAATCCCCAGTGAATCTGTTCAGACTTAAGTAGAAACATCCAATGAACAGTGTTTTAAAGTGTTACAGAAACCTATGCAAAATATATTTGCATGCATCTTCTGTCTTCCTTTTCATCCATTTTCCTTTCCAAATCCAGAGTGAAAACATTTCCCCTGTATTGTGAAAGCACAACACCCCCATGCTGCAGGATAAAGTGTGCTAGGACACTCTTTGAGGTAATTATTTTAGAGAAGCTCTTTGCTTCTGCTTTTGGGTTGACTTCAGAGCAGGTGTTTCAAGGCAGGGATCAGTGCTTGCGTTTAGGCAGCTGGTGAAGATTGTGGAGAGGGACAACGTAGAGAGGGATGTCCTGAGATAAGCTGTGCAGAGAACAAAGTGGCTCACCTCTTTTTAGTTTCTGTTAAATAAATACTAAAAGAAGTTTCTTAATTATATGAGTAGGGGTATACATATCCATAAGTAAGTACAAAAATAAAAGTCTTAAAACATTCTTAAAAACCTTTCTCAGGGAAGGACTTAACTGGAAGTTACTGGAAATTGAGAGGATGGAAAGTTACCCAGGCTGTCTAATATCCTAAATCTCATTTATGGCCCCTTTTAAAACAGACTGATTGAATATGTGAGTTTTCCTCATAATAAATAGATGTATTTTGTTGTGCTGATTATCTCATGGGAAAGATAGCAGAATCTTAAAAGCAATCACAATCTGGTTATCAGTTGCAAACTCTATTGATTTATTTTTTAAATGAAAATGTAAGTGGAAAGGTACAATATTTGCTTTTAAAAGATGACAATTTTACTGTCTTGTGTGGGCTGAGAATAAAAGAGGCAGCTGATGGAAAGTCTGCAGATCTGATTGAAGAATCAAACAGAAAATTATTCCTACATGAGCTGAAGCATAGACAAATAGCCCAGTTTGCTGTGTTTATGATGGCTGTTAGTTGATCTGGGATGAGAGAGGGAGCAGGGATTAATAATGTTTTATTGCTGTTTAGGGAAATTTTAAATGGAGCCATTGTGATCCTTTACTGGTTAAAGCTTCATCAGGGAATGAGAAATGACTCTTTTAGACAGTGAGTAAAGAAGCAAGAGCTTGAAGATGGGTTTTGTGTATCAGCTGGGAATTGGTACCTCTAGGGCTAACGTGTGTTTATGGTACAGGCACAGAAGACCATTTCATTAGACACTTTCAAGTCACATATACTGAAGAAAAATGTTTAGGAAAGAATGTGTCTGTCATTGAGAGAAATTTGCAAATCTGCAGCACCGTTCAATAGAAGTTAAAGAAAAAGAAAAAAAACAAACCAAACCAATCCCAAACCTTCTCCCCCCTCTCCCCTCCAAACTTCCAGATACACACTTAACTGCTGCTACAAGAGTTAGAAACTTATCTCAGAAATATCAAGAACAGACATTTCACAGATGATTTTTCATGTCTATGACAATGGGAAAGGAACGAAAGGCAAAAAGTGTAGATTTTGGGACATAAAGAGTCCAATTTTGAGCTGCCCTGAAGGGTTCAGAAGCAGAGACTGTTTACTGTTTCTTTCCTGGGGGTACTGAGTGACTCTGCAAGGGGAAGTGCTTGTCTGCCATCATCCCATCTGACCTTTTTGGTCCAACAAAGAGAGGGGACATATGACAGTGCTCTTCTCTTGACCTCTCCCCTCATGACAAACCATAGCTTTGTGGATTTACGGGGAGGGGAGGTGCCTGGTGGACCTTAAGTATGCTTCAGGAGTGGAGAGGAGAGGAGAGGGGGGGATGTGGAGAATGTGCATTTAGAGTGGGCATCCACCAATCTGGAGTTGCTTGCTGGTGCTTGGGTCCGCTGATGCTGCTGTCCAGACTTGTGGGCCACAATTTCCATACAGAACCTCGTGGCTGTGTCTGGGTTGCTTTAAACGCATCTTCCTTCCAGGCTTCTCAGATTCGGTCATGACTCTTTTGCACCAACTTGCTCCTAGAACTGAGGTGATATTGCAGCACTCTGATGGAAAAGACTGTCTCCAACTCTTCTAAGAGAACTGCAACATGCAGACTTGCTGACAACCTGTTTTATCTCTAAATTTAATTAGTTCTACAAGAACTGGTATAAGGCAGTGAAGAAATCAGTCTTTTAATATCCCATAGTCAGACTTCTGGATTTGCAGCACTAAACAAGACTGAAAAGCCTCACTAAGACACTGAAGAAATTGGTATTTATGAACAAATGAAAAGGTAAAATATTAAGATAAAACCTCAGCTCTAACAATTGCAGGGTGCTTATTTTAATTAAAATAATGAACAAATACAAAGATATGCCATTTAAAATGAGCTTCCTAGAAGCAAACAAGTGTAGATGAGACATAATAACTAATGAAAAGGATAGCCTGCTGATGAATAATACAAATTTTGACACTTCTAAGTCATCCTTTAAATACTCCTGCGGGAAGGATTATCAAAGCAAAAAAAGCCTCAACCATCCAAACCAAAAAGCAGGTATCTTGAGGCACTTTTAAAATTCTTTAAAGTATAAGAAACTGCAATTCAGAGAAAGCATAAAAGAGAGTTTTATTTCCATTTTGATACTTTCACACTTCATATTAAAAGTATATAATTTTTTTAAAAATACATATACAAATAATAAGCAAATAAGTATTAAAACATTTGAAATGGGTTTGTATTTTCTACACATCTGGTTCTCCTTTCAGAGAGGTTTTATACTAAAAACCTTATTCATATCCATGTATTTATACATTCAAGAAGGGGATTCACAATTTTGAATTGAAGGACCTAAAGACACTTAGAGGACCATCTGGGAGACCCAGGCAGTATTTCCTTGTGTTTTAGAGAGAATTGGCTTCTCAATTCTTTCACCTTGTGCTATTTTACAATGGGAAGCAGCCTGCCTCACCACAAAGAGCAGAAGACAGGTGCATGCTATAAAACAGAATCAGAATTTCCATCTGAAATTAAAGAAAAAGTTATTTGAGCTTTTTGACAGCACCAGATATGTAGGCAGTTCCATAGATTTGGTGATAGGAATCATATGATTAAATTTTTTTGTAGCTCACAAAAGAAATTAGACTCGTCTTTATTAGTTTTTTAGAGATAGGGCCAGGTAGCATTTCTTGAAGCTCCTAGGGATTGCTTTTTTCTGTAAAATTCTGTGTTTGATTACACTGAGTAAAAAAAAGGGAATGGGAGAACAAGCCTGATTTTGGTAGTGTATCATATCTCAAAGATGTAGTATATTTTCTTTTTAAATATTGAAACTTGCAGTGAGACCTGATCTACAGAAACAGTGTCAATGGGAGTGTGTATTTGCAGACAGCTAACAAATCCTTAATGTTTTTTTCTTCCAATATTCAGCATAAATCCAGGCTATGAGGGGAAGTGCTTGTCTGATATACAATCTATCACTTCAGGTCAAAATGTTATTTTAAAAAAAATCAACATTATGCATTACAGCTTTATGCTCTTTTTAAATTAAGGAACAGCTGCCAGATGATGAAAATTCTGGTAGAGCATCATAAAAATGTTTCAGTGAGAGCTCTTCTAGAGAAGGTCTGCAGAAACATGACATTTAAATTCAGGACAAATATGAAGTAAAGGGGGATGGTCTAAAAAGTAGGAAATGTTCTAAATGTTCTGCTGTAAGACTGCTGTTCCTTTTCCTAAAGGATGAGGCCCAAAGATAAGTTTAAAAAAAAAAACACACACAAAACCAAAGAAAACCACACCAAAAAATCCCCCCAAACCAAACCAAAACAAACAAAAAGAGAAAAAGGAGGAGGAAACCATTTAGCACAAATATATTGGAAAAAAACCAAGCAATTTTCACAAATACAAGGCAAGGTGGCTATTGCCTAATGTGCTGCAATTAGGCAGGTTGGCTTCAGAGCACACCTGCTTAGGTAGATGCCCAGGAACTGAAAACTTGAAAGTTTGAAGGATGATGGTAAATTGATTTCTGCCTGGGAAGGGGAGAAACTGCAGTTAATTGGTTACCAGTCTGGGATGATCCCCGACCAGCACTGCCAGAAGTGATACAAACCTGGCCCCAGCAACCCAGTTCTTAAGAGATCTTCATGCCATTTTGAAGCTGGCCCCTAAAAATGAGGGCTGGTCTAGTGGTCTTTACAAATCCGTTCCCCTCTGCTTGCTGGTATTGCAAGCCATGGATGCTGGTGTTGCACCCAACAATGAGTGGAAGGCCCTGGTCTGTGGGTATTTTCCATTTCTCAAAGGCTGAAAGAACACAGTAAGTTCACACTGACATGGCAGGGAAACTCCAGCGAGGGGTGATGCCCACTCTTCCTCTGTGTTCAAGCTGGCATGGACAGAATGTTCTCAGGGGTGTGCACTGACTCCATCACTGGGGAAATCCCTGCATTTCAGAGGTTTTGTGGATTTCCAGTATGAGTAAGATAGCAGTGGGGATGAAATGTTTACACAAGGGAGGGTTGCTTGCTTTCTTGCTTTCACACCCAGGTCCTAGTTCTGCACCTGACAAGATCTAAAAGCATGTATTAACCTGTGGAGACTGATGCACAAACTGCAGCTTTTGCTTATAAAACTTCAGATTCCAAAGCAAATTTCACCTTAACAAAAAACTGTAATTTTTTCAGTGAAATAGTGTTATCTGTCATGATTGCATTTGGCAAGCCTCACTAGCTTTAAAGTTGCTATTTAGAGACACAGTGTTTGCCAACATTATACAATTGTAGATGCAAGCCTCTTGACTTCAAAGAGGAAACAGCTTTGAAATGGCAAATTAAGTTTGGCAAATTTTGGCAACTACTTTAACAGTGAATTATTTCTGATTTTTTTTCCATGCAATTACTCTGTTTTTCATAAGAGCTCTTGCTGTGCAGAGACACAGAAGCCTCCTCTGAGCTCAGAGACAGCAATCACAGTGGTACGTACCACTTTCATAAACTAAGTCAAAACCTTGGTAAAGTGTTAAGACACATCTACAGCTGTCTCCTAAACACAGACTGATTTAAAATAGGTTACTCTTTGCATACTGGGCATTTGTCAGGCTGAACTGATATGTTTAGAATATTTGATTGATTTCTTTCTCTAGGAAAACTACATGTCTGTTCAGTCTTACCTCCTGTTTGATTCCAGAGGTAGGTATACAGGCTCCAAAGTTTTCCCTCAGTCCCCTCCATACATTGTGCTTACAAGAGTTGGCATTGCAGTTTGTTTTGTTGCTTGGAGACAGCTGCAGGAACACACAGTGGCATAAATCACACCTCACTCTGTTGCTAAGGAAATAAGACCATCTCTTGTTTTTTCACCAAACCTAGTAGTAAGTGAGGAAAGAGAAATTTATATTCAGGATATTTAAAATATTGCTTTAATTTAACAAAAGGAAAAAATGAAACTATGTAATGCAATCTGTAACAGCTTTCCTGGGGAAAAATACAGAATTTTCGTTCTTCTGGAGGTGATTACTGGAAGCATAGAATTTGAACAGGTTGTGTGATAGAGGAAAATAATTAGACACAATCTGGATTCCGGGAATAAAAACTCCATAAACTTTTTTTGGAAGGCTTTTAAAATTTCAGAGCAGTGCCTGCTGCTCACCCTAATGTGCGTGGAGTTTCAAAGGAAGGAAAAAACCAATTTTTGCTACTCAAAACGACTTTGGCAAAAATTGAACTTGAAACAGTTGTAATGAATGGGGTTCACTGACTAGCCCCCTGGATGGATCTTCATCTACTGTGTCATTTGCCTGCCCCTCAAGTTTCAGAGCCTTATACCAATTGTTTTAGTATACCTGGGAAGGCAAGGAAGGCTGGAAGGGATTTGTCTGTCACTCTGTTTCCCCCCAGCACCAGCACAATCCATTAATAAAGTCAATTTCTTTCTTGCTTCAAAGAATGATGGTGCAGTCACCCTCTTGCCTCTGTAGTTGTAAACAGAGATATATTATGCTTCAATTATAAACTGAAGGAAAATTTTGATCAGGTTACCAGATTTAATTTTTTTAAGACCTTATGGAACGTGCTAGAACAATATTATGTGAGGAGATGCATCCAATAGTGCTAGTAGGCACACTCTAACATCTATACCAATATTTAACAATAAGCTTAACGTGACAGAAAACACAAAATTATTGATAGTATGCAACATTAGATTAAGAATTCCTGCTGTTGGTGGTTGTCTTGGTTTGAAAAGACAGATGTTTGCTAAGGAAGGCAGGAGTCCCCCTTGAAATGGAAAATATAAACCCCCTCCTCCAAATTAGTATAATTTTGAAATTAAGGGGCTCTCAGGCAAAGATATGGGAATAGGAATAATAGTTCTTTATTAGGAAAAAAAAAAAAAAGCAGTAATAAAACAACATTAAATGGTGGCTGCAATCCTCCTGGAGTGGCAGGTGTTGAAAGTTCTGTTGAAGCAGATCCTGTAGAAGGGTGTAGTTTTCCTCTGAAGGTCCAGTGGTTGTGTAGATGGGCCTGGTCTTCCTCTGGGAATCCAGTGGAAAAGGCTGCCTGTGGTGTTCCAGGGCTCAGATTATATCCAGGTGGGAATGCTTGGCTCCTCCCCCTGGGTGGAGCATCTCCCAATGGGATGATGTAATTTCATCAGTCATGCAGTGACACAATGGCCCAAGAACAGAAGGTATCTCCTGGAGGGAGGATTGGTTGTGGAAGAGATAAGGAAAACTGCCCCACCTGGTTTTAACAGGTGGCCCAATTAACAGAAGATGACTGCCCCACCTCTATCAGATGGCAATAGAATGCACAGCCCAGCCACACCTTGCAACATAAGACAGTGGTGACTGGCTGAACAATATGTCCCACTAATGATGTTATCCATCTTTCTTCATTCTTTCCAAGATACGGTGTACCTCTTCTAAACCAGAATGAAGAATTATTAAGTTCTGTGTCCATTGTCCATTGCTTCAGATACGTTCCAGCAGCCAACACATGTCGTTGTGCTGCAGTAGTTCTTTTACCAGTGCAAGGTTCGTTCCAATGGGGTGGGCAACAAATCTTGACAGGATGTGTAGCAATTTGTGCGTTGTGACAGAATGATCAATTTAAGTAAAATTATGAACACAAATGTTTGTTTATTTCTGTAGAGATGCTGTCTCTCAATATAGAATCAGGAATAAGTCTCATGCAAGCACACCCCTTTCCAATGTTTATAAGCACAGTTCCAAGGGTTTAATCAGAATGGATTTCAAACTGACAAACATTTTGTTCAGCGTCAAGACAAATGCCTTGATGGGCCTGAATGGTGTTACTTCCACCAATAAGTCCTTGTTGTTCCCTTGCAATGCATGCACCAACATCAATGCTTTGTTATTTGTTTCCCATTTTGCTGGACCCATACTCTGTGCACTATCAGATAGGGAATAATTCCACAATTATTTAACCCCACTACAATGATTGGGTATGTGATATATGCTGAAGCATTGTGTATTAGAATAAAATCTTTACTAGCTAGCAGGGTCATAGTTGAAATTAACTAGATGTCACTAAAATGCAAATTGTCTGTGAAATTTCTTTGCATTATCGCAGATTTCTTTATGAATTTCAGTAGGCAAGGTACCTGGTCTTCCCTTGTAATTTCTGCTGTAGGAAATTATATCCACAATTGAGTTCAGATACAACTAATAGGTATTGGTACAGGCAGTACCTAGAATAGTCATTAAGTAAGTTGGCAATCCTTTCCATCAATCCTTTCCCATTGAGGTAATATACCTGATAAGAGCAATTGGTTTCAATTGGTATAAAACACTTGGTACTGAGTTTATTTGGTTTACTAGGACTTCAGCATTCATGCTCTATAATAGTCCTAATGCTGTCCCCAGGATACCAGTCACCTCTCTCCTTGATAATTTTGGAGAGGTCAGTATACAGAACAATGAAAATCATCCTGTGTAAGATGTGCTTAGGAATGATGGGTAGGCAGGTTTAATTGCCGTTACTAATCTGTGCTGATAATTCCACTTGTCTGAGGGTCCATGAAGGCCTAAATAGCAGTTTTTGTTGGCCTGTATCTTTGATCACATGGGGCTCAGTTTGGAAGTGCGTGGAGATAAGGTTTCAACAGTCCTACTGGAAGTTTTGAAAATTTTTACTTTCCAATAAGACTGGTATGAAGAGGAGCTTTGTCAAAAGATAGAGGTGATCCAAACTTTGATTGAATACAAACTGTATTCAATTTTTCTACTGAAACTACAGTCATCCTTGACTCTATACTCTCTTTGTGTCACTCCACAAAAGAGGACTGTCACAGAGCAGAAGGATTAGGATGCTGCCATCAAGGAATTCACATCAGGGTCCTGATTCATGTTGCCCACTTTCTTTCACAGTGCTGACATGCAGCAAGTTGAATTAGTTGTAAATTTTGACTTGACAAGCACTTGGGAAAACTATGGTCATGTGCAATGCATGCTATGAAAACATACCAATACCTCTAAGGAGACATTTAACCCTATACAGCCCTCACGCTTTCAATCTGCTTGTTAGTTTTCTGTGCAGTCACTAATAAAGGCCCTGGAAGTAATAAAGTTGCAGATTCATGAATGATTGACTTTTATGAGGCAAACCTGACTCTTCATGAGCATAAAGAAGCATTGAAATCCTCCCACATCAGACAACCTCAACAGGTTTTCTTAGCTTGCACAAGTGTGCTTTGACTCACAGAATCACCTCAATATGGCTGAGGTGAAAACGGACCGCCAGATGTCAACTGGTCCAAGCTCCCCTGCTCAAGCACAGCCACTGAAAGATGATGGCCAGAGACCATGGTCACACAGCTTTCCTTCTAAGGAAGGAGATCCCATGAGCACCCTGGGCTAGATCTGTCACTGCTCAGTGACTGTGACAGCAAAAAAAAAGGCTTCCTGATGTTCAGAGGGAAGATTTTTGCTTTGCAGTGTTTTGCTTTGTGCACATTGTCATTGGGCATCCCTTAAAAGAGCCTGGCTCAGTCTTCTCTGCACCCTCCCATCAGGTATGGATATACCTTGAAAAATAACCCCATTCAGAGTCTTCTTCAGGTTGAAGAGTTCGTAGGGAGCACTTTCAGCACTTCCTAATGGGGCAGATGCTCTAGTTCCTTCATTATTCTTGAGCATTTTCTCTAGTGCCTCCTGTATGTCCACCCCACTCTCATGATGGGGAGGTCTCGCAATGGACACAGTACTCCAGTTGTGGCCTCCTCAGTGCTGAGCAGGAGGAGTTGAATCAGACCTGCAAAGCCAGCAGAGTCAGAAATGCCTCAATATGGTTTATTTCTAACAAAACATATTAATGGGTATGAATGGTAAAACCTGGACTTTATATAAAAAACACAGAAAGGGAATATTGCTTGATAGCAAGTCAGTCTAGTGAACCTGGGAACCTTTATTTCCCTGAGGCCAGAGCTTGTGAGTTCTCTGCGTTAGTTCCTGAAAGCCCTGTGGTGTCACCAGAAGCTCATTGTGACATGTGTGACATCAATCCCTTTTGGTAGTGTGCGGCAGCCCTGAAGGGCCAGAGTGCCTGCCCTCCTCCACTGGGGAATTCCATACGTGAGAGGGGATTTATTATGCAGCAATAAGGGCAGGACCTGGGAAGCTGGTCCCAGCCTGCCACATTCCCAGGCTTCAGCTGCTGTTGCTGAGAGGCCAGAAACTGCTTTTACACCTTCACAATTCCTGCTTGCACGTGCCAGAGAGGTCAGTCACTGCCCTGCCCTGAGAGCTGCCACAAGCACAGACACTTCTGGTGTCACTTGTCTGCCCCAAGATAGCCTCTGGCCCTTGTGGCATATCAAAGCACAGCCTTGAGTTAGAAGGGGCAGCTCTTCAATGCTTGATGCGGACAGCTTGGCTGCTGTCTGCAGACTGCATCTCTGGATTGTGTCTCCAGGGCAGGCCAAGAGCCTTGTGTCTCTTTGGTTTGCAGTGCCAGATGGCGTTGCAGGAGGGTTTCTCAGAAGGTGACTCCTCTTCCTCTGCTGCCAGCAACAACGAGGTGCTCCTGCCTATCCCTCGAAGAGCTTTTGTTTGCCCAATCTGTCTGGACACCATTGAGGACGAAACCTCCGTGAGCTGGTGTAGACATGCTTTCTGCTTTACTTGCATAGTGGAATGGTGCCGCATCAGATCTATTTGCCCAGTCTGCCAGGAGCCCTTCCGATACCTCTTCCGCAAGGTGGGAGACAATTGCTATGATGTGTACTATGCCAGCGCCATCAGACGTAATCGAGGAAGGAGATATTGGAGGAGGTATCATTCCGCAGGCCACAGGCACCGCAGATCTCCCAGCAGAGAGCGCGGCAATAGCCGTGCCAGAGACTGGGAAAGGGACCGAAGCAGGTCCCGGAGGTGGAACCCTGATGGCCACAGCAGGGGTCAGCAGTCCCAGAGTTTTGACCCCTCAAGCAGCAGGAGATGGCATCATAGCAGGGCTCGGGACATGGCTTCTGAAACTCCTCATGGTTGGAACAGAGCTGCAAGGCATGAACGGGATGTCTCAGTGCGCTCCGGGAGGAGTGAGCACCGTCAGCGGGAACAATGGGATCCCTCCAGGGAATCCCTGGCAACAACCAGACGATCTCGGAGGAGGGCCCACCATGTTTGGCGACAAACAAGAGAAGAGCAAAGCAGGAGGGATAACAATGAGGAACAACCTGCAAGGCCTGAACAGGATGTCCCCAACTCCTCGGGGAGGAATGAGCCTGATCAGCCGGCACAATCGGTTTCCTCCACTGAACCCCAGGCAACAAGGAGTCAATCCCACCAATCCTGATGGACATCCCACAGCCCTGAGCGGCACAGGAAAAGGTAGCACACCCTACCACAAAGGATACTACTGTATGTCCTGCTACTTGTGTCACAAATTGTACCACTTCACACCAAAACTGGTCCTACTAACAATTCCTAAAATAAAGTCGATTCCAAGCATCAAGCTTGGAGCATAGAATCTCTCCTCCATCAAAAGCCAGATCCAAAAATCTAGACCTATGTAAGGGTGTCCAAGGTTAAGACGATAACAAGCTAGTAGGTAGAAGATAAAAAAAACCATCTCAATCCGGTTTGTTCCTAAACCAGAACATAGTGCTGGGTATGAATGGTAAAACCTGTGACTTTATAACAAATACAGAAAGACTGAACTCCTTGATAGCAAGGCAGCCTAGTGAGACAAGCTACCTGGGATACTTTTGTTCCTTGAGGTCAGAGCTTATGTCTTCTGTGTGTGGTTCCTGAAAGCCCTGTGGTGTCATCAGAGTCATAGTGACATGTGTGACATCAATCCCTTTTGTAGTGTGCGGCAGCCCTGAAGGGCCAGAATGCCTGCCCTCCTCCAAAGAGGACAGACATTGGCAGGTGGGGGAAGCATGGACCCCCATCCCATTGGCTGCCTTCTGAGGGCATAGAAGGGATTTCCCGTGCAGTAACAGCAGCAGGACCTGGGAAGCTGGTCCCAGCCTGCCACATTCCCAGGCTTCAGCTGCTGTTGCTGAGAGGCCAGAAACTGCTTTTACACCTTCACAATTCCTGCTTGCACGTGCCAGAGAGGTCAGTCACTGCCCTGCCCTGAGAGCTGCCACAAGCACAGACACTTCTGGTGTCACTTGTCTGCCCCAAGATAGCCTCTGGCCCTTGTGGCATATCAAAGCACAGCCTTGAGTTAGAAGGGGCAGCTCTTCAATGCTTGATGCGGACAGCTTGGCTGCTGTCTGCAGACTGCATCTCTGGATTGTGTCTCCAGGGCAGGCCAAGAGCCTTGTGTCTCTTTGGTTTGCAGTGCCAGATGGCGTTGCAGAAGGGCTTGGCAGAAGATGGCACCTCTTCCTCTGCTGCCAGCAGCAACCAGGAGCTCCAGGCTGAGTCTCCACATAACTCAGAGAACCAAATTTGCCCAATCTGCTTGGACATCATTAACAACCCAGTCTCAGTGAGCTGGTGTAGCCATGCTTTCTGCTTTCCTTGCATACTGGAGTGGTCTCGCAATAGACCTGTTTGTCCAATCTGCCGGGAGCCTTTCCGATACCTCCTCCGCAAAGTCGGAGACAATAGCTATGAGGTGTACTCAATAGGGCACCACACCAGCTCCACCAGAAATAATCGAGGAAGGAGATATTGGCCACTCTGCAGACAGGAGGAGGCATCATTCCACAGACCATGGGCACCGCAGATCTCCCAGCAGAGCGCGCGGCAATAGCCGCGCCAGAGACTGGGAAAGGGACCGAAGCAGGTCCCGGAGGTGGAACCCTGATGGCCACAGCAGGGTTCAGCAGTCCCAGAGTTTTGACCCCTCAAGCAGCAGGAGATGGCATCATAGCAGGGCTCGGGACATGGCTTCTGAAACTCCTCATGGTTGGAACAGAGCTGCAAGGCATGAACGGGATGTCTCAGTGCGCTCCGGGAGGAGTGAGCACCGTCAGCGGGGAACAATGGGATCCTCCAGGGAATCCCTGGCAACAACCAGACGATCTATAACAATGAGGAACAACCTGCAAGGCCTGAACAGGATGTCCCCAACTCCTCGGGAGGAATGAGCCTGATCAGCCGGGCACAATCGGTTTCCTCACTGAACCCCAGGCAACAAAGTCAATCCCACCAATCCTGATGGACATCCCACAGCCCTGAGCGGCACAGGAAAAGGTAGCACACCCCTACCACAAAGGATACTACTGTATGTCCTGCTACTTGTGTCACAAATTGTACCACTTCACACCAAAACTGGTCCTACTAACAATTCCTAAAATAAAGTCGATTCCAAAGCATCAAGCTTGGAGCATAGAATCTCTCCTCCATCAAAAGCCAGATCCAAAAATCTAGACCTATGTAAGGGTGTCCAAGGTTAAGACGATAACAAGCTAGTAGGTAGAAGATAAAAAAAAACATCTCAATCCGGTTTGTTCCTAAACCAGAACATAGTGCTGGGTATGAATGGTAAAACCTGTGACTTTATAACAAATACAGAAAGACTGAACTCCTTGATAGCAAGGCAGCCTAGTGAGACAAGCTACCTGGGATACTTTTGTTCCTTGAGGTCAGAGCTTATGTCTTCTGTGTGTGGTTCCTGAAAGCCCTGTGGTGTCATCAGAGTCATAGTGACATGTGTGACATCAATCCCTTTTTATGTAGTGTCGCGGCAGCCCTGAAGGGCCAGAATGCCTGCCCTCCTCCAAAGAGGACAGACATTGGCAGGTGGGGAAGCATGGACCCCATCCCATTGGCTGCCTTCTGAGGGCATAGAAGGGATTTCCGTGCAGTAACAGCAGCAGGACCTGGGAAGCTGGTCCCAGCCTGCCACATTCCCAGGCTTCAGCTGCTGTTGCTGAGGGCCAGAAACTGCTTTTTACACCTTCACAATTCCTGCTTGCACGTGCCAGAGAGGTCAGTCACTGCCCTGCCCTGAGAGCTGCCACAAGCACAGACACTTCTGGTGTCACTTGTCTGCCCCAAGATAGCCTCTGGCCCTTGTGGCATATCAAAGCACAGCCTTGAGTTAGAAGGGCAGCTCTTCAATGCTTGATGCGGACAGCTTGGCTGCTGTCTGCAGACTGCATCTCTGGATTGTGTCTCAGGGCAGGCCAAGAGCCTTGTGTCTCTTTGGTTTGCAGTGCCAGATGGCGTTGCAGAAGGGCTTGGCAGAAGATGGCACCTCTTCCTGCTGCCAGCAGCAACCAGGAGCTCCAGGCTGAGTCTCCACATAACTCAGAGAACCAAATTTGCCCAATCTGCTTGGACATCATTAACAACCCAGTCTCAGTGAGCTGGTGTAGCCATGCTTTCTGCTTTCCTTGCATACTGGAGTGGTCTCGCAATAGACCTGTTTGTCCAATCTGCCGGGAGCCTTTCCGATACCTCCTCCGCAAAGTCGGAGACAATAGCTATGAGGTGTACTCAATAGGGCACCACACCAGCTCCACCAGAAATAATCGAGGAAGGAGATATCGTCGCCACTCTGCAGACAGGAGGAGGCATCATTCCACAGACCATGGGCACCGCAGATCTCCCAGCAGAGAGCGCGGCAATAGCCGCGCCAGAGACTGGGAAAGGGACCGAAGCAGGTCCCGGAGGTGGAACCCTGATGGCCACAGCAGGGTTCAGCAGTCCCAGAGTTTTGACCCCTCAAGCAGCAGGAGATGGCATCATAGCAGGGCTCGGGACATGGCTTCTGAAACTCCTCATGGTTGGAACAGAGCTGCAAGGCATGAACGGGATGTCTCAGTGCGCTCCAGGAGGAGTGAGCACCGTCAGCGGGAACAATGGGATCCCTCCAGGGAATCCCAGGCAACAACCAGACGATCTCATAGATTCCGGCGGACATCCCACACCTCTGAGCAACACAGGGAAAGGTAGCACACTCTACCAGGAAGGGTACTACTGTATGTCCTGCTACTAGTGTCACAAATTATGCTACTTTATGCCAAAGTTGGTCCTACTAAAAATTCCAAAAATAAAGTTAATTCCAGCCATCAAATTTGGTATCAGGAATCCAATGTCTGTTACAAAATGCACTGGAAAATCTAAAGAGAGCCTTGCAATGATGCTGAAGTTTATGAGGGTAACAGGCTAGAAGTTTGCCTGCTGCTTTTCTCATCTTCTATCTTACACTTACCTACAAGAGCTTATACTGAGTATTACCTATGGCCATGCTATTTCTCATTATTTTGCATTTCCATATTATGACCAGCTGAAAATAAAAGGAGAAAAATCCTTTCTGCTCTGGTGCCAACAATACCAATGTCCTACTGGAAAGCATCTTGTCCTTTCACATCACCCATTTTTTACACTTTACCTCAGATATCACCCAGAATATCTTCTCTTCTTACCAGTTTTCTCACAAGATGGCAGTGAAAAGGGAAGTTGATTTACAACTACTCTTCTGTATCACAGCAATGTGTGGTATGCTCTGTGTAGAGCCTCACCTTTAATGCCCCTAATGGCAGTACAGTCTATAGACTCCAGCTGACATCCAAAGACTACCAAAATCACTAAAAAACAATGGTGAATACTGTTACTTTCAAGTAAGACAGAGGTGATCCAAAAAATTAATTACTGGGCCAAGACAAACTGTATTCAATTTTTGTACTGAACTACAGTTTTCTTCTACTCTGTAAACTCAGTGACTAGGACTGACGCAGTGCAGAAGAATTAGGAACTCAGATCAGGACCAAGCTGTCTACTGGCTCACTCACAGCACTGTACAAATTGTACTGGCTGGGAGCTGTTGACTCTTGCAGTCACTCCATCATAGAAGGTCAGCAGATGGTCAGGCATGATCTGCCCTTTGTAAGGCCATGCTGTTTTGTCTCAGATCACCTCCTTGATCACCTGTCTTGTATGTGATTTAACAGTGCTTCCAGGAGGATCTGCAACATTAAATTACCAGGCACAGACATCAGGCTAAGAGGTTTGTAATTCCCCACACCTTCCTTACTTCCCTTCCTAAAAGTGGAGCAATGTTTCCCTTTTTCTCGTCACCATCTACTTGGTGTCACTGCCATCATTTTTCAAATACAATGGCAAATGTCTGCCAACAGCAGGACTCAGATCACCTCAGGAATGGGATTTCCCTGGGATGCATGTTGTCAGATTCCATGGACTTGTGGTTGTTTAGTTTCATCAAGTGGTACAGAACCTGCTCTCTGCTCACAGATTCAGTTCCCCAGCTCCCATCTAAAGTTCAAGAACTTGAGATATGTGGTAAGCTGACTACAAGTCAGCAAATACTGAGGGGAGGAACTCATTGAGTAATTCAGCTTTCTCTGTATCTGTTGTTACCAGTTCTCCATTCTCACTTATAAGGGACCATTACTTCCTTGGCCTTTCCCTTCTTACCTATATCCTTAATAGAATCCCTTCTTTATATTCTTCACATGTCTTGCCAAGCCCAGTTCCATCTGTGCCTTGGCTTTCCTCATGCTGTCCCTATACACTTGAGCCATATCCTGGTACTCTTCCCAAGTCACCTGTCCCTCCTCCACTGGCTGTGAATTTTCTTCTTTCTTCTCAATTTGAGGAGCAGATCTTTGCTCAGCCATGCCATTTTCTTGCCTGCCTGGTAAGATTTTCTACACATCATGATGGTGAGCTCTTGTGCTCTAAGAAAAATGGCCTTAGAGTGCTGCCAGCTCGGGTCAGCCCCCGTGTCCTTAAGGACAGTTTCCCAAGGCATCTCATTCACCAACTCCTTAAACAGGGTGAAGTTTTCTCTTCTAAGCTTCATGGTCCTGACCATTCTCCTTGCCAGGCCCACGCTCCATGAGATCACACATTTCACCAGGGCATGGTCACCACAGCCCAGGCTGTGTCCAGACTTGACCCCTCAAATGAGCTCATCCGCATCAGTGAGCACCAGGCCTGGCCATGCTTCTCCTTGGCTGGTCTGGCCAATACCTGGACCACAAAGTTGTCCTCTGCACACTCCAGGAGGGTGCTGGATTGCTTACAGCTGCCTGTATTGCTCTTCCAGCAGATGTCTGGCTGGTTGGACCCTCCCATCAGGATGAGAGAGGATGAGGATGATGTGCCCTGCAGCCAAACCAAGAAGGCCTCATCAACAGGCTCCTCTGGATCAGGGGCCTGTGTGTGACCTCGACCGCCAGGTGTCCTTTCTTGGTCTCCCTGCCCAACTTCTTCTCCCGTTCAGCCCTGTGTTACCCACCACTGTTACTGCTCCCCTCACCAAAGGGAGATTCCTGTGTCACTGAAATATGTCATGGTTGCCTGTGGCAACACCCTTGACACATCACCCCGCTTGAGAGAGATGCCTCCAGGTCTCTCATCTCTTCAGTGAACCACAGAATCTCCTGAGTTCAAAGGGATTTATCAGGATCATATCACACAGCCCCATCCCAAGAACTGGGCCTGAGAATGTTCAAATGCTTCTTGAACTCTGTCAGGTTTGGTGCTGTGACCACTTCCCTTGGGAGCCTGTTCCAGTGCCCAACCACCCTCCAGGTGAAGAACCACTTCCTGACACCTTATGTGAACCTTCCCTGACAAAGCTTCCTGCTGTTCCCTTGGGTTCTGTCACTAAGCAGAGATCTGTGCCTGCCCCTCTGCTTCTCCTTGTTAGGAATCTGCAGGCAGCTATGAGGTCTCCTCTTGGCCAGACTGAACAAGCCAAGTGAAAGCAGCTCCTTGTATGACTTCTTTAGGCCTTTGCTTGGGTGTCCCTGACTCCAGGAACCCCCTGCCCTGCTCATTCTCATGCTCAGCCCCCAGAACTTACTGTAGCTGCTGCTGCTGTCCCTGCTGCTGTTTGTGCCTCACTGACTGTCCCTAAGCCTTCCTCATAACTTTTGAGACACATTTGACACTTCTCAAGCTTTATCAGATGTAGCACAAACAACACTTATTCCCTCTTACAAATCCTTTAAAGACACTAAATGGGCACTTAAATGCCTATTGCTCATCCTTCTGAGAAGTTTTTCTTTCAAAATTCCAGAACAGAGCTGGGCTTCATAGGCTTGACCAGAATATCTTTCTTTGGGCAAAACAATAATGTTAAACAAGACAAATTTTCCCCAGTAACTCCTCCCCTCTTCTTCAGGGCAAGGTCTTGATTGGTCAGTCCTGGCAGAAGTTCTGCAGGTTTCCCCCTTGCAGAGGACTTTGAAGCTGTGGGAGCCACCAAGTTGAGCTGTAGAGGTTGCAAAGCAAAAACCCACGAAAGACTTCACATGCATGTTTAACCACGTGAATAGTAGTATGCTAATAATTCCTTCATGTTAATAATTTCTATTGCATTGATGAGTAGAGGTCCCTATTAGCATGTCATTATGAACAGTACCTGAGCTGAAGAATTCACTACTTTAGAAAAAAAAGTGAATTGCAAAGAAATGGAAAAGTGAGGGAACAGTGAGAGTACTTACTTCTGCCAGAGCATCTGCCCAGTCATTGCAAGGTGTTTTGTAGGTGCTGTGCTGTAAGTAAATGGATTACAAGAATAATTTAAAAGAAATTACTGTTCTTTCTCCTTCCTCCTGCCCTCTTATCTCTTACAGACACAGACAGTTTTAGCAGAGAGATTCATTGCCTTTTCATACTAATGTTTTCAAACATTTTTTTTGCGTGTAAATGAAATGCCAGAATTTCCTTCTGCATTTAGTAAGACTTCCTTTTTTTTCAAGTATTGGGTGCACAGTAAAAGGGCATTCAGATTATACCAATGTACTTTTGTGAGGATTTTTTCTTCCCAAAGGCATTATACTTCAATCAGCAAACCATTTACCCGCTGCTGGCACACACACAACTTCTGAAATCCTTTGCTCTCATATTTTTCCTAATTATCCTCCTTCTTTGTCCTACAGTTCCTCAATGTGCAGCAGAAAGAAGGTGGTACTTCAAACCAATCTCAACTAAACTTCTCTAATTTATTGAACGTTGCTCAAACATCTTCTCCCTATAAGAAGAATTTCTAGAATATTTTACAGAAAGAAGTATTGGAAAAGAGAGTTCTGGTGGTGACTAATAGGTGTTATTCTCTCAGAGTGTTGAAACCCCTTTAGTGTGAGTGGTGAACTACTTTCAGATGGGCTTCCAACTGCATGTGTGTGTGCTTGAGCTATATCTCTCAAAATGCTATTCCTGGGGGCAGCTTGGTTTCAAAGCTTTTCTTTAGTTTCATGTCTTAAAGACATCTGTCTCCCCTCATGCAAGATAATCTTCAACCTGAGATCCAAAGTCTGGTACCAGGGAATAAAACTGATGCAGATCAGTGAGTATTTCTGACTGTCATTTGCAATAGGAAAAGTAGCTCCTGCTTTTCCTTCTCCTTCCACAACACTTGGTCTGTTTAGCAAACAAAATTATGTACAAAACTCTTGCAACATTGTAGGGAAAGCCAAAACAGCACTTGTGCAGGTTGGCTGTCTCCCATCAACTTCAGAGGGGGAAGGATTTGAACCACTGTGACTCCTCAGCCTGTGTGTGATTCAAGTTATTTATCATCTAGACCATTCACAAAACTCCCACTGCTACTTCCCTTTCAGCACTGGAAAATTCTTCCAAAAACTGAATTCTAAAAACAGGACACAGTTTTGGTATTTCTCTCCCTTCATATGGCTTGTGGAATAGCATATCAATGCTCGTGTTTCTCAGATAGTATAAGCTTAACACAACAGTGAGGAGACTTCAGCATTCTACCCTTACAATTCAGCTGCTGCTGAATCATTTCCACACAGAGATTTCAAACAGAATACTTATGCCTAGAATCAATGCACATTTTCTTCTAATCATAAATATGTGTTTTCTGATTTTGACATGATTACATACGTACACTTGCAAAAATCTGTTGATTTACACAGAACTGCATCACCCTTCAACCAAAAAAGAATCCTTTAAAAACAAAAGGCTACTTAACAATATTCAAATTGAACCTAGCACTAATTAAATGAAATAATAAATACTTTGTTATGTTCTGCCACTGTGCTCTGCTCAGAAAGATTTTTTCTTTAGTCTGCAGAGTAATGAAACTGAACACTGGGCTTTCATCTCAAGCTTCTTCCACTCCTCCAAGTCCATCTAAGCCTTCTTTGTTTCACAGTGCCTTTGCAGGCACTGGTGGGTTGCAAAGCTGTTAATCACCATGAGGAAAATACCTTGGATCTCCCCCAGGTGAATGAAAACAGCATGTTCACTGATTGAATTAAGTTTCTGTTTTCCATAGCAGCAGAAATTGGAAATCTGTTGCTTCACACACACGAGAAAGAATATTTCAGTGAGGTCTGTATGTCTGTGTGCAGATTTGCGCAGAATTCTTTTGTTTTTCATTGTCTTGTCTGGCTGAGCCCCCACTAATCTCCACAGGGCCTGGAGCCAACGTGAAGAAGAGCAGACACTGCACATTATAGCACAGTCATGCTCTGACCTGTCCAGCCCTTGCAAATCACCTGTTAAAGCTGCTGGTTTGTGGATAGGACAGGGAATATCTATTTCTATAAAGAATTGTTTTTCCTCCATTGCCCTTAAAACTTGTAAATAGAAAGCTGAGTATCTGAAAAAAACCTCACAACTACTCAGACATATATTAAGGCAAAGTGATGATATGCTGAGTTCAGCTTATGCGTCAAGGAAAGGAGCTGCCCAGTGCTATTGTGGGAAGCAGCGGGGCTTTGTTTGATCATTGGGGTGATGCTCTGGATTTGCAAGTGAGCCTTGGAATTTAGACTCCACTTTTGATGAGTAATCCTCCTCCCTTAAATAAATACAGTGGATGACCCACAGTGCTTGCAGTGGTTGTTGTTGGGATAAGGCAGAAACAGCCACACTCCCAGCTCCATGCCAGTCCTGCTGGCAAGGGTGCAAGCACTGTTGTTTCCTCCAGCTGCTCATCTCAAATGGCCTCATTCCTCCCTCTGCTGTGCTGCTGTGATGCATCTTCACTGGGCCCTATTTGACTTAGTCATGTCCAAAGACTTTTAATTTGACCAATGTGTATATTTCAACAGGACTCAGGACATCAGTAAAACACAACCAGACTTTATCATCTTGAATCCCAAAACGCAGGTCCTGAAACGCTCTTTGTTAGGCTATTACCATAGTAGGTGCTTCAGCAGATGAAGGCATTATTCTGATTACTAAGCTACTGCATGAAATGAAAAAGGTAAAAATGGTTAAATGGGAGAACACTGCTAAAATACTGTCAGGTTGTCAGAGGCAATGTATTAAAGCTGCAACCTTTATGAGCTGCTGGAATCGTGCAGCATATGCAGCATATTGGAGGGTGAATTGCAGGCTCTCCTTCCTGCTGGTGAGCAAATACAGGAGGAAAGCTGGAGCAAGACTGCACCTTCTGTCCTTTGCATTGGTTTATGATGCCTGTTGGTTACCTGGGGAAAAGCCTCTGATCCTATTTAATCCCTAGGCCTATGTAATCTCAATTTTTTCCCCAAGAAAATTGGGAAAATATTTTGTGGCCTAGACACTAAAATGTTTGAGTTTATATTGCAAAGAATAATGAATTTTAGTCTTAAGGGGATTGTACTCATACTAGGAATTCCTGATAGCTTTTATTCACTCAGTGTCATATGGATCATTGCAAACTTAATTATCTTGATAATCCTGAGCTGCGCTGCATTTAATGAAACTGTTTTTAACAAGTAGCAAGTTGCCATGAACAGCAATTAGAGCCCAATCCTGAAGGCAGAGAATTCTTTCAGAAACTGATGTCTGATTTCCAGTCTCTAGCTAGAAATATTTACAGATTTTTGGAATGGGTCACTAGGTACAGTGCAGTCATGAAATTAAAGTGCTAGGTGTGTAATTTAATTTGCCATGAAGTCCAAGGGTGAAGCAGCAGTTCAAAGCAGTGAGACATGAAGATGAATCAAGAAAAACCAGGAGGTGGATGGCAGTGGAACAGACAATCTCTAAAGGAAAAGCAAGACCAGCTCCTCCACTCCATTGTCCCTGAGAATGAACGTCCAGGGGCAGACATAAATCCCAGAACTTGATTTCTAAGCTCTTGGTGATACCACCACCTTTGGATATTAACTTTCTTCATGCTTATGGGGGATTCCTTTCATTTCTTTGCTATCACCCACATTTTCCATTCTGCTGTTCTATCTCCTATTCTCTCTCACCCTATTTTCTTGTGCTACAAAAATAAGACTCTGTGGCTTCAGGTAAGAAGTTTTATGTTGCTGCACCTTGAGTAATGACCACGTAGTGTTCCATCACATCACAAAGTGGACTGGGGAAGAGCAGACCATGCAAAATCTTTCTTCTTACATGTAATTGTCACCTCTTATTCTCTAGCGTTTGTAACAACCTGCTTCCCTAGAGAAGTCTGAGAGAACCCTTTTGTTTGGGGTTGAGACACTGCCCTGCACCCTGTACTACCCAACCTGCAAATGCCAGGCTGAAACAACAGCACCCCTCACCGATCATGGGATATGTGCAATTAAAAAAGAAAACGAGCTCTCATCCACTCAGCAGGCACCAATTAAAAAAGAACATGACCTCTCATCCACTCAGCAGGCACCAACTGCGCCCCGTGAAATGTGGCTGGCGTACTGATTGAGTCATGTGCTAAAAATCTTATCAGTCCTGCTGACTATTTTCAACACCTTTTGGCAGTGCTTATTACCATGCAAACAGCAAGAGCTTGTTTGGAAGGCCTCATCTGGGACGCAGACATACATCTTTCATGTAACATGACTCCAGTTGCCAAGAGTAGAAGTGACCACTGTTAACACACTGCAGCTCCTGTTGAAAAGTCTTCTATGTCATTCATCATCTTTTCTACTTAAAAACAGAAAAGACTTTTCATCTCCAGTGGCTTAGGATATAAATGCAGTAGGTGCAGCAGCTATTAACCGACTGATACTAGTTTTACATGCAGGAGATCCAAATTCAGTGGAGTATTTTCATCATCTCACTGATTTTGGACTGTTCTCCAACAGTCACAGAAATAAAAATACTTATTATTGCCGAAGACTCATTGCTTAAGCAGTCATTATACATTTGTTTGTTTTTGCTATTTTCTCATTTCATAAAGTTCCCATTTTTTTTAAAATGTTTCAAAAAACACTTACTACAGATCATGAACTGCTTGACAAATGTAACGAGATAGGAACTATGTAATAGTACATATCTGCTCCTAGTCAAATCCAGAATAAATTACAAAGTGCCACTCTAAATATCTTGATGGTAAAGAAACGGTTGTAAAATGAGTGTTTCTTTTTATAGCCATTAATTTACATACCTTGACAAATCAAAAATATTTTAATATCTTTTAATAATATTTTTAGAAATACTATTTTGGTCTTTTAGAAATATATTAATATATTTTTAATATATTTCTATATAATATATATATGATATTTTTAGAAATACTATTTTGGTCTTTTCTTTCCTTTCTAAATATCATGCATGGTAGTTCTGAACTACATCCTAAATGGTTTACACATACAAGCAGATTGCATCTTCTGTTTCTGGTGGTCCACTGTAAAATCCTGCAAGCATTATCTACTTCTGATTATCACATCCATTCAATTCCTGCAATTTTCACTGATTTTTCTGTGTATAGACTTGTTTTTATTTACCACTATGTGATAACGCAATATATAGTCCATGAAAATAAATTTTTTATTTCACTTGGTTTGGTCTTACATTTTTAACAGTCTTTACCCTGCCTTGAACATTCCTAATTTGCCTGTGCTGGTTGCAATGCCAAAGCAGACATGACATGATCCAAACAATCTCCTGGAATGTTTTGTCTGCTATTGCTTTTTAGTGAAGATTTTAGTTAGACTGTTCAAAATTTTGTATTCATGCAAAGGGCTGTGTTTTCTGACAAAACTAAGTAGAGTCACGGAGTACCTAACTGCCTCAAAAACTTCTCATTCCTTTTTGACAGAGCTGGGAAACATAGCAGAGGAGAGGTTGTTTTGGGTCTTTCAAGATTTTTTTTTTCCTTAACTAAAGTTAGGTATTTTCATATTGATAAGGTCTTTTGTGACCATGCCAACACTGCGTTTGGGAGGCTACAAGGATTATGATCAGCACTGATGCTTCCTTCTGCATTGCCTGTGGTAAGCCCACCACTAAACTATCTCATTTTGCTTTTGTTTTCAATATAAAACCAGTTTTCTACCTAGAGAATGAGCTCACATTCAAATTCTTGAATCAAGCTTTCTCTGAAAATTCCTAACCATGCCAAATGCAGGGCCTTCAAGTCTCAGAAACACTTACTCATAATGTTCATGAGTGTCTACAGAAGCTTTTAAATATGGTCAAGTTGGTCTAGAAATAAAAATCAATTTCTATCTCACCCTTCCCTGCACCAAATTTGCATACTTTGCTGTGATCTGATAGCACTGGTTCTGAGAAAATAGGGGTTTTCATGTTCTGCCACTGCTCTTCTTGATAATGCCATTAGAGTCTTTTCAGTAATGCTAACACAACCAAACCTCCTTGTTTTTAACCAGGTAAAAAAGTAGCCAGTGGTGTGCTTTGATGCTAGGTGAGACATAGCAGGATTCTGCTTGAAAAAGTTAAAAAGACAAAACAAACCTTCTTCCAGAAACCTGATAAACACTCTTCAGAAAGAAGTATCTAAGGTGAAACTGATTTCCACCTCAGGACTGGATACAAAGAACTCTAATTTGCCTTTTATCCTCTTTATTTCAAGCTCCCAGAATTTGGTTAACTGTAACCAACTGTCTTGTTATACACCTTATTTAATTTTCTGTATATTTTTTTAATGTCTGCTTTGGTTATAAAGTATGCAAGTAAAAACATGTGTTGTACCTTTATATTAACCCATCATTGTCCCAGTCAGTGTAATTTACCACAAGCGAGCAGGGATAACATTAGCATCATCCTGACATTTGTCAGCTGCTTGGAACAAATATTGTTTCTTCTCAGATTCATTACTGGCACAAGCAAGGATGCTTCGGTTTTCTCAGTAGAGAAAAACAAATCAGAGTACAGAATACACCACATTTTCTTCTGATTGAAAATCAGAAACAGATTTATTCTTTCAAATAAAATGAAAAAAAATACTATTTTCCTGTTTCTACAAGGTTTCTGACTACTGAGGAATTTTGTAATCTGTTTTGACAGGACAAATACTGCTAAACAGAGATTGCTTAATGAATGCAGGATGAGATTCTCAAAGTAGTCACACAAAGGAAAAAATGACAGCAAAATACCTGTCACAACTTCTATGGACCCATATGGCTATTGAATAAATTGTCTCATTCAATCTACTTTGACTCTTTGAAATTTTAAGTACTTGTCCCACTTGTTATACCTGTTAGCCATGAGAAGCAGCAAAATTGAGAAAATTGTGGATCCACTCACTTCCCAAGTAACAAAAATACAATTAGCAACTCAGCTGCAAACAACTGGAAAGGCTTTACTGCCCAAGTGCTACTGATAGAGTCACTGAAGCCATGAGAGATGCAAACATGGGATGGCAGCCAGGATTTGTTCTGAAACACTTCCAATAATAGAAATGGGTAGTAAGAAGGAGGAAGAAACCAACCTCAGAAGCAGAATCCACTGAAAAAGTTCAACTATTTAAACCATACTAATTCTTCAGTACCAAGACTCATTTTGAATTCATTAACAATATATTTAAAGTAAATAAATAATTTTTCCATATAATAGGATAGTCACAGAAATACAATGCCCCATTAAGTAATTTTTTCTTTTACCTTTCAGAGTGGAATGTACTTTATGTAACTTACAGAAAAAGATCCTGTTAGTCCTTTGTTATTCACATGACTAAAACAGATGCCAAGGACATATGAAAAAGCAAACTGTGTGAGTGCTAAAATGAAAAAGTGTAACAGTGAATGTATACTGTTAAAATGCTAATTTTTTTAGGAGAATAAAAACAACAGGAAGTCTTTTTAAATAGTATAATTAGTTTTGAATTCTGAAGCAACATTCCTATAGGCTAAATTACTCTATTCCATTCCGTGGAAGCAGAGGTGTCTCTATTCATACACACTGCAGACTGGAGACAACACAGTACATGATGAACAGATAGCACAATTTCAATTTTCTGTCTCTTCATGGCATCTTCAGTGAGCTCAGCAGAGCTGTGAATAAAAGAGCAAAGATGGTATTTTCTTGTTTCTTGCTTTTAATTTTCATTTTACCTGGTATTTTCAAGGTTTTAAATGACTTCATTCCTGGAATATACTTTCTTTAACAGTTCAGACATGCTATGTGTAAGAATTTCAGTAATATAGCCAAAAATGTAATTTTTTTGTTTCTTACTGTTTTTAAATAGGAACAAAAGCTTATATGGATGTTCTGCCTTTGATTTACAGGCTATCATTGTTTATAAATCAGTGAAAATGAGTCAAATAACAGGTTCAAACTAAACCACAATAAAATGCTCTTTAATCAAGATAAATGGTTTGCCTTTTTTTTTATAAAACAACTCCCAAGCAGATAAAAAAATGTTTTTCATACCACTGCAAACTAAAAAATAATCTTTTTTGATGTCCAAGCTTCCAAGTCAGTGTTTCTTAGTTTGCTCTATAAATGTTTCTCACACTCTGTCCCATAAAAGTCTCCTTTCCTATCCCACCTCCCTTCAAATTCAGCCTGTGATTTAAGCCAAGTCCACAGAGACTCAATGACAGATTTTAAGCCTGCTATTGTAGCAGTTACATTGCACTAGGAGCAGAGGCAGACCACTTCAAGCATGATTTGTGTGAGACACGTTAGAGTGGGCCAGTCTTCATGAAGCAGAGTATCCATGGTTTTAAAATCTAGACTATGAAGAATAATTCTTTGGGTGTTAAAAAAAAAAAGAAGATATAAAAGCCCAAATTACTTGCAGAAGCAAATGCCAACAGGTTTCTAGTCAGTACAGAAAGGCATATTTACAGGTCTTCATTGGAGTAAAAAGCACTACTGAAAGGTAGTTTTAGACATTATTATACATATTAATACATTTTAAAGTGATGAGTTTGCTGGTGTTCGTTTTGCTCTGAGCTATCCCCAAGCTTCAGAGACCATAAGAGATCAACAATAGCACCAACAACATGTTTAATCTTTCAAAAAGATGTATACTTCAGTTTTGTCTCAGAAAAGGTAGGCCACATAGTGAAATAGATGAAAGTTCATCAGCAATTTTCTAGGTGACCAGTGCAATTCATAAACAATTTTGCTCCTTAAATAAAAAATCTGATTTGATTTATCATGTTGTTAGAAACATCAATTTCCCCTTACTGGAATGCTCTTTAAAAATCTTGAAATTTTTACTACAATTTCTTCCATTCTCTGAAGATTATGTAATGTAACACCTTCCACCTTAATGTAAGTAATATCTTCCATGTTCTAAGTGGGGTTTATGTCTTCATACCCAGAATGTGGATCTGTCTTTTTTTTCATGCTTGCTAATACCAATCATTTTGGCAGATTAGCAGCTTCATACACAGGAAGCAGAACTGCAGACTTGACAGGCCCTGGTGGCTGTTTGCTTTCTCCTCTCCCTTTTTCATGTATTGCTCAAATCAGACTCAACATCTCCCCCAAGGTCAACCACATTTCCCCAGTCAAATCCCTCCTCAAGAGCTATTTCTATTGCCAAAAGTGAGTCAGCAAAATTTCCTTTATTTAAATACCTCAGAAATAGTCACTCACTTTTCATGAAATTGTGGCCAAAGATGAGTTTCTCACCATACTTGCTCTGGAAACTTTAGACAGAAAGTGAAGGGAGGGCTATTATTAGTTGTTCCCTGAAGTTTTATTTTCAAACTCAGCTGTTATAGAAGGGTTGGAGTAAGAACACAAGCTACAGAACCAGAGCTGATCCTCATAAGAATTCAAGGTGAACTGATAAAGTGAACCTGCCTCAGTCATGGCTCTCTCTAGGCACTGTTTTTGACAGCTCTACCATATGAACTTCTACACATGTATACACAACTTTCACAAAAACTGAGTAACGCTGAAGGTGAAAAGGGCACGTTGGTTCTAACAGTTCAAAATGGCTCACAGAGCTTTATAAGGTTCATTCATTCATCCATCCTGAGGCAACAATGCAAATGCTTCCTTACTGCCAATGCTAAGATGTTTCTCCAAAGACAGGCTGGAGATGGTAATAGAAGATACTACTTTGGACCATCCTCAAAGAAGAATAAAAAATTATTGCCAAAAATTAGATTTGCCGGGCATGTTCAACTAAGGTGCACTGAATAACCCATTGCAAAAAGAGACGTTCGGATCAGGGGCAGATGAAGCTGCCCGGGAGCCGCCTGCGAGGGACGCCGGGTCCCGGCGCGGGGCATTCAGCCGAACCATCGCCAAGGTCAGGGAGGTTCTGCTGAGGCCCAGGGCCACCAGCCGCCAGCCGGGGCCTCGACCGCCATCCCAGGCACAGACCACGCTCCCGGGGAGGGCTCCGCTGCGGGCTCCCGGCCCGGGCCGAGCCCCGCGCTCCCGGGGCGGGCTCTGCTGCGGGCTCCCGGCCCGGCCCGGGGCGCTGGGGCCCGGGCCCGGGGCGGTGCGGACCCGCCACGACCGGGCCGTGACGCCGCTCGCTCCCCGGACCCCCGCGGTACTTGGCGCGGGATCGGCCGCCGAGTGTCCGGGCCGAGCCCGGCGGTGCCGTCCGGTCGCGCCACGCTCGGTGCCGGCCCCGAGGGCTCTCACGCCGCGCCGCGGGGAGGTGGCGGGGGCTCGGCGGGGCGGGGGGAGGCGGTGCCAGGCGGGCGGGGCCCGGGCTCCGCGGGGCTGTGGCAGTGGCGGTGGCCGTGGCCGGGACTGGGCGAGTTGGAGCGAGCGGCGGCAGCAGTACAGCTGCGGCGGCAGCATGGCTTCGTCGCAGGGGAAGAACGAGCTGCTCTTCGCCGACTGGATGGCAGCGCTGCCGGGCAGCCTCCACAGCACCCCGCTCACCAACCTGGCCATCCCCGGTGGGTGCTCCCGGCTGCCCGCCCCGCGGCCGCCCTGCGCCGGGAGGGCGAAGCGCTCGGCGCGGTTCAGCGCTCCACGCTCTGGGGAGGCGGCGCGCCCCGGCCGTGCTGCCGCGGGGCTCCGCGGAGATCCCTTACCGCGCTGCCGCGGGGCTCCGTGCCCGTCTCTCGCCGCGCTGCCTTGCACTGCCTGTGGGAGTGGGTGGGAGCCAGCGGGGCAGGTGCGGGCAGAGGCGCCGGCGGGACGCGGCTCCGGCGGCCCCGCGCTGTGAGCGGCTGCGGGGCGGCGGGTGCGGAGTGCGCGGCTGTACCTGGGGTCGGGGAGGGAAGGGAGCCTGTTCCTCTACCGCCGGAGTGGCGTAGCAGCCCGAGCAGTAAACCTCGCCTAGGACCGAAATGCCACATACTGCCCCTTTCCCCGTAAACTTGTGCGGCGAGGTCGGTCGGAGCGGGGACGGACGCAGGGCTGCGGCTGCGGGAGGGGAGGCAGGCTGCGGCAGTGTGCGGCTTCGTGTCATGTCGCTGTCAGAAAACGCTCGATCTCAACACAATTCTAAATAAGATGAGGGATGGCAGGTGATGGTATTCAGACTACTAACTCTTTCCTGTCCTTACTTTTTTTTTTTTTTTTGGTAAAATTTGAAGTATGGTTGTAGACTTAGGCAAAATACATGTTAGAATGCAAACCAGTAATTGTTTCGGATGATCTCTGGTTTGAAGGAGCACGTCAAGGTTTTGCAAGACCTCTTTACCAGCATCCTTCCTCTCTAAGGTGTCTGACTGGAATGAGGTTTCAGAGATGCTGAAGCTCTAATGTCTTTTAAGCTTCTTATGAGAAATGTTCACTTCTTGCAAGTTTCGTGTAGTAGGTGCTCGTGTTACACCAGTTGTTATGGTATTAAAGATACTTCAGTACAATGTAATAGCAGCTGATATTTGTGATAATGTGTTTTCTATAGTTTCATTTAGACGCAGGTGTGCCCTTCTAGAATTAAATGTCTCCTAGTTTCTTATGGTTTACACAAGCTATATCTAGCATTTTACTTGCTACACTGAGTGTTGCCGTTGGTTGAATATATCCTGTATGAAATTTTGTCCCTCCAAGGCATAGGAACCCAGTATCTGCAATTGTTCCACCAAATTCTGTTGGAGCTGTAAAAATCTTCCAGTGTAATAACTTTTCATTAACCCACAAACTGTGGAACACTCTTATGGAATATTGGCATGATGAGAAATTATTCTTTTTGGTATGTGTGGTGTTTTTCAGGTTAGATGTATTGTTTTAGAGACTTTTTCCTGGTTTGAGGAGATATGATGAAACTTAATTTGCTTCCAGATGCAAAAAATTGCCTTTGTTATGCATCACCATTAAGTGACTTCCTTTACTGAAGGAAGCATCATGAGGCTGTTACTGGTACATCTATCTCACCAACCTGTCTCTGTTACTTTCTTACTGTCCACTTTTAAAGTGGACATTTCTCAGAGCTTTGGCAGAAATAATACAAGCTTTCACACTTTGTTTAAATTAAAAACAAACAAACCAACCAACTTACGGTGGGGCTGTGCCAGTTAATCCCAATATAGCATTTAGCAGTGGGCTAAAGTTCTGCAGGCTGTAAGTGCAACTGAGCCCTTACATGGGCAGAACTATTTTGTTCATGTAACAGCAATTCACACATACTTACTCTTTGTGAAATTAGCAGAAAAACTTACATGATTTGACTGGTGTAGCGTTAAGACCTTTGAAATTTGTCCTTCTGTTAGTGTAAATTGACACAGACTTTTTATCTGCCTGTCTCGGTTTTAAAACGCCAGGTTTGGGAAATAGAGTCTTATGGGGAGGGTAGCAATATAGCTCATGTGAATTTGTCAACTAGGGAGCATGGCACACAGACTATAGGTATCAGTGTAGTTTAAGCACTTTCTTTTAACAGTAGATTTATTATTATATTCAACATACAATGTGGACATGCACAACAGTAAGGAAAAGGGCTAACATGGAATTGGTTTCATCCTTTAAGAAGAGATAACCTTTTGGGCATTCTTAATATTTACATGAAAGTTTTCTCCCATATGTCTACAACTGAGCATTAATAACATGTGCATAGTAGCTGTTAGCATGTAACTAGTATTCAAGTAGTTAATGCAAGGAATGTGTGTAATCCAAACCTTCATGTGTCAAGGTAGTGTTAACTTGTGAATTTTTCACTGTTTTTGAAGTTAGTGTTTAAGAACTAAAGTATTCATAGCATTTTATTTACATTGTCTTTTTTTTTTTCCCATACCAGAAGAAGTTAACAGTACATTTTTTTCTGTTTTTTCCAGCAGGATTTAAACTTCCCTTGTGCAGTAGGAATACTGATTTTGACCTTATTTCAGCTGGACGAAATTCAGTTCTGGAGCCAGAGTCCAACAATGCTAATGTTGAAGAAAACAAACTATTAGCTTGAAAATGTTAGAATGAATTTTCCATTACAAAGGGTGTTCCACTGTATTAGGGGGGAAGTGTTGTTTTGCAAATCATCAGTACATTTCTCATTGTCTAGAAGGAGTGCTTGAACTGAGGTGATAAACTCAGTTGTTTTTGCACAGACATGCTTATATTATTTTAGCTGTTGCAAAAAGAAGCACAAGTCCCATAATACTCTGTCATGATTGTATTTAAACTATATATTGTTGAAGGAATTTTCTGTTCATAATATGTTTAAAAATTGTGCTCATACTTTTTTATTGTTCAGTTGCTAAGCTTATGCAGGTACAAATTTATACTATTTACCACCCCTTATACTTTTGTAAATAACAAATCTGTGCTGGATTTTTCTCATATTTCAGTAAGTTCTTCTCATTCCATTCTGCACAGTTCAAGCTGGGTCCTTTTGTTTTCCCAGCTGCAGGAACCCTCTAGATGAGACAGAAATCTCTAATATAGCTTGTGCCAGCTTTGTCCATCAGAAACTTTTCTATTTTAATTTCTTCCACGTATGAGGATGATGCATTTTCTATGAGGTTTTTGTCTTTGTTTGAGTTGACTATGTCTGTGTCCTCCTATGCTGCAAGTGGCAGATTTTCCTCAAGTGATAATGGTAGCAAGTAACTGTATACAGTCTTTGGAAATAAAATGATCTGTTAGTTTCCAGAAAATGCCACACAAATTTAATCTTCTATTGCTATGACAATTAGAATAAGGAAAGGATATATTCTTAGGACTTTGGGTCACGGTGTACATCTTCTAGTGCTTGCAGACTGCCTCTTGTGTTAAAGGATCTGCCTGGCTGAACTCTCAACAGTTTGTCTAAGAAAAAGGTGGAGGACTGTGGATTCTGGTCTTTTGGGGAGGGGTGTATTTCAGTAGTTGATAAAATGTGGTTTTGTCAGTGCCCGTGCCTCTTTGACCAGGATAAGAAAAAGGTTTTTGGAGGCATTGCATGTTTATAGGACTGAAATCTTCATGCTCCCAAGCTGAGGCTGAAAGGTGAGGTATGGAGAGCCTGTGTATTCTGCTGTGTCAATGCACCTTCCTTAATCTGAGCTGATCATATCAGTTACATGCAGTGCAGTAAATAGACATCAGTAGGCAGCATTTCCTTATGAATTGTTCCACTTACTGATCAATAAACTTTCTCACTGACAGTCTTTAAATATGTGTCTAGTTTAATATCAGAGTCTTTGTATGAATAATTTGTGCAATCATTGTTGCCTTTTCCCCTGGTGCTAATATTCCAGGACTCTGAGAAGTCCACGAGAATAATTTATTATTGAAAAGAGTATTTTCTTCCATAAGTAACTCATCCCTCCACCAAAACTGGTACTAGCCCAAGATTCTGCCATAAGAGCAGTCATGATGCATGCTAGGGCCATGTCTGTAAAGTGTGGGTAAAATCTTCTAAATGAATTTAAGACCCAGAATATCTCTTGAGTGCATAATTTTCTGGACCTATGATTATTCAGGCTTTTGTTTGTGATTTCCTTGTGCAGATGAACCCTCTGACCTCAGCATATGTTCTTGTTGCTCAAAAGTGCAATATGAACAATACAATTCTCATGAAAAGTATTTTCCCAGGACCTCTTTGGCTTCTGTCATTTTTTCAGAAGGGATTTTTAATTTTTTTTTATTTTAGCATATAACTTTCTTTGTTCATCAACTGGAAAGCAATTGCTAGACACAGCAGAGCTAGCTTGGCTAACCTCAAATAAGAAGCAAGTTGTCAGGTGGAATTTTTTAGTACTACCCATCTTTAGAAAAAGGCTCAGAGACTTGAAATTTCTATTTCCCACTATCATCATACTTTGCAAAGAAAGAGCAAGATCTCATAGGGAGTTACTTTACAAAGAGGAGGATATGTGGTAATGTCAAATGTCAAAGATGTATTAGGATATTGAAGATGGTAGGGGGAGACTTGGGAGAAGAAAGTTAGTGCAACTGGAATATTTTGGCCTTTTTTTGTGAACAATAGCACTGCTGCGTTAACATAACAGGTCTGTTTCAAATATTTTAACTTTGATTGTAATAGCTTGCAAATGTTCAAGTGATATTTTGTGTCTTGGATAGATGTTCCCCATTCTCACCCCGTTGGGGAAATTCTTTCACCTTAAAAATGTCTAGAACTTCTTCCTTTTACTTATGTAGACACACAGCATTTTCACTGTTTAAATGTTATTAGGAAACTCTTTAATTTTGGTCTTGAATAGCCAATGATTTGGATTTGGCTTAAGAGTGAAGGGTGATTGTCATTGAGATATAGGATCTGTTTCAGCCTTTTCTGTCTGCTCCCGGTCAGCAGACTGCCTCTGCTTCACTTGCCTGGGTCCAATTCTGTACAAAATTAGCTTTGCCTAGAGCTCTAAACTGATGATGCAGGTAAACTTATAAATAAAACTATAGTGCAAGTTGCACATTAGCTTTTGACATGTATATGTACCTGGAAGAGTTCTTTTCCGCTGTGCCTTGCACTCAATTTTCAGTGGTTTTCTACCAGAAGTAAGTATCTAATGCTTTTTTTTTTTCTGATCAGAAAATGAGCAAATATCCTTATAACTTTTCTTTAGGATAGCTCTTTTTTAATTTGTTGATATCTTGTTAAATCAGTCACTTTTATCCACAAAACAGTTTCTCACTGGCCTTGCACGTGCTAATGTGTCATTTCCAACCCTTTCAGAAATATTTCTGTGTGATACAGTTTCCTGTGGCATTCGCCATTAATTTCTCCTGCTGTGACATGTTTCTAGCACACACAAAATAAAGCTGTTTGTTTACTCACACTGCCGTAAAAATCAAACAGTTCAAACCCTTCAGTTACTTGCCCATCTGCTACCAGAGGTAATTCGAAACTGCCTTTGCTTGGTTTCCCAACAGGGGCTGTTTATTAATCCAGCTTCTCTGTCCACCGTGTCTCCTGCGGCTCAGTTCCAGCAGAACTGCCTTCTCCAACCTGCTTTGCATCCTGCCACCGTGGCAGGTGTGGCAGAGGGAACAGCTTTGTTGCCATCTGGAATTACTTCTGTCTTTCCAACTCAATGAACTGCTGGGGTTTTTAATCTCTTGTCTGAAAATTTCTTGACTGTTCTGTGTATCCAAACTGCCCTTACCTTCTGACAGTCTTTAACTTTGTGTTTGGTGTGTGTTTTATGTTTGGTAATTTCCTATGGTTCTTACTGTACTGCAACTTGAACTCTTGTCTTTCATGCAAAATGGATTTTCCTTTGAAGATGCTCAACTGTGACACTCTCTCAACTGTGTAAGTAGTTTAAAATGCAGATCCTAGGTAGACAAAGTTTTGCAGACTGTAACTTTAAACCCCCTAAGAGTGTTGTGCAATCTCTTCTACTGTTCTGTATAGAAATAATAATTAAAATGCACACTACTTTTTAGAAGTTATTTGTATATAATTTATATAGCATTCAAATATAATGTATATAATTTATTTATACAGCATTCAAATATAATATATATAATTTAAGTAGCATTCAGATTTAGTAGACAGATTTTTGTTTAACTGTTCTACTCTTCAAAGAGCAGCCAGTTCCAGGGAGAATAACTTTCATTCCCATCTTATCCTTTCTTCAAAGTAGCTTGAAATTATAGGTGCTTAATTTGTGAATAGATCTCCCTGTGCAATCCCTACTGTATAGCCCTTGGGACACTGCAAACAATATAATTGGGAAGAAATGTGGTTCAAAATCTGAAGGTTTGGATTTTAATCTAAATTTTTGCAAAGTTGGATGGTTTTTTATTTGACCTACTGTACCAAACCTTGATTTAATCTTTTCCATTACTTTGAACAGCTTTATAGTGTCAGCTAATGATACATAAAGGCCGAAATATGTAATTTCATTTTAGAAAGTCCATGTTTCTATTTTTCTCTCTTTTTTAACACCATCTCAGTTCTCACCATAATCTAATTTAAAACAAATTGCTAAAACAGTTTTCAGATGCTTTGCCATCTTTTGAAATGGTGTCTCTCTTAATATTAAAAAAAGTTAATAAAGTTAATCTTTGGCTCATCCAATCTCTTACCTGGTTAGCTCACATACCTCATGCTTAAATATTTAGTGTTTCAACTATGAAAATAAAATGTTGTAGAATACTTTAAAAAGATAGACTATGTAAAGAAGAAACGGATTTCCTTTGTTTTTGCTTTGCTCCCTTCTGTGTATGTCACTTAGGATGTTTCAGATGATAGGAGATACATGACATGTGCTGCTGCCAGCAAGGCTAACACCCATCTATGAAGTCTACTGCATTATGAATTTTGCTTGTAATTTAAAAAAGCCAGGATAAAGAGCACTGAACTAATCTAGCCTTTAACAAATTCTGTAGCCATTTTTTTAACAGAACAAACTTCAGTGAGATGAATAGTATACTTCATGCTTTACATTGTTGTCAAGCTGTTGTCCATAGTAGTTTTGTGTTTGAATAGAGTAGTTTTAAAATCCTATTAAACACTTGGCTTTTCTTTATACATTGGCAGCCTTGCAGCTTGGTTTTATAATTATGAAAGGTTTCTAAACTGGGATTTAAGTGAGAGTAAGAAAAATGTAGAAGAAGTGAGTTACATGTAGTGCTGTGCAATCAAGTTGATGCTTTAGAGCCTCAAAGGTTGTTAGTTTGTTAGCTTTGCTAAATCCTGTTCTAATCTCAAGGAGACCGCTGATACTGAGGCTGGCCTTGCTCTTGGGAGGACAGCTGGGTTAGGAAGTCTGCTCAGTGGGTTATGGAAAATTTCACTGACCCCTAGGCTGCGCTTTGGAAGTCGAGGTGTTTTGTTTCATACTGCAAAGCTCACAAAAACTTTTGGTGGAGTACTGCTTTCCATCCATGTGCATGCTACCCAAAAGTTACTTTGTCAATGGGGAAGTTTGAGCAGGTGCTCATTCTAGGTGCTAGCACAGCAGTCCCAAGATATTTGCTATTTTAGGATTAGTCTTCTTTCTTTCTGTTCAAACTCTCAGATTTTGTGAGACTCTTCTAATTGTGTAGATCATGTTCACGAATACTGTATCAGAAGCCATGCAAACTGGGGTAGTGGTGTCTCCTGTATTTCATGTGTGAGGATGATTTTCACATATTCCTATCATGTGATCAAAAAATTGGAGACACTTGGATGGGTTCCCTGAGACTTGAAGTGCCTGCATCTCCAAAGGGGCTCATCTGTGTGAGGTGGGCAGATCAGGAGATCACTTTGAAGCTGCTGCAAGAGGCAATTGCCAGTTACTGTTTCCATTGCTGGAGAGCAATGAAGATCGTGTTGGCACTCTGCATGGCACGATGGTCGGAGTAATTCATTCACTAGGGTATACAGGCTGGATGAAGCTGGTTTTGGACAGAAATTCCCAGTTAACCTAAGCCACGAAAAGGGGGAGGATATTAATTGGAAGAGGCAAAGATCTAGCTTGGACACTGAGTAGCAGATGCTATCTTTGTCTGTATTCATCTGCATCCTCATTGCACTAAAAAAAAATCACTTCTAAGGGGTTACATCAGTATTTTTTTTGGTATAGATTGGTATATATTTGGTATATATTTTGGTATGTTGAAATTCAGGACACTTAGACCATGTGAATCCAAACCTGGAATTGTCTATTTTGGACCATGTTTGTGTGTTAGTTTGTTTGGTTTGTTTTGTTTTTAATGCTTTAACTTTTCCTCCACCTTGTACAGTTATCTCACCATTTCCATAGTTGAAGTGAAACTTTGCCAGTGGTATGGAAATACTCAGTTTTGATGAACTGTAATCTGCAAAGCATTGCTCAGTTGGAGTTCTGCCTTCCTCTGCTTCTGGTGCAAAATTGACAGCTGTTTTTCTTTCAAATAGGAGAGATCACCTTAAAACAGGTGCTGTCCAGGATGGGAGTGGGGAACACATGTCTAGACATGCTCAAGGCTTATCTAGGAGTGCAGGCTCTTGCTGTGAGCAGGAGCTGGACTCCTGCCGTTAGCCAAGTGTTATTTAGTGCGTGTGCCGAGTGAATGTTTTGAGAAACACTTTATAAGTTGACAGTACATAAGGAGAAAACAAGCCAGCTTCAGTAATTTTTGGATGTATAATAGGGGAAACAAGCCAAGGGACACTGAAGGACATGAACATGTACAAATGAATGCAGTTGCTTCTGGTGTGCATGAGGCAAGATTTCCTTTAGAAATCACAGTGTGGAATATGGAGAAAACTGAGATTTCTAAGACCAGTTTTAATGAACTGGCCAGCAATGCTTCAGACTCTCGTTGCTGAAAACAGTGTACAAACCAATAAAACTAACACTGACTTCTTTGAGAGTTTAAGATGATGCTGTTTTTCTGGTGCCACAGAGAAATGGTTGGCTTTTGTGCCATTATGTATTTGGCCCTGTCGCATCCTCCTGCTCTGCAGGGTCAGAACAAGCCACTGGAAGGTTGGGTGATCTGGTCCATGTTGGGATTTCAGTTCCTAGCTGCTTATTAATATGCCTTGTACACCACAGAATTCTTACTGTTTCCTTTGAGGCCGCATCCTTCATAAAACCAAGAGTAAACTCTGCTATTGGAAAGTGACTTCAGTTTTGCAGGAGAGCCCTGTTTGTATCTGGATTGAAAAAGGGTTAAAGTGGGTGAAGGTGGAGGTCTAGGAGCAGGGAGAAGTGTTGTCTTGAAGGGAGATCAAAGGTGCAGTAAGTTCAGTGCCTTGGCTCTGGTATAATCTCTGATCTATATCACGGAAGAGGCTCAAGGACCAGGTGAGAAAAAAGAGATATTCCCCTCTATACATATCCCTTTATTCTTCTGGCCTGTGTACTTTTCAGAACTGGATTTTACCTTTTTTCAGCATGGCTCTCCTAGATAGGGTAAGAGAGATAAGGTTTCTTAATCTTCAAGCCGCCTATCTTAGGCTGTGAATTACCTTGAATTTTCCCATGGAGAAGGAAGATGATGGTGTTTTATTGTAATTTTTAGGGTTTATTAATTGGTTTTGTATTTCAAAAGGTATTCAGAAGTGCTGATAAACAAATTAAATTCCTTGAAAGCTGCTTCTCCAAGTCAAGTAACAGATAATGCCTTTTCATTTTGAAATTGCTGTTGTCTACAAGAGCATGCTGTTCTTGCAATGCAGAAGGCAAGAAGCAAAATACAATCCCTTTTACATCTCACTTTCCATCAGGTGTTACTTCTGCTCTGTCTTAAGAGTGGGATACAGTCCAGAAATACTCAGAGAATATGTAAAACCAATAGAGATATGGAGAAGTATTCTAATTGGAAATGACACTTGAAAGTAAGTGGGGATAGGATAACATGCTTGTTTTTCTGCCTGCTAGATTAAAACAGTGCTTAAAAGTTACTATGTAAGACAAAAGAATGTGTTTTTAAAATTTGCACCAACTTACAGACAAACCAGGAAAGATCCAGGATAAAAGAAGGGAACTACTGTGTTTAAAGTGAACTTTTTTCATAAGTTCTACTCAGTTCATGGTTTGGGTGCTTTTTTTCCTTTGGAATAATTTTCAGCAGTTTATTGGATAACAGGATTCACTCACAAGAGGAGAAATTTTAACATGAATCTAACTGAGTCTGGTTTTCCACTGCCTTATAACATGTGTAAATGCAGATCTGTATGAAATCTCACTAAATTAGAGCAGTAACTGTATTTTTACTTTGTGCACTATGTAGGGTGGAACTTAGTCTGCCTCAGTTAGCTCTTGATGAATAAATTGCTCTGAACAGCTGAAGAAAGCAATGCTGACTAGAAGATGAACTTAAATATGGCCCTCTGAAATACCCACTGTAATGCATGTGTCAGAAAGAAAAGTACTAGCTTATGTTGCTTATAGTCTTTAACTGAACCATTATTAAATAGCTACATTAAAGAAAAAATAATTTATCTTCAGAGTGAAAAAATCACAGATTTACAGTTCAGCTTTATCCAAAAATTCCATTGTCTTTGCTTATGACCTAAATATAAATCAGGGAACAACAAGAGATAAGCAAGTTTGGGGATTTTACCTATTGTGTGGCAAAATCAGCTGACACATACACTGTGATGACTAATGGTGCTAGATCAAACCCTTATGTACAGAAGAGGAGGAAATAGCATATAGTCTAATTGATTATTTTGAAGCTGAAATACCACTAAGTAATATTTTGCATTTTATCTGTATTGTAATGGTGTTTGAGGTAGCAGGCCTTTCACAGACTTGCTCCTTTTTACTGTAGAAAATATGGTGTATTAACATTTATTTGTAATAATATGCTTTAATATTTATACCAAAGTATTGCAAAGACAAGCTAGCTCATTTTCAAAGTCTCAACATATCTTTTAAGATGCTGATGTAATTGAAATCTGGAGAACTCTTGGAACAAGAGTAAGTAAAGGTCAAAATTTCTGGGTTTTGTCTCCCAAAGATGTAGTGATTTTTTTTCCTGGAATTACTATGGAATTGAGATAGGCATTGAAACAGAAAATACTCTTCAAGAAAGGGCTTTAAAATTTGGGTTATTTGAGGCTGCACATGGTTCTTTCATAACAGCACTATTGCTCTGTTTTCTGAAGCCCTGGAACACCAAGGCTCATCATACCTCTTTTGAACAGCTTCTTCCAAAAGACCAATCCTCTTCCTTTGGTCTCTGATCTAGGCTGGAATTTCATGTTGCATTGTTGTGTGATAGCTTGAAAATACATAGTTTAAATTATGGTGGGGAGAATAGAAGAGTAGCTGTCAAAAACAATGTGTGGATTTCTGTATTGAATTGAAGATAAGGATTTATGGAGTTTTGATACCTGGACTGGGCACTGAGAAGAGTAGTAGAGCTGGAGATCCTTGAGACATCACAGTGCAAGTGATCAGCCATGGTGACTTCAACCTTAGTCCAAGTAGATACAGCTCTGGAACAGGCATGTGAAAACACCGGTGACTGGTGGTGGGGCTGGTCTGGGATAGGGCTTCTGACTTCTGCATTTTGCTGATGCTTGAGCCAAAGACATAGGCTTAAAGCTAGTCAGAAAAATGGTCAGAACATGGAAAGTGTGTGCATGTTTTATCCATCTCCATGGCCTTCATATTAAACACAAATTATAAAGGATTCATTTTCTCTAACGTGACAGAATGTTTTCCATGTTTTGTTGCCAGGAAAACTAAATTACTTGATTAAAATAAGGGATGCTGAGGCAGGAATAGAAAATGAACCTGTGTTTTATAGACCTTTATTTAGTGATTTGACCTTTAAGCCATGCATTTTCTCAAGCATAGAGGAGAAAAGCTTCTTTTGACAGCAGACATATCAGATTTTTTATGTCTTGTACCTGAGATTTGTGTGCTTTGCGCTATGTCATACAAGCAAGGCAAGGAAACATTTATCACAGGAAAGCAACACATGCATCGGTTGTGATGGCATGCAGAGCACTGCATTGCATCACTCACCTCTAAAGCGGTCTCTGAAAAGAAGGATCAGTCAGAGGTGAAACCAGGCTGTAAGTGGTTTGGCAGATCTCCATGGATTGGAGGGTGAGCTGCAGGAGATAAGGTTTCTGGTCTCACTTGAGAATCAAATAAAGGGTTACAGCAGCTCCAGATAAATTGGAGGTTTGCAAGCTCTGCAGAGCAAGGGAGGCCAGTTAGCAGCACATTCTGAGTTACATTAGAGGTTGCATGTGCTGTCTTGGACTTTTATGCACTGCCTCAACCCTGCACTGGATGTTCCCTAGTGGCATCTGGCAGCACTTCTTCCCCTTTCAGTCTGGGAACCACAGACAGGTGGTTTTATCTGTGTCATGTGGAATTGTTTCCTGATGTGAAGGTTGTTAAGCAAGTTGCATATTGCTGTTTCTTTAGTGTATTCTAGTTGGGAGATAGGCAAGGTGTGAGCACTTGGAAGCCCCATAAGCATTGCCTGAAAGCATGAAGGCACCAGTATTTTCATCCATGCTCCAAAATGATGCAAGAGAGAGAATAAAGTGAAAAAAAAAGAAATAAATATTCTGAAGGCTGGAGGGATGCAGATGAGCCATTTAGGTTACTACCCTAAATCTTTGCTTGGAGATTAGGGGGTGATCACTGCCAGATTTAGCTCCATCTCTTTGCAAAGCACTGCTTCAGAAATCATCTAGAGCATAGCCAGGAGTCTTTTGTTGGCTGATTTTGCTTTGAAGACTTCAGCAAAAGTTAAGGAAAATGTGTGCTCAGAAGGAGGGACACAGGTATTAATTACACAGCTGTTGGGGAAAATAAGTGAAATTTACAGTAACAAGGCCCACATTTTACTGCTAAATAACAGGATATACCCAGGCATTTCACCAGCTGCTAAGTTTTTTGTGGCTCTGAAAAGACTATTTTACTTCTGCTGTTCTTATGTGTGTTCCGAAAATATGCATTGCTGCGATACCCCCGTCTAATAAATTTTGTACTCAGGACCTCTGTTTGGAGAAAACCATCTATATACCATTGCAGCCCAGGCCTTACTTTAAAAAAAAGTGAGTGTGAGAGAATTTGCTGTAAAGTTTGACTAAAGTGAGTGATAAACCATTCAGGTAAAAGATTTCTGCAAGCTCACAGCAGAACGGGGCTGTGGTCTGATAATTTGGTGCTGCAATCAAGCAATGTTGCAGTATTGAAATACTTTATGAATGTGAAGCTTCGATGTTTAAAGTGAAAACTGTTGACAATTTTTTTTTCTAGCTTTTAATTTTTTATAACTTTAATTTCAATCAGAATATCAAATTACTGAAGTCCTAAAAGGATATTTGCCAGTAGGCCTTTGCCTACTGTTAGACACTTCCTGCTGCTCTTCTTGGCAATGAATTAATGATTTCAGAAAAATAAGCTTCAAGGAATTTCTTTGGGGATGAAGAGCAAGGCTGATTAATGACTTTGTCAAAGCAACAGGTTAAAATTTCTTTACAGTTGTCCTGTTGTGTGTGATACTTCCTAAAAAATCCAAAATAAATCTTGGTGACAGTGTTTGCAGTCAGTCTGAATGGCTTGCTGGTGAAGGCAGCACTGAACTGCTAAAACTGAGTACTGAACATGGTGCTTCATTGCTGCAATGTTTGGGTCCTGTTTTAATTTAATTTTTTTTCACTAACAACCTAGCTGATAACAAGCTCATTATTGAAGCATACAAGGAATACCAATGTAAAGAAGTACATGAAAAAAGCAGCCTGTATTGCATCACAGGGAAATGGACTTGAGTTGGATAAAAATAAATGGAAAGTCAGGTTTTCTTTTTTTAAGGTGATTTTAAGCCTATTAAATTCAGGAAGAAACTTGGAGGGTGGCAGAAGCTGGTATTATGGCAGGTGAGGCAGCTGGGAAGAAATCACCACTGCTGTAGTCATCCTCTGTTGGGGTTTGAAAAGACAGGTGTCTGCTTAGGAAGGCAGGAGCCTCTCTTGAAATGGAAAATGTAAATCCCCTCCATCTGAATTATTACAGTTTTGAAATTAAGGCGCTCTCAGGCAAAGATATGTGAGTAGGAATAACAGTTCTTTATTAGGAAAAATAAAAATGCAGTAGTATGAAACAATACTGACAGAGTCAGAATACAACTTAACACCTTTGGTAGTAGCCCAATTAAATGCTGGCTGCAGCCCTCCTGCAGTGACAGGTGTGGTTCTGTTGACGCAGTGATCCTGTGGAAGGGTGTGGCTTTCCTCTGAAGGTCCAGTGGTTGTGTAGATGGGCCTGGTCTTCCTCTGGGAATCCAGTGGGAAAAGGCTGCCTGTGGTGTTCCAGGGCTCAGATTATATCCAGGTGGGAATGCTTGGCTCCTCCCCCTGGGTGGAGCATCTCCCAATGGATGATGTAATTTCATCAGTCATGCAGTGAGACTCAATGGCCCAAGAACAGAAGATATATCTCTGGAGGGAGGATTGGTTGTGGAAGAGATAAGGAAAACTGCCCCACCTGGTTTTAACAGGTGGCCTAATTAACAGAAGATGACTGCCCGACCTCTGTCAGATGGCAATAGAATGCACACCCCTAAGTATATCTTGCATTTGCAACCTAAGACAGCCATGTGCTCAGAACAGTGATGGTTAAATGAAGAGGAGGTGGGCCTGGTGTGGTTGCAAATGAGATACAGCATTCGCAGAATAAGCTGAGTTGGGAGGGACTGGCAAGGCCCTGCACAGGACCATCCCTAAGAATCACATGTTACGCTGCATGTGGATGATGTCAGATGGATCCCAGGAGTGCTGGCTGTCATCTGTTGCAGCTGATGCACCTGTCTGCTGCAGGTTGGCAGCATGTTGGTGAAGTTTTACTCATGAGGGAACTCTCCACAAAACACTTCTAGAAACTTCTTAAGAGATGAAAAATGTTCACCCATGCTTGTTGATTTCTCTTGAATTGGGATTACTTTCTAGCAGAAAGCATTTAGAAGTAGTTTAGAGAGTAGCAATTAAGATGCATTTATATATCTTCATCAGGGACAAATTTGCAAGGGTATTGTAAATTTAGAGATTTTGCTGCTAATCCAGACTATGGGTGACTTGCCACAATTGTTGCTGTATAAAACTTGATGCTGTGAATGCCTTGGTTAATGGTTTTCCCATACCATATGAGAAGCCTGGGCAGGCATTGGAAGACTGAATTTTTGTACATGACTTGATTTGTTCCCTGAGCTCTTCTTTGCAGGGGGCATCTTAAGCTCTGTCAAAATGCAGTACTCTTTTATAGTGAAGTTTTGTGATGAGTATCTCTGTCTGGTAAAGAGCCAACATCTGTGACCTTGGAACCTGTGTCTGGGCTGTTGTGTGTGGCAGAATCTGAACCTATTGAATTACAGCCTGATGATTATGCAGAAGTCATTACTTAACAAGCAGCAAATTTTGGATTCTTTTTCTCTTAGTGAGAAAAAGTGAGATGTCTTACATGAACCAGCCTGCTGATAGAACTGTTTATACTATAACTGGAGGATGACAACCTCCAGTTGGGCCTTAATTAGTCATTGCTGCAACTCAGTTGAAAGTAAATTTATATTTTAGTTATTTACTGGAGTCAAAGCACATTCTGTCCTAGAAGAAAATGTAAAATAGGGAAGACGCAAGGAAATATATTAACAATTAAAAGTAATGCTACTTTTCAATATGCAGATGTACTTTGAGGTTAGCTGTCCCTGACCCATGGGACACACCTGACCACATACTCTATCAGGCAGTTGCCTAGCTGTTGTCTGTAGCTCACTTCCCATCAGATCTCAGCTAGGCTGGCTCAACTATTATTTTTGGGTACTGCCTACACTGTTGTTGTTCTCTGGCAGGATCCTTAACCCCTGCGAGATCCAGACAGAAAATTTGATCTCTCCATGAATTGTTCTGGGGTGCTAGTCATGTCTTGTGTTTTAGAAACACTTCCATAAGATGAACGAAAGGTCTGGTGATGTGGAAAAAAAATGGCTAGTGTCTCCCTCTCTGAAGCTTTTCTTGTAATATGCACTGAAAAAGAATTCCTGTTACTTTAAATTTGCACAGTTTCTGAATATGTGTGTTAAAATGCTGGGGTACATGTTAGGGATACCAAATTATCATCTTCTTTTTAGGCAGTGATGCTGACTTTCTGAGCTGTCCCTGTATCTGAACTGTCCCTGTATCTTTGATACCAAATTATCATCTTCTTTTTAGGCAGTGATGCTGACTTTCTGAGCTGTCCCTGTATTTGCAAATGAAAGAAAGAACCAAGCCAAAACCCCACAATCACCACAGTATTTGTTACTCTGTTCATTCTGCTTGAACAGCCCTTTCACCCTCAATGCAATCCTCTTTTTACCCTCATAAAGGCATTATGCCTTTCAAAGCATGTTTGAGGTCCAGGTATGTGACAGTGTAATTCTGTACAAATATATGTTTTCTGTCTGTGCTGTGCTCCGTAATCATAGTTCTCTGGTTGCCTAGAAAGAAGGTATTGCTGTTTAGTATGTCAAACCTGAATTTGAAAGCCTCAAGAAGAGCAAATGAAGAGGAATTGCTTCCTAGCTAAAGGGAAGAGGAGGAAGCTGGGGATACCAGGAGAAGATGTTGAGATCTTAGCCTTGCCTGTGCATTTCAGTCTCTGTATCCTTGGGTGCCAGTTGAAGATGATGTCCCATAAGTTGTTTCATGAGCTGTCCTTTTAAAGCTTTTAATGACACATTTTATTCCGATACTAGAAATTATGAAATCCTGAAGAGACCATTTGCTACATCAAGATCATGAAGAAAGTTGGTGTTAGAGACCCTGTGAGAGTCATATTTTTGATGGAGCTGTCTCTTCCTACAGGGTATGGAAATGTTTCTGAGTCTGATTAAAGAATGTGAGCAATGATTTTTCAGAATGGCTTTCTGGTGGTATTATAACTATCGCAGCATACTCTGGGGGTAGTCAAGAAGTGAAATATAAATGTCATTTTTCTCCCTATATATTCAGCTTGAAATTAAACTGAATGTTTTTACCGATGAGACTGCTAGAACAACTGATAGATTGAGAAGAGAAATCTGTTAAAAGTGAGTTCAGAGTTCTTTCCAGAAAAAGCACTCCATCTTAGTATGAGGTTTCAGAGTTGCTGTAGAGTCTTGAATTGAATTATTCCATGGCTTGAACTGATTTCTTCCATGCAAGGCAACAGTCCAGCATCAATAACCATTACCTATTGTGGCCTTAGAGGTAAAGCAACCTTGATCTGAAATGCCCTTACTGTTGTCCATTTTCCAGTAAATGCTGTATTGTGAGGAAAAGAACTTGGAAAGTAACAAATGCATTTCTTCATCCACAGTTGATGAAAAACCGCAAAAAAGGAATATTCCATTTGGGACGGATTGTAGGCATTCTCTCATTCAAAAATGAAAAATTTCTTGTTGAAAGCTTCCCTTTCTGTGATGTCTGAAATACAAATTATTTTTTTTAATTTTGTTTTTAACTGCTTATGTTTCATATTTCAGTTTTTTATGAGTATGGACTTAGATCAGAAACAGGAGTTGTGGGATGGAGACTCCTGGCAAAGAGCCAAGATGACCTGGAAATACTCAATACTCAAGAATTAAAGTGTATTTCAGCCTCCAGTGTTTTAAAGCTACTTCTCTTGTGGAGCTAGCTGTTGCAATCTATGTTTGTTGAACAGCCTATTCTAATATGATTTTGGTGTGAATCTATTGATTTTGTCTGTTAATCCCTTTGGGTTTTTCTGTTCTGTAAACCAACCATGTAAAATTACTTTCCTCTAAAATAGTACCTTTCAGGCACTCTTGAACAATAGAATGTGTAAGTGTAGATTGATAGCTGAACACACATAAAAAATTAATGTTATTTCTTATGACTTAAATAATACAGGAAATATTTTATGAAGTGGACATGTCATGTTAATTTAGGTCTTACAAAAGTAACAAAAGTAAATCTTTTTCTGTTACCTACACATCCTGGAAAGTGTTGTAGTCTCACCACTTTGCAGAGATTTCTGTTAGAAACTGAACCATTATCACTACTTTTTATTAAATAAATAAATTTTTTAAAAATTCTTCAAGAGACAGAGGCTACTTCTGGCAAGGTTATGATAGGATATTTCACCGCAATGCCAATTTCTCTGTCTGCTTCAGGAAGAGTATCACCTGGATGACTAAATAATTGCTTCACCTGTACATGCCCTGAAGCACTGAATCATTTTTTGGCCTTTAGGAGCAGAAATTGGGATTTTAGGAGCCAGAAGCAGGCAGTGATACCTGCAAATATTCAATTAGACATTATATAGAGAGTATGTAGGCTGGGACAATATTGCTCTCCATACCGGACAAGGAACAGTCGTTGTGGAACAGTTAATCAAGGACATTTAATCAGGGCTTCAACAATTTCTTATAAAGTAAAAAAAAAAAAAAGCTATTTCTTCCCTTCATAGTTATTAGATGTAATTATCTGCTTTGCATAACAGATAGTGTAATCTCATTGACTTGCAGAATTTTTGTTTTTGGTACTCCTACTCTCTTTTCACCTTAGTTGTGATATTTTTTCCTCTTCAATATTTTAAAAATCAAACTTTTATTTTATAGCATTGGAATTAGGTGCTTTATCTTCTAATTCTTTTTGGAAGAAAAAAAGTAATGTTTGTTAAGGGTTTTTCTTTGGATTTTTACATTCCATGCAGATGTCAAATATGGACTGTTTAGAATGAATGTATAAACGTAGACTGCAGTGGGGTAGATGGGGTTAGACAGAACAAGGTATAGCAATAAGGAAACACATTGTTCTCAGCAATACTTTCCATTCAGTTTTTCTGTCTAAAGTATGATCCTTTTGTCATCAGAATTGCTTAGGTTGAGCTTTGTTCTCAAAATGTTTTATAGAAGCTTAATTCTAAATGCTTACCCATGTGCTCAAAACAGAAAAAGTCAGAAAGTGAATAGGGTGCAGTGTGGCTGTGACCCTGGTTCAGTAGCTTACAGATATTTGGGAGGCACTAAATTAAAATTACAAAAAGGTCCTTCTTGAATGCCCTGACCAAGTGAACTTCCCTAACACTTGCCTAACATTTCTTACACAAAGCAATTGTGTGGGACAGCAATTAATGCGAGTTTACTTACCACTGCTCATAGGAGAATAAATTGATGAATCTGACTGATAAATAGGTTGCAAAGTTCAGACAGTACTATTAGTCCCAGCCAAATTCACTGTTTCAAAGCAAACTGTGGACTAAGATACATGATGTGAACAGTGAATCCTATGCCTGGAGTGTGAACAGCTGAGCTTTAACATAATGAATAAAAACATACAAGCCATATAAAGACAGGGAACCTTTTTAGTAGGTGATCAGCAGAAGAGTAAAGTTAATGAAAACATTTTTAATGCTTTGTTTATGACTAGTACTGGTGTCAGAAGAAACAAATATCTGTATATATTTTCAGGCTTCCACGTGTTTAATATCAAGTAAAGATTAACAAAATGCAAGTATTTTTCTGTGATACTTGATGTATTTAACAAGTGCTCTTTGGGATTTTGGCTGACTTGCTCAGGTAACATGGATATATGATTTCACTTTCATGGAACTGGTAAAAGTTCAAATTTGAATTTCTAAATGCATCTGGAATTCATGAAACCATGCTCTCAAGAAGTCAGTTAGGTCACTGCTGACATCCATGTGCATGTTGCCCTAAGCTGACCCACCTGAACCTTAAGTAAATACATGTGGGCTCCCCTGTGGACAGAATTTTTTATGTTTTCAAGACATTTTAAAAGCCCCATTCTGTGGCCATGCTCAGGGTGTTTCCCTCTTCCTGATACAAGGCGGACTACAGTACATGTTGCATGAGGGTGTACTCTTTAGGCTTACATTCAAAGGAGTCTTGCAAGCTTTTTAATTCATATATATATATACATATGTATGTAGGAAGAAATTTTTTAAAATTTTGTGTATGTATGTATATATATATATCTATATATATTTATGTGTGTATGTGTACATATATGTCTATATATATTTATGTGTGTATGGGTATATATCTATCTATCTATATATAGATGTATGTAATTCATTCATTCATGGCTTTTTCCAGCAGTTGAGTTAGGCTTTTATCTATAGTGATCTGTGCAATTAATTATCCTCTGCATATATATAGCTCTTTAGGGTACAGAGGTTAAAAGACAGTATGGCTTTTCTTCTCAGAGTTAATCACTACTTAATTGATACATTGGAGCTGGCAGTATTTGGTGTCTACACTTCTGTCAGGCACCAATCTGTGCCACTGATTTGAGAGGTGGTTATTAAAAGTACCTGAAAGATTACCCTTTTCTTCCTTAAGTATTGTAACCAGCTGAACACAGAGCTTTGTAGCTAACTTATCTCCTTGAATCTGAGTGAAAGGACTAGTATCAGTCATGCCTAGGCTTCAAGACAACTCACTTTTATTACAGAGATGCTTCAGTCCCTGGGTTTGGGTTTGTGGTTTTTTTTTTTTTTATTATAGAAATCAGCTCTTTAAAAGACATTGTTAAAAATGGACTCACAGGACCAGCCTGCCCCTCTGCCCCCTGTGCAAACCTGAGTGCTCTCACTTGGGTGTTCTGCTTGAGGGCTTGAAGATCAAAGATCTGCACTGGACTTGGGCACAGGCCTTGTGTGCTGAAAGGAGTAGTTATGTGCTGTTTTAAGTCTTGCTGAATTTGTGCAGCTGCTTAGAATTGCAGAGTCACAGAATAGTTTCATGTGGAACATGTGGAAGGGACCTTGGAAGTTGATCTCATCCAAACCCCTGAAATAAGCAGGGGCATCTTCATCATCAAACACTTCCCAGAGATGAGCATGGTTTTACTTTGAGTCAGGTCCTCGTTAAACTGTCCTTCCGTGTAGTAGAGCTGAGGAGGGTTCCTCTTCTTGTGTGGGATACAGGAGGCCAAACCAACATTAACATGAACAGGAATTTAAAATTTCTCATCATTTTGACTGCCACCAGTAGTTTTTTTCTCTTTCTCTGCACTTTTTTTGTCCATTTCTTCTCCTTGTAGACTGTAAGATATCCAGAGCAGACACTGCCTGTGGCTTAGCAAACTTTATTTCTACACAGAAATTACTAAATTTATGGGGTAATTTTAGTAAATTTTAAAATTATTTATAAAAACCCCTATAAACAAAAAAACAAATCAAAACCACCAAAACTTCACAACACAAACAAACAAACAGAAAAACCCCACTCCAAAACCAAACAGGATAATGAGCCACACTTTGTGTTGGACTGGCTGCTGGGCTTTTTTGGATTGAGTGAAAGAAAGCAGAGATCTCAGGAACTGAAAAACTATTCCTGGCCCAAATCCTGGTTGTTTCAAAATCTGTGTTTTTGAAGACAAGAGAAAACTTTTCCTCCCCAAGAACGCAGATTTTCCCGTCAACTTGTAAAGAGTAAGGTTTCACATGATGTACAGTAGTCACTTGGTTAGTAGGTACAATAATTTGGGTGTGCTTTAATCATTGCATTGACTCTAATGTGTATGTGTATATGGGTGTTTGCATATGTACACGTATATTTTTCTGTGTTTTTTTCCTTCAGGTGACAACTTCCTGTTGAAAGTTTATAAGGGATGAAATTAAACTATTTTGCAATCTGCACAAAGAATATGGGACAAATCAAGTGATAGATGAACAAGTTAGAAAAGAGGACCTGTTTAGAAAAAATCTCAACAGTCCTTTTCCAGAGTGATCATTGCCACTGTTTTCTGCAGTTCTGTATTCCTCTGTTTTCTGTGTGTGTGGGCAGTTTCACACATGGGTGCCCTGCCCCAGGTAGTGCAGAAGCAGTTGAACAGCAAGAACCCATGTAGAACCTCTCAGAGAACATGGGTTAAGTTGTGTCTGCTCAGTTACCTTATAGTGATTCCTGTACTGTTTGCCAGAGAAAAACAGCATATTTGTCAAGGCAAATTATTTACTAGGTATTTAATATTTTGACCTCTTGAAATGTAAATACCAGAGAGGTTAATTTAAATCGCCAGATCACACAGTGTCTGGACAACTCTCCAGACATTTAAAAAGTACATTGTAGTTGTTTCCTTTCTCTCAGTTTTTTTCCTGCCCCCACCCCGTCCAACACTAGATATGGGATATGGGAATTGTGTTTTGCTGTGGGTGAGCTTTAATTTCCCTGAAGTCCTTTGTGTGAGAGGTACAACCCAATTTCCTTCTGCAGGTAGGCACTTTCAGCATCCCCATACTTTGAATTTAAATTTTTGCGAGATTGCATTCAGCTCAGTAACCCTGTCAGAGAGAGACATGTTCCCTGTGAGTGACTTGGAGTTGATGCTTTGTCTCTTGTGATAAAGCTGTAGGATTTAGGGCTACAGATCAAATGCCATTTCTCTGCCTCCAAGCCTCCTTAGTAGCTAAAACATGCCTGGGAAAGTACTGTCTCTGTGCGTGGTCAGCAGAGCAGCGTGAGCTCCTTCAGGACTTCTGACCAAAATCAGAGGGAACCTTCTATGGAAAGCACAGATATTATCTGTAGACTAACTTGTGTCATCTGAAGCAACATAACTTTTAGCAATGAAATGGACCATAATTCTGTGCCCTTCTAATTTCTTCAGTTAAATGCTTGTCATTCTCTCCAGCTTTGCTGTGATTGTTTTGTAAGGACATGTGCTAAGGACAGTCTCTACTGAATGGAACCTAATAGGGCATTGAAATATTGATGAGTAAAAGGTAAATTTTTAATTCCCCATCAGTCTGAATGGCTAGAAATTCAGTGTGCTTCTGTCCAAGAGACTTGCTGACATTATATGGTTTAATGCATCTGCAAGTTAAATGAGCATGGAGCTACAGGATTTTATTTTTCCAAAGACCAAGGTGCTTTGTGCAATAGAAGAAAATCATAAAATCATTTCAGTTGGAAAAGACCTTTATAATTGTCAAGTCAACCATTAACCTAAAACTACCAGATTCACCACAAAGCCATGTCCCTTAATGCCACATCTGCTCATCTTTTAAATACCTCCAGTGACAGTGACTCTGCTGCTTCCCTGGGTAGCTGGTTCCAATGCTTGCAATCCCTTCAGTGAAGAAGTTCTTCCCAGTACCCAGTCTAAACCTTCCCTGGCACAATTTGAGGTCATTCCTTCTTTTCATTTAATTTGTTACTTGGAGGAAGAGGTGGACCCCCACCTGGCTACACCCTCCTTTCAGGGAGTAGTAGAGAGCAGTGAAGTCCCCCTTGAGCCTCCTCCAAGCTAAACCACTCCACTCCCTCAGCCACTTCTAACAAGACCTATGCTCCACACCCTTCACTTTGTTGCCCCTCTCTGGACATGTTCCAGGACATCAAACTCTTTCTTACCATGTGCTACTATGTGTAGTTGTGCCCATGCCCCAAATGCTGCTCTTGCATACCCTTTGATGGTCATCACGTAATGCTGCGCACATTGAGCTAAACCAGCCATAAGGTCTTCAAAAGCTCACGCCAGAAATCATACATTGATACATTATTATTGAGCGTATCTGAAGAATAATATAATGTAGGCACAGATGCAAAATGTACATAGTTGCACATTCCTTCTTTGTGCCAGATTAATGGCTTCCAGTCTTGAATACTTGCATTTCTGGTAGTGTCTTGGGAGACCTGAGCCAGCTAGAGTGATAGTTGTCTCACTTCTGTTCTCATTTGTGTTTTGGTTGTTTGATGGTTTTGCCTGATTAAAATGCATTAATTTTTATTATGTTTGTATTTTGAAATACATGAAGATGGTCACAAATCCTAAGTTTTATTAGTGAGATATAACTTAAGAAATAGAATGGAAAAGAAATGCCACTACCTACTTTTCATGGTCAAATGTTGTCTCATTGAAATGCATGAAACACAGTTAACATACTGGAGCCTCTTCATGCTCCAAGATTAAGCAACAGTTCAAGAAAAAAGGACAAAGAACTTCAGAAGGTAAGGAAATGTTTCCTACTGCCCCAGGAAAATATATTATTCAGTGACCTCCCCTGTGCCTGACTGAGCCAAAATCCATCAGAGTCAGTGCTCAGGTTGCATTTCTGTTTGAGAGAACTTCGATTGCATTTGCATGAATCACAGACTCTCAGTAGGTTTGGCCACAAGGCGAAGCTGCTAAGGGTAAGTCACCAAAATATCTGCTTCACTGGTGGCTGTCCAAAAGATCAGTTCCATTTATGCATTTGCCATCAAAGCATTTATGTGAGGCCATCTCTGGCATTGTAAGCTTAGCTTATAAACCTTCACTGCCACAAGAGACAAACTTGGACTGTTTCGCTCTTGCCTCCTTGATGTTTTTTGTGGTTTTTTTCCCTGCAAAACTGGGGAGATGATTGCTGGTATATGCACAGTAATAAAGCTTGTCAGACACAGACAGTCAGAATTCTTCTGAATTCACATTTAATTTATTCACAGCACAGCACGCAGCAGAGCTGATGGCAAGTTAATGTGCTGCACTTTAATGAGATAACTGTTTCCCTCCCAGGTTTTGAGGTTTATGCTAGTTTTATTTGTCAACCTGGCTAAAGCCATACGGAATCACAGCTCTGTACTAAAATATTTTATTTGCTTAGCTGATGCTTTTGCCAGAGGAGAAAATGGTGAAGTAATTAAATAGCACTGCTTTTATTTTAGAACAGGAATGGGGGATTTTTTTTGAGTTTACAATATGTCCTTGTCAGAATTCTGGCTCACAAATACTACCTAGATAAAAATATTCTATTCAAAATTTTCCAGTTTTGGTGGAATTAAATTTCCATCTATCTTTGAATTGATGCCCTCTTCTCTTTTCCTTTAGAGGTATACATTTCTGGGGAGGAGGTGCAGGGTGGAAAGTGTATCTGTAGTATCAAATGCAAATGCAGAAACTTCAGTGTGACAGGGCTGCATAGTCTTCCATTAAACAACAGATGATAGGGCTCCACTCATTTTGAAATGTAGTTCATGCCAATTGGGTTCTTGTGTTACAACTTAGTCTTTAAGCTATGGCAGATCCTCCTTGTTGACTAATTATTGCATCTGTAATGAAAAGAAGATTAACCTAGTCAGGAAAAATGAGGTTAGGATGTATCATTAATGATAATAATGCCGCTGTTTCTGTGGCACGGAGGGAACACGCAGGGGTTGGGAGGCCCCTGGGTGCATCCCCTGCAGGTGCTGTGGGATGCAGGTGGAGGAGAGCTCAGTGTGTGGCCACAGTGTCCTGCAGCAGTCCCACCGTCTGAACTGCTTCTGTCAGTGTCAGTGTCCTCTGACAGGCTTTCATTAATTTATCCAAAGCCACTTAAAATGGCATTTTAAGTCTTGTTTGTGCTCATGCCTCTCTTTGGTGGGCTCGGCGCCCAACAATGTATGTGGTTGGTTTTGGTGGTCTTGAAAGTATTTTCCAACACAAATGATTCTGTGATGCTATATAGAAACATTGTTTCTGTACACAAAAGAGCGCTTGGAAAAGGGGCTTTGAGACAGAGCTAGCATCTTCTGGGTGTATTAACCTTTAATGTCTAAAACCTGTCAAAGTGAAGGTCAGATTGACCTTTCAATTCACCATTGTACCTTTGCATTATGTTTTCTGCAAAGCTACAGCCACCTTTTGCAGGAGGAATGCAGCCAGATTAAGAAACTGTATAGTTACCTGTCCATTTTGTGCACCCTTTGTGATATAAACCATTGTCTATTTGGCTACAAATGCATAAATAAATAATTAATGGGAAATAATCAATAGATTTGTGGAAAAATGCTGTCACAGGCTTCAGTTGAAACGTACCTGATGTTGGTTATAATTTCCTCCTGTTTCTTTGCTGGAAACAGAAGGTTGAGAGAATTGAGAGGGATGGAGAGGGAGTGTATAGGAGTGGATATGCCACTGAGCATAATCAGTTTTGGGAAGAAGGAAAATCAAATTTTGTCCAGCCCTTTGCTGAGACTGTTCAGAAAAATACATGCAAGGTCTATATTTGGAAATACCAAACTGTGTTTGGCATTCAAGTCAGGTAATATAATCCATAGAAATCACAAGATCGAGCCGACCTTCTGTGTGTTTCTTCAAGCAAATTGAGAAAATGTTAATTTCCAGTGCTGTGCAGGTGGGAAGATGCACACAGATGAAATATCAGCACATTTGCCAATGTGTAATGCTTTTTATTTATAGATGTATTTCTTTTCTGTTGGATTATGAGCTGCCTGTTAGGCTGTGTCTCCCCTCAGATGTCAGTATCATATCAAAGCAAAAAGTTGGAATTGTTAGTAGGGAGGGCTGGTGAAGGTGACTGGAGGAGAAGGACTCTACCTCCCAAAAAGTGCAACCTCTGCACCCTGACAGTTCACACATCTTCTGTCATTTCTTTCTCATCTGGAAAATGGAGCCTTTGATATCAGATCAGTCTTAGTTCAGAGGTTATTTACTTGGCAGAGGGAAAATGTAAACTTTTACTGCTGACGTGCTGTTTGTTGTTACCTGTATTGTTAAGATCTGGCAGTTGAGTTTACTGACCAGGCATTACAGGGATTAGTTTAATGAATAATTTAGAGTTAACAAAAATACTAAAGGTTTAAGAGGTTTGGGTTTTTATTAGTCTCCTTCTATTGAAGAAATTTTTTGAGGACTTTAAGTTTGTGTCCAAGGGTGTTGATTATGACGTTGCTTCTCGATGTGTTTGTAGGGCTTCCAGGTTAATTTGTTGCTGGAGTGGCGTGTTTTCATCTTAATGAGATTTTTTTTCTCTGTTTTGTCTGTTACCAGATTATTTTGGCAATGTAATAGGCTTTGCTGTGTAGTGCTTAGTTTTGTTGCATGAATGTTTAAGTGTTTGGGAGCACTTTTATTGTTTCTGTTATTTCCTGAGGAGTTGAGTTTGCTGAGTGAAAGAGATGATTTCACAGTGTTTGAAGTTCTCTACTTAGTTGTGTATAGTAGTTAAAAATGAGGATTACTTAGAGGTTTAGGGTTAGAGGTCTTCTGGGCATTGTGTGCAAATTTGAGAATTAAGTGGTAATGTGATTTCATTTTTCTTCATTTTGGGTAGTCTCCATTCAGACACCAAATTCAGTATCTTCCCATATTGCAATAGTTTCCTTATGATGGTGATGGTCCCAGGCACGTAGGAAAGGTAATAACTTTTGACGATCAGCAGCTATAATTGGAAAAAATTGGATAAACTTTTAGATATAGAAAGCTTTCTCGAGGTCTGAAATGGAAGCAGCAGACTTCAAGCTATATACAAAAATACAACCTGACACTAATACTAGTGCCATCTAAGAATATATGCAGTCTGAATAGCTCTGTCTGTGAAACCTGAAAGTGTTACTGTCTGGATATTGAGTGTATTCCAGCCTGGGTTGTGCTGACTGTATTCCAAAAAATGCTTTCCCTCAGTATAGCAAGGACTGACCGTCTGGGCATTGTTCTTCTGTCATGTTGGGAGAAATACCAAATTGGCTTGTGTAATTTTAGTTTGTCAAACAGAACGTGTTATGGTATGCTCTTTCTCCCAATAGGATTTCTGTCTCTGTTGTAGCTTACAGAGAACACTTGAGGGTTGTGGTGGATTTCTCTGGGCTGCGTGAAGCCATGTACATTTGTCCCAACACCACCCATGTACAGAAAATATGCAGAAGAAGTGTGTGTTTCCCTACAGGTGTTTCTGCAGGACCTGTAGCAGCAACTTTGGTCTTGTAGGCTCTCCCTCCTTTTTTCCTTTGCACACTTCCCTGCCCACAACACCAGACACAGGGTGCTCACACCTGGTTTCAGAGCCCAGCTTGCCTCTGTCCATCTGGTGAATCCAGGTAGCTGTGGAAAGTTGGTTCTTGCCTGCATCCCTTTAGTAATGGCTTCTGCTCTTGAACCTGAGTCAGCATTTCCCACAAAACACGTTCATCTTTTATCTTTTATGTTTCTGTGTGTTACTGTGGTGGAGAAACACTCTTTTGGACTGGGAGTCTTATTCCAGTCTGTCATGGTTTAACCCCAGGCAGCCACTGAGTACCACAGAGCTGCCCACTAGCAGAATCAGGGAGAGAATTGGAAGACTAAAAGCTGGAAAACTCAGACATAAAGACAGTTTGTCAGAGAAAGAAAAACCCACATGTACAAACAAAGCAACACAAAAAACTCACCCACCACTTCCCATGGACAATCAGGTGTTCAGCCAACTCCAGGAAAGCAGGGCTCTATCACATGGAATGTGTACTTTGAAAGACAAATGCCATCACTCCAAATATCTCCCCCACTTTCTTCTTCTTTCCCCCTACCTTATGTCCTAAGCATGATGTCATAGGGTCTGGAATATCCCTTTGGTCAGCTGGGGTCATGTGTCCCGCCTGTGTCTCCCCCCAGCCTCCCATGCTGGGTCCTTGCTAGCATGGCACTATGAAAAACAGAAAAGCACAAAAGCCCTTGGCTCTGCATAAGCTCTGCCCAGCAATAACAAAAGCATCCCTGTGTTATGTCTCTGTGGAAGTTTCTCCAGCTCCTACCTACAGCAAAACAGACATGCTTCTTGTTGAACACTTCTTCGAGCTGCCCTGTACAGGTTTAACTGCTATAATTGGACTCAGTGAGACAGAAAAGAGGTAAGACTTTCTATTCATTACCTGATACAGAGGGGTTTTCAGGGTTACAGTTTTAGACTTTAAACTTCCATATTCAGTGTAGATGGGCTTTAAATTCTTTGAAAGTACAACTTAGAGCCTCTCAGGCCCTAATTTGCCCATTAGTAACAAAGGGGTAATATTTCCCTCCCCTTAAAGACTCATTAATTAGTGGCAGAGATATGTATGCTGGGATACATCTCACCTAATTTTAGCTGGCTGAAGTGAGCTGTTTTTTCCTCATTTGAAGAGGGAGAAAAAGAATCTTCACTAATGAAGTATCCTAACTTACATTAGTCACAGATATGTGAACAAGGTAAATAGACACCAGAGGTCTTTCTCTTTCACCTCAGAAGGAATTTAGATAACCCATATCAGTTTAGACAAGAGGCTTCATTTTTAAGTGTTTGCAACTTGATGAAATGTTGGTGTGATACGCATGGGTCAGCTAAGTGAATGTGCTACTGTGTGATGAAATTAAATACCCAATAAATTGCTGCTTCTGCACACAGAACTTCTTCAGGTGAAGACAGTTTTAGTGCTATAATTTTGTAGTGATTTCCAAGTCCCTAATTTTTAATGGTGAAGATTCAAATCCATCCTAAATGTCTCTAGGTCTAAATATCACTGTACAATCGCAGGGGCAAAGTCATACAAGCATATCTTTCCTTTGGCTTAGTTTCAAACAGGGTGACATAGTTTTTATCAAACTGCCTCTATTAATGCTTTAATTCAGCAGAGATTGCTAAGTAAGGTTCCTTTTCTAGCCAAAATGTCAATCAGAACTGTATGCTCCACAGAGTACTGTACAAATTAACATTTAAACACTGCTAGTGTAGTAATTATTTTGAGCATCTTTTTTATGACACTCAGAAGAAAAGGGATGACTTTTTGGTGAGTTTCCAGACTCTAATTTTCTCCCTATGTAAGTGTGCTCTGCTGACATGTCTTTCCCCTCTGGCTGTGCAGTATTTCTCTATTCCTGATACCCAGCTGGGAGCTCCCTGTCTTAGTTATTGAGCTGCCACAATAGAGGCAAGAAGGATCCAAACAGCCTTTGTGTATGTGGTTTGAATGTTCAGGGGATTTGATGAATAGACAAACATATGATCTGAATGCTAGGGAGATGATTTGATGGCAAACAAAAGGTCACATACCAGCAAAACTGTTAAATGGTGCCATGGGGGTGGGAACTGCTGTTCTGCTCACTGTTCCTTTTCCTCCTACACTGAGGGCCAGATCCTGCTTCCATTGCAGCTGCTCTTGCTGCACAGCATGGGTGCCTTTTGGGTGATGTGCCTGTGTGCAGCCACTAAAAGGAGCATGCAGCAGGGGTGGATTTCAGCACAGATTCCCTCCTATCCCTCCTTATGGGCTGTTGGTGCGTGGCATCATACACAAAGCCCTGTCTAGAACTTACATTCACACTTGGCTTGTCATCCTTGAATATGTCATTAACTGTCCAGAGCACAGTGCCCTTTTGTGCCTCTCTTCTGCTTGTCTGGTGCAAATCAGTCAGTGACATGAAATCTGGCTCTTTGTATGCAAATAATTGAACTGTCTTGTTTCTGGAGTTCTTCAAAGGATGCTGACTTGTGAAAGAAGGAGACAATTAGTGTTTAATGTAGATTTGTACCTTGTTACAGATGGGTATGGAAGATGAAATAAGGCAAAAGGGGGAATGTATCTTCTGCTTTCCTGGGTAGCTAAGCTCATGGAGCAAGAAGTTCCTGTGCTTCAAGTGCACTTCAACAAATATAGAAGCCATTGTATTGCCAGTCTCTTCTCAGACAATAGAGTTTGCAATCTGAAAGCCTTTCTTCTCAAGATTTTATGCTGATTATTCCTTTGGCTTGCACTTACCTGCACCATGTTTGGTTTTTGTTATTAGTGCTTCAGGAAGATTACATTTCACCTAGCAGATCCAGCAAATGAATAAAACTCTGCACTTGAAAACTGAGCTCAAATAAAACTGCCTGGAATAATGCTTGGAAATCAACTCTGAATGTTGAAGAACTGTATGAGACCTGAACTTCAGTAACACCAACAGCTATATCACTATTATAAAGGGTTGAAATCTTTAATATCAATTTTAAAATTGTGTTTCCTCAATAGGAGTATTAGTGTGTATTTAATTATACACCAGCCGGCTTAAAACTGTTGCATTTGGAAGAACCTAGATGTTTTTGACTCACAGCAATAGACAGAATCCCACAAGTCAGGGTCTCAAAGGTCCTTGGGAACAGAAAGAATGATACACCCAAGAGTTTTTTTGTAAAGAGCTGATGATTAGTTTCTGTGTCCTCCTGAAATGTATTTGAAAAAAGTACTAGTCCCTGTAGTAAAGGAGTGATTTTTTTTTTCTTTTTGCTGATTGTTTCCAATGAACAGAGATTTTCATGCTTTTAGATAGTAGTTTGTACTTAAGTGGAAGACAGGTATGTCATAATTCATGATGGGAAAAGAAACCTTTTTTGCATTAGTGAATTCTGTAAGAATAAGGTGATTGCATGTTGATAAAGATGCAAAACTGCTTCATAAAAAATGTGTCACTGTTTTTCCCGACAGTGATTATAATTTGTGAATTATAGCTAATTAAAGTATGGCAGTAACCTAATGTAAAAAATGGCTGGTTGCCAGTTGTAGGAAAGATTTTAGAGCTTCCTAAAAGTTTTAATTTTGATGAATATATTTAGATCTAAAAACATGCACTCTGATAAGGGCATGTTTTTTTGTTTATATGTCAGTGATATTGTTAATAACAGAAGATTTACAGACTGGGTGCTTTCATAGGTGATAAACAATTTGCCGTGCAATTATTTTTATACGTTCTTTTTAAAGCATGAAACATCTTAACCATACACTAGGTTTACTGTTGTGAGCCCAACACAAAACTGAACTTTAGTGAAAAGGCCTTCTCTGTTGCATGTGGGATCTGTCTGATGGCTCCTGACGCACCCAGGGCAGGAGGGGTGGACAATGTCCTTGCAGCACCATCTGGAGCACCATATGCCTGTAAGGGCAGAGTACAGGCTCTGCAGCTGCCGTGGCAGCTGGTTTTGGCTGGATGGACTGGCAGCAGTGCTGAGGGCTCCTGGCTGCCTGTGGTGTGCAGGTTTGCAGGCTGAAGGGTGGCAGTGCAGCTGCAGTCTTGTGGGCAACATGGATGATCTTATGGTCCGTGACTGGCATCAGTGAGAGTGTTGCGAAGACATCGGCTGTCTGTCTGCACCACACACTGCCCCAACTGAAAATCCAGCAATACCCAGTTCCTATGTGGCACTCCTTACTGAAGGACATTACTGAATTGGGGGAGAGTGTGTTATTAGCTCAGTGTAGCAGAAATGACTATTAAGACTATTAAATCTCTTAATTTCCACCAAAGCTATATCCTGAGTTTGTCTTTCACACCTCCTTCTGGATCACAGCTGTGTGTTGGAGGAATGAAAGGTCCTGGGAACTTTGGTTCACATGCCTCACAGCTTCAGTGATGTCCCAGCAGGAGGGCAGTTCTATATCCAAGAGAGAGGTTAAAGTTGTGGAAAAGCTTTTTACACAGTTACATGTAAGATCTGGGTCTCTTGCCAGTTGGTCCTCTTTAAGATAACTGCAAGTTGCTTGCTGTATTGTTATTTTACCCAGTAGAGCTGATCCTAAAATGAGTGAACGGAACTTTATTTTTCAAAATATCTCAGTTACTCAAAATTTTTCAAATTGCCTGAATGAATGTATATGTCTGGAGGAAAGATAGAGAGAGATAACTGGAGAAAAGGTAGAGAGATTTTAAAAAGCCACTGATCATGGTGCAACTTTGGCAGTCTCCTTGAAAAACAGCGCAATGGCACCTGTTTCACATTCATATTGTGCTTGGCTATGAGGTGCAACTGTTGAACAGAGATGCTCTCTGCCAGTGTAATTTTATTGAAGAATTACTTAATGATTTAAGGAAAAGGAAAATGGTCTCCTTCCATGCAGGCCACTCACATTCTCATGCAACTGGGTCAGAAATTAGCAAGTCCCTGCAAGTACCTTGAAGATATTCAGGATGACATAGAGCTAAAAAATTGAGAGAAAGAGGGTGTTAAGGCAGTTTGATCTCTGATATTCCTGACCAAGGAATAAAGGCAATCTCTATCCAGAAGAAAAGAATGACACATAATAGGTTGTTTGAGAATTTAAAGGAAGATGGAAGAATATGTGCTGGCATCATCACCACACTGTAAATGTCAGCTTTACTATTACCCTCAACTTTACCAGTATCACCAGCTGTGGAATTACTGCAGATAACAATATTTTGACTTCTAAGCTGTGTGTCACACTGAAGCCAAAACAACCTCAGTCTAGGTCGACTGCAGTCATTGCCATTATGTTCAGAGAAGACGTGACTTCTTTTTTGAGCATATGCAAGACTGAAAACATTCCATTTTCATCTTGAAGTGTCCTTACAATGTGTTTACTAATTTTAAATTTTACTGAATTAAAGTTAGCTTTTGAATCCTTGAAAACAGCTGAAATTAGTCAGAGAATGACAAAAGTATGCAATTACATGTTAGGAAAATACTATGAAATGATGGTATTTTACTTAGTGTTAGTATGAAACAGCTAAACTAATAATTTCTTTTGAAGACACAAGCATATCCAGTGTAAATTAGTTGTATCCTGAGTCTGGACAAAGGACAGATCATCTGTCTGTTTTTTCAGTTAATCAATAGTACCACCTGTGCTTTTTCATTGACTTCTTAATGCTAAAGTCTAGCACTAACAGCCAGATCTGCAGCAGTCTAAATTGGCCTAATGGGTCATTAGAGCTGTACTGATAAATGCCAACTGGGGATCTGGTGTGGACTGTAGGCTGGAAACTTAGGAAATGAAATAACATCAATACTGTTTTATAACTGGTTTCATTCATTTCTTGTAGCCCTCTGCATTGTGTAGTGGCTTATTTGATTGCTGTGTTGAATCGAGCAGGGATAATGTTAGCAGCAAATAATACAAGAAGAACTGATTGAAATTGGATTGATAGGCGTTACAAGGTGTTTGACAGGAGTCTAGGTTCATTGATCATGCAGACCTTTAAATTGCCTCTTTAGTGATCTTAGAAGAGATGGGTAGAAGACAGGTATTGACAGTTCAAGTTCTCTCTATTCTATGTATCTTTACTTGTCTTCATTCTGTTTGCAAAATGAAATTAAAAGCATTTTTATGTTACTGGGCTGGCAAGCATATAGACCAGGGATGAGGCAGATAGATACATTTTGCAATCCTAGCTAAGACTCTTCCAAGGGTGGCACTTTTAATTCTTTAATGTATCATAGTGTAGTGGTTTGTTTTGATTGTTTTTTATTTCATCTACAGGCTAATATAGCATGCAGGTGTGTCCCATTTCCTGTCTGTTGATTGACACTGATACCTCTGGTGTTTTCCTGTGTTTTCTGTTCTTTTTGATATATTTTCATGGCTAAAAACACCTGATCTTTGCTTATAGTTCCATTTAGCAACGACCAAATAAATAGTTTTATTGAAAGGTGTCCTTGGGGTCCTTCTTTTCCAAATAGCTACATGTCTCTGCTGCTTCCCTTTATAAAGCCTCTTGGCTCGTTGTCTTCCAGTTTTGGTGCCACCACACAGCAGGAGGCTGTTTTCTGGCATTGGTCCTGTGTTTTACAGGTGTTGTAGTTCGTTTTCTTCATTCAGTGTGTAGCAAGTCACATTTTTATCTTCCGCACGTGCTCCTAGAAAGGATAGTCTACAGTGACTAAACATGACTGGAGACCTTCTGTGAGAATCTGAGCAGCAAAGCACGGTGCAGGACGGGACTGAAAGGCGTGAGGGCAGCAGTGTGTGAGGAGGGCATGCTCTGACACCTGCCGTGGGCTCTGGGTGCCGTGGCAGGTGTCAGAGAATGTGTCCCTGCCTGATGGATCATGAGGCCTTGCATGCAGCTGGCGAATTAGGAAGGCCATGACTTGAACGCTCACGTATAAAAATTTTTGGATGAGACTCTTTTCCTTGTTACGCAGTTGGATGTAAAAGACAAATACTGATTACGTGGAGGAGACAGGCCTCCTAGAAAGGTTTTTTTTATCTGTAGTTACTTTCTGAGGCAGACAAGCAGTGGTGTATGTAAGAAAGCAGAAGCTGTGCTGTTATTTGCAGACCTCTGAGCTTGAGAAGGCCAGTGACACCATGGTGTGGTAACTTTGCAGAGAGGTTATATTTATGGCCAGCTAAATGAGCCCGTTTGCTTCCTTGTGGTGATACTGCTCCACTTGCCCATTCCCTTGAGTTACAGTTTCTGACTGCATGGGAACCCCTGGGCTGGAGGGGTGCTCCATTTGAGCATGTAGTTGATAAATTCCTAAAGTTTGGGCTTCAAGTGAATAAGGATGTTTTTCTGGAGTTTGGCAGGAAAAAAATGCTTTGGCAGAAAGGACCTAGTGTTTTCCATCTGTATCTCAGGGTCCTAGGGAAATTGCTTCAGTATTTTCCTCTAGGGTATGTGAAGTTGAACATTACAATGTCTTTGCTTATGGTTGAGGAGACCTTGGATGAGAGACTTCTTTTAGAGCACCTGGTCTCAGAGAACGAGTCTTGCATTCAACAGATTGGGTTAGGGAGTTACTTTGTTTATAGCTCTTCCTCAAATCTGCCAAGCAGTGCGCAAAAGTAGAGCAATGTCTAATGTGAACATTTGAGGCAACCAAATGATAAGGAAGGGTGCCTAACAAGGGCAGTGGTCAAAATATAACACACCTGACAAGCTTCCATCTTAACTCTTCTTACTTTGCAGTATTTTACATCCTTTTGTTATCTCTCAGGCATGGTGTGGTCAGTCAGCTAAGTCTTTATGCACAGGTTTTTAAAATGATACTTTAATAGTGTTTCTTTGTGAAAGCCTTTGCAAACTGACTCAGAAAAAGGTATAATATTTCTCCTGTCACAGTATATAATATTTTGCAGCTTTTCTTCCTAAGCATCAGGTGAGCTGCTCAGATTTGCCTCAGTTTTTCAAACTCGGTGACTGAGAAAAAGCAAAGAAAGCTAGCCTGGATTTCTTGTGTAGTAATAGAAAACTTTATCCATATTGTCTTTAGGCCGTCCCATTCTAGAGTTCTGGTGAACTGACTGCCAGTGCACTCATTACAGTGCAGGAAGAGTCCTTTTTCTCTGCATTGCAGAGGTTCTTGCAGCACAGTTTGATATTTGTAAAATTGAAAAATCCTACCTTTTAAATTTCTTGTGGTGATCCATCTCAGATCACAGTGCTTGTCTTGTAGGGATCTTAAAATAAACAGGAAACCTGATTGAAGTGATCATTCTTCCCACTGGTTTTGCAATGCGGTTTCATTTTATCCAGACATACCTCTTGTCCTTTTCTTGGCTTAAAATTATGGGTAAAGATATGCAGAAACCATATATGCTGTGCAAGTAGTTTCTGTCAGCTACAAGACCACTAGAACTGTTTAGAAGGGATGCTTAGATTGAGTAGAAAATGCTGCACCTTTTTCATTTTGTTGGGTTTTTAAAATTAATGTTACTGATTTTTAAACAGAAAGAAGAACTTAATGAAATAAGAACTATACTGAGGCTAGTAGATGTGTCAGTGCAGTCGTGAGTTAGGAAAAGGCTGCACTGTGTATTTCAGAGACAAAAAAATCAACGAAGAGGGCATATGCAAGAGGTGAGGGAAAGGCAAAATCAAGTATCCAAAACCTTCTGTGTTGCCCAAAAGATACAATAGATGGCAAGAGATATATCGATGTAATCAGAGGCAATTATTTTAAGGGAAGTTTCTCATGTTTCAAAGTACTAAAGAATGTTTTTCACGAAAGTAAATAAAATAAAAGCTCAAGAAGCAGAAGTTGTCTGATTTGATGCTGTTTTAGAGTGTGAACATTGAATTACCTGTGCTCTTTGTGTGCATGGAGAGGAACAAATATGAGCATTCTCTCTTTTAGGATCTTTCTCAGGTGCATGCTTTCCTTCAAGGCTTTTCTGTCGATGCATTTGGGTTATGAACCAGAATTATGGTCAGAAAGTGCTCACTGTTGGCAGATGCCATTTTGCAGGCTCAGCGAAGCTGCCTGGGATCATCACAGCCTCTCACTAGTCCCAGAGCTATTGGCTCACAATTCTAGTGCTTCTGATTGCCCCAGGAGATATGACTAGGATGCTGATGACATACTCAGACAGACTGAGCTGGTGCTGGAACAAAATACGCCCCAAACTATTCCTGGCACATTAATTTTATGCTTAGAATCAGATATATCTCTTGCTATTTTTTCCTCACTTTTTCTTTCCTTCCTTCACATTCTTGTCTGCTGGTCCCTAAATTAAGACGAAAAATAGCTATTATGGTACTTCTGAGACTAGTCTTTAACTAAAATGTGAGATCTGATAGAGATCTCTGATGCATCTGAACACTCTGCAGCGAACCTGCAGAGTGAAAAGAAAAGGTGTAATACTAGATTTGTTTGTACAGTTCACAGAAAAGCAAAGATTTAAAAGAATTTTCATTTGTGGAGTTTGGGTAATAGACAGTAGCTACAGCTCTGCCCCAATGAATTTTATTTCCCAGTGATTAGGTAGTTAACTTCTCTTCAAATTATAGTTGGGCATAAAATACAAGGCTATATGCGATGCTAATTTATGTGATCTAGAATATTCTATGCAATCTCCATATATACAAACACATAAACAAGAAGACCATGCCAGTCTGCATACTACAGCCCTTGACCTTTCCCAGGCAAGCTGTGGTGGTGTGTCCAGTGTGCTGCTGAAGTTATAAATTCTGCTGATCTTAAACCATATGTTTTAGGTGCTTGGTCAATTCTGTTGTAAAGATTATTTTTAAAAACTGTTAGTTTTTTTTTTCCCACTCTTGCTCTGCCAAAAATGAGGACCTGATTTACTAATTTTTGTAAGTTTGGGTTGAAGTTTTTCCATGAATTCTGCTGTGTTTTAGCCTGATAGGTGGAGGGAACCTTTTTCTATTACAGAATTTATGCTTTGTGTCTGCTCACAAAACACTGTGAAATCATGTTTGCAGTTTCGCTTGACTGAACAAATAAAAATAACTTTTTCAGTGGCTTGTTGTGGGCAGGTTTTTAAAGTATAAAGACTTTTGCACCTTTTAAAATTTTCAATGCCGTGCCCAAATGTTCAACAGGGTGTTTTTTTGAATGTAGTATAAGCAAGTAGTATCACTGCCTTCATCCTTCACCTTTTCTTCTGTGTACAGATGAGAGCTTTAGACCACATTTGGAAAAAAAATAGTGGAGAAGACACACCAGCTGAATCTCTCAGTCCTCAGCATGATCCTTTCCACTTTTACATCTATAATGCAAAAATGTTCCCCACACTTCTGTTTGCCTTTGAGTGCTGGCAGGAGTTCTGGTGACCTGACTCGCTCTGGATGAGCAGTGGGGAATGCTCTGGGCATGGAGAGCAGTGCTGCTGCCCTGAGCTGCCCTGCTGCCCCATGCCTGCCCTGCTGCCCTGAGCTGCCCTGCTGCCCCATGCCTGCCCTGCTGCCCCACTCCTGCCCCACTGCCCTGAGCTGCCCTGCTGCCCCAGCTGCCCCTACTGCCCCATGTCTGCCCTGCTGCCCTGAGCTGCCCTGCTGCCCCATGCCTGCCCTGCTGCCCCATGCCTGCCCCACTGCCCCATGCCTGCCCTGCTGCCCCATGCCTGCCCCACTGCCCCATGCCTGCCCTGCTGCCCCATGCCTGCCCCACTGCCCCATGCCTGCCCTGCTGCCCCATGCCTGCCCCACTGCCCCATGCCTGCCCTGCTGCCCCATGCCTGCCCCACTGCCCCATGCCTGCCCTGCTGCCCCATGCCTGCCCCACTGCCCCATGCCTGCCCTGCTGCCCCATGCGTGTCCTGCTGCCCTGAGCTGCCCTGCTGCCCCACGCCTGCCCCGCTGCTCCTGCGGCCCTTGGCGAGGGCTCTCCTGCACTGGGCAAACAGGAGAAGGAGCCTTCTCCACCCTCTGCTGTGTCCTGGCCTCGCTGCCCTTTTTCTGGTTTCCAGCTGTGTTAATCTTACATTTGCCGGTGTAATATCTGCCTTGTTTAGATCTGCATTTGATTAACTAGTTATTCACCTAAAGGTGAGCTTTTAGAATACACAATCTGGGGCTCTTAGAAAGTCCCTGCTGTCCATGTACTGCTGCACCATGCTGCCTTCTGAGTGCTGGCTGCATAAAGCCTCCATGGAAATCTGTCAGGAGGTGGTTTGCCTGGGAAGAAGCTGGAAGCTATCTGCACTTGGCAGTGTCTCAGAAAAAGTTACTTCATCTCATCCTACACAAACAATTACAGGACAGTAAAGAAGTTACTAAGTAAGAGGGAAAACTCTCAGGAAGGCAGCATGTGCTAAACTTCTGTTAAAGAACAGTTTCTTTAGCAAAACTAAGGTTGTGATGGCTGTGATTGTGAATGTGCTCACACAGTTTGGAGAGCTAGAAATATAATTACAGCTTGGTTTTTTTCTTGTTTCTCTACTTTTCAACACAGTAGTGAGAATTCGAAAAGTGGAATTGACTGATAGACTGTTCTAAAAGGAATGGGAGCTGGTCTTTGTGTTGGCAGGAGGGAAGTTTGAGAAATTGCATGTGGGTACTTTTCTATACACCAAACATATTAGTATGAATTGAATAATGAGTAATCTAATCAGATTTGTAGCCAAGCTTGTCTGTCATACTGTGATAATTACTAGCTACCCAGGGCCTTAATACCAAGCAGATCCCTCCCCACCTCCCAACCTGTTTTATTTTTTAGAAGTGAGTTCTTTATAGGAAAGAAGCAGGGCTTAGGCAAGGCACTGATCATGGCTCAGTCCAGTGACCCGAAACACTTCCCAGTGCAGGCACTGCCATATTTCATAGGCTGTTTCTTAACAGCTTCAAATGGTAACAGCCTTGGCCTGAGTGAGGAGCAGTTCATCATGGTCATGGAGTACTGGCAATATCAACAGTAGTAGTCTCCCAGTGCAAGCAATTATTGCCACGTTCAAAAGTACAAACCAAAATGATTCTCAAGAGTATTTCACAGGTGATAAGGACATATGAGAGGAACAAGAGCAAGTAATTGTTTAAAATCCTCTGTTGTTTCGTGATTTTTTTTTTATAGAGAGAGGACAAAACAAAGTAATTCCAGGTCTGAAAATTGGTCATTAGATATGGAATGCCATTTCTGGACTGATGGCCTACCAGTTCTGCTTTCTTCCTGGCTAAGGAGCTGCTTCAGCAAGTTGTTTTGGAGAAGTCTTCAATGATCTGTTGTCAAGTCTGCATATTTTTCTTTATTTCGCTCAGGAGAAGGGAGGATTGGACCAGATGATCTCCAGAGTTTTCTTCCAAACTGAGCTGTTCTGTGAATTCCTGAAAATAAACTCTCTGTTCTGTATTACACTGAACAAGAAGCAGATGCTTTGTGCTGGGTTTTGAATGTTTTGTACGTGCAGTTCTAGGCTGTGTCCTAGATTGGTCCAGTAGCTGGTGAGTCTGTTAATGTTGTGCTTGGACATTTGATATGGACTGAGGAGCTCCAGCTGAGGTGCTTTGGCTGGGAAATGCTGAGTTCCACGCATGGCAGAAGTAACATTAGAAACCCAGACAGAGGTTGCAAAATACAATACAAAGTAGTTCAGCTCAGCCTTGCAAGCAAACCACGTTAAAATGTTTGCATGGTGGTGCTTGCACTCCTGCCTGCTTTCTCAGATTGTCTCTTTTGTCTGCTGGACAGTCTCAATAAAGCAGTACAGTCCAGACTCCCAGTGATGTATTCCCATGCACAGGACCAGGATCCAAGTTACCTTTATATGCAATTCCAGTGGCTGGTCCAGAACTGGTGGTAGAGAGAATATGCCAGGGGAGGCAGCGGGAGCTGTCACTTCTGGGAAGTTATGGGGCAAGAAGGAAGCAAACATTTCCTTTCCTCACTGTTTCACACATTGTAACCAATGTTTTCAAGGCAGAATGAGATACAAATACAAGTAGAGTCCAATTTCTTGAAGGACATGAGTATATATATTTATATATGCTGTATACATGTACATGTATGCCAATTTTTAATGTCATGCAAGTATTCCTGTTCTTGGGACTTGTTCAGTATCTGGATTTTTGCTTTATCAGAGGTAATGTGTACCTCTCTTCCCATGCCTTTGGATTGTGGACTCCTAAGCGTGAATATGTGACTAAACCCTGTGTCCTTCAGGTGGGGTCAGGGACACACAGCTGGTGATGAACACTGGAAGAACAACTGGAAAGTGAGGCAGTGACCTGTGTGGACACTTGGACACTGGGCAATCTATAATCTCTCTGTTTCTTCCAGTTTTGGTTTTGTTTGCCTGTTTAGTGCTTTTATCAAACAAAGCTGGTATCACCCAAGCAGTTTGCAGGCTAAAGGGAACTGGACTGTTAAGTCTGAATTACATTGCTCTTCGCAGCACCTTTTGACTTCCTGAGATGTGCTGTGGCTTTGATGAAGAGAACAGCACTCAGCCATCTCAAAAATAAGGCAGAACACAGTATTGAGGTGCATTAACTCTAGTGTTCATGACTAGGCTTTGCTGTTCCTTGAAGTGGCAGTGCAACTAGCTGACAATTCATAGGGCTTCTCCCTTGGCTGATTGATTTTTAAGGTCAAAAAGGACAGGGAGAACAGACCAAATGAGATTGCAAGAATGTTTCCATTGAACTCCTGTGTACCAGAAGTCATGGGCTTTGTCCTAACTATTCTCTACACCATCCAAGAAACGTTACCTGCTGTCAGTCGCTATAGAGCCTTCTTTGATAAGGATGTCTTTAAAGGAATTATGTGGCACTGCATGTGACATTTCAGCAATAGTCACAAAGGGATGACATCTCCTAAATACAGAAAGACAACAGGTAAAGCTTTTAATGACATTCAAAGCACTAGTAAAAATTCCACTTCCAAAAGCTATTGGATAACTCCTAGCATAGAGACAAGAGATCCATGGAAGAAGAGGAAGAGCAAAACATGCTAAAACCTGTGAACTGTTGCTTCTATTTGTTTGTGGTTTTTTCTGGTGCTTGTGGATCATCAGGGTGTGATAGATACTGTTGGAAGCGTATTGGTCAGTGCTGTTCAATTCCAGGTGCTGTTTACAAGGCTGTATTTGCCAAGGGATGGCCAGAGATGACAGGGAAGCAAGGAAAGGCATGGCAAAGTTCACATACACTTGTTGGCTTTGTGAATGATATATTTAAGCTTAGCCACCAAAAATAGTAGATTTGCCATGCCTTTGTGTAAATCTCCAAGAGACTGAAGAAACAATTCTGAGCTAAAATGTATTCTCCCTTAGGGACTTCCTTCAGCACCAAGCCCAATTACTTTTTAAATGGTGGGGGGGGTGTTTAGCCCTCCAGGGAAACCGTAAATATGTCCACAGTGAGTCGTGGTGGGTTAAATATTCCCAATTACCCTATTACAGGAATCCAGTAAGCAAAACAGTAGATAGTTCTCCCTAGTAAAAATACTAGCAGGGGATTTCTAGCAATCTAAGTAAGTGATACTGCACAATTTATTCTTTAATATCCAGTTTATGAAAATTTAGTGTCTTGGTGCTTGAAACTGGCTACTTCTGTTCTTTGAGTCATGGCTGGTGTAGACACTTTAAGTGTCCCTTGATAATTTCTTATGGAATAATGGAATGGTTTGATTTGGAATGAATCTTAAAGATCATTTGTTCCAACCCCTTTGCTGAGGTCAGGTACACGTTTCACTAGACCAGATTACAAATGCTATCCAGCACTTGGACTTGAACACTTCCAGGGGTGGGGTATCCACAACTTCCTTGGGCAACCTGATGCAGTGCCTCACTGCCCTCTGAGTAACAGTGCCCTCTTCTTGACATCTAATCTGAATTTCTGCTCTTTCTGCTCTTTAATTTAAAACTGTTCTTCATGGTCCTATGGCTGTCCATTTGAAAATTTGCTCTCTCTCTTCTAAGACCCCTTTAGGAACCGGAAAGCTGCTATTCAGCAGCTTTCTGTTTTCCAAGCTTAACAATCCCAGCTTTCTCAACCTATCCTCAGAGAAGCCCTTTCATCTTCTTTAAGATCAAAGGTGCAGCTCTGCACTGGCTCCAGCAGGTCCATGTCCCTCCCGTGCTGGGAGCCCAGGGCTGGCTGCAGTGCTCCAGGTGGGTCTCAGCAGAGCAGAGCAGAGGGGCAGAATCCCCTCCCTGCCCTGCTGCCCACGGGGCTCTGGATGCAGCCCAGGACACGTTTGGCTCTCTGGGCTGTGAGTGCCATGGCTGGGCCATGTGCAGCCTCTCACCCACAGCACCCCCAGGCCCTTCTGGGCAGGGCTGCTCTGGGGCTGTTCATGCCCAGCCTGTGCTGGTACCAGGGGTTGTCCCAGTGCATGTGCAGCATCAGCACTTGGCCTTGTTAAACCTCATTATGTTCTCATGGGTTACTTCTCAAACTTGTCTGGGTCCCTCTGGATGTCATCCCGTCCTTCAGGTTTCCTGCCCTGTTCTGTAGTGGACCAGCTTTCTCTGTGCTCTCTTGTTGATATATCAGCAGAAGCTGTCTGTTGCCTTTCCCATCTCTTGCAGGTTTCTCTTCCCAGCTGTGCCATTCCTAACTCCCTCTGTGCCTTTGTCCTCTGTTCCTCCCTGGCAACCCGTCCTTGCTAAAACCTACTGTAGTGGCTTCTTAAGTTTGATGCCCCTCAGAAGTTACACCTTCAGCCAAACCTGCCTCCTGCCTTACCTCCTTGTTTCTTCACACTCTATTCATATGCTTTAGAGAAGTTGCTTTTCAAGTTCAGCCCTTTGTGCTGAGTCCCTTGGCATTTAAGGTAATTGAGTTCTTCCAGGCTACCACTTACCAATTTCCTGAACAAGCCAAGACAGTTGCTCTTAAATCCAGGATCTTTGTTCTGCTTTTTGCCTTCATTGCTTCTCTGAGTATTTCAAATTCTTATTTCTCCTCGTAGTCACTCAGTCTAAGGCTGTCATCAGCCTTTATGTCCCTATCAATTTCTTCCTTAATTCATACAACATCCAGCAGTGCAACTTCACTACTAAAAGGAGGATCTGCAGAAAAAATAAATCTCTGATGCTCTCTGAATTTCCTTCACTTTGCTGTTCTGCTCTGGCAGCAAATGTCTCAAAATCCCCTCATGAAAACATGTAATTATGAAGTTTCTTCCAGTTGTTTAAAGGCTTCATCCACTTTCTCTTGACTGGGCAGTCTATAGTATGTGCACAGCACGTTAACCCCTCATTTGCTATCCCCATCATGCTGATCCATGAGCCTTCGTCCTTGACTTTTTGGATATGCTGGGTTGTTGAAATAGTGGGAAAACTGTGCAATGTTTTAAGAAAATTTTAGACACTAAGAAAACTGGTGAGAAAATACGTTTGCACACAAGAGGAATATCATCTTTTGCTCCCTGAATGACTTGGGATGAGTAATTTCCCCTCTTTGCTTCTCCAGGTCTCAGACTGTGAAGTCTCTGTGGTACAGACCTGCCGTAACAGAGATAGATGATGTGCAAGAGCTGCCGCCTTCCAAAGACTGCAGGCATCATTGCATTTGTGTTTCTTAATGTAACTTGTGTCCTCTCTTCATGGAGGCTGAAATTTGGTGATAGAGAGAACCTGCAGGAACACTTTCCAGTGAAAATGTAGAAGGGGAATGTCCCTATGCACAAAAGAAAGATTTGGAAGGAAATGTGGTTGCCAAATCATGTTTTTACAGGATTCCCTCATTACCAGGAATATAGTGATTTTGGGCATGACAGTGGAAAAGATCATTCCCTAATTTTCTCTGCTAAGTGTAAGGATTTTGAATTTCTGTGTGTTACACAAGTAAGCTATCCAAGACAACAAGGCATGATTAAGGAAAAAGGAAATGTAGATGAGTGCATGATGAAAATTAATATTTAATTGACCTGTTCCAAGTAGTTATACATTTGGAAAGACAAAATATTTGCTGTATTTTTTGTTCAGGAGTAATGTTTACATACTTTTGAACAGCTGACCTCTGCTTCATTTTGTGTCAACCAAGTTAAGCCTTATTTCCTTTTTGCATTATGCTGTAGGGCTTCCTTGTTTGAGTTACAAAACATGAAAATTCTCAGAGCACTGTGCAGATTTCTCATTACCATCCACATAGCAATACCTATTTTTAGGCTCAAATATGTGCACAAAGACTTTAATGATGAAAAAATACTTTTCTGACCTGTCCTACTAGAAATACCTTCAGGTATTTCTAACTGTGACACACACACACACACACACACACACACACACACACACACACACACACACACAACACACACACACACACACGCACACACACACACACACACACACACACACACACACACACACACACACACACACACACACACACACACACACACACACACACACACACACACACACACGTGTGCGCACACTTTTCTCTGTGTTTTTCATCACCAGTAGCTGAAAGCTATCTGTTGACAGGTTGTTCACCTTAGTTTTCTGCTGTGAGAATTGTGCTGCCTTTCTTTACTAAAGTAGTTTTAAGAAGAATTTTAAACCAATATGTGCCTCCTGACAGTGCTGGAGTCAAGTTTAGCTACTATCTTTTCTGCAACTTCAGGTTGCTCATGTCTGCAGATCAGAAGATAAAAGACAAATGGTTTAATTAGTCTTAATACCATTTTGATCCTACTGCTCTAATCAGTTAATCAGGTTTACACAGGTACTTAATCTGGCATAAAACTCTACAAAAATGAAATGGGCTTCAATGGACAAAGGGGAGTTTGCAAAATCCATCCCTTCCTAATATCAGTAGCTGTGCCTTGTTTTAAACAAGACTGGATTTACTTTGATTTCTAGATTAGTGCAGGTTGCACTGAGCGGAACATTTAATGCATCTCATTGATTTTCCCTGTAATACTGTTGATACACAGGTCATTGCTCTAATAATTTGTTTTACCATTAGAATTCTGTATGCAGATCTAGTCCCCAAGGATATCAATGTGTAACCAGATACTGCGTGATCTAATCAGGTACTGGAAGAAATACATTATCACTTCAACACCTAGCAGTACAAAGCTTCATCAAAATGGAAAAGTTATTTAATATTTAAAGCAAAATGCAGTTCAAAGAGACAACCATAAGAAGCGGGTGTGTACAAAATTTAAAGACATTTCTCAGATTAAACAAAGCCAAATCCAAGCCAGAGTCTAGGATGATTTGTCCTGATTCCATTTGTTGTTAAAGAAGAAAATGTTATAGCTGCTGCTTCAGTTTATAGGGTTTATTCCAGTTCAGGTAAAGTAGCATCACTCTCAGAAATGACTGACTGTCAGAATTTCATTAATGTGATACTACTTGCTACAGCATGCGTGCTTTGGAAAGCAATTTTGAAAATCACCTGCAAAAGCATTGGTGACAGACAAGAGCAGTGCTGTGAACTCATTTTGATGTAGGATTTGGATCTCTGAGCGCCTAGTACTGCAGTCCATTTCCAGAATACAAGTCCTGCTGACTTTGAAGGAGTTTTGCAAGCAGTGTGTGTCTCAGTCTGAGCAGCAGACCTGCTTGCTGAGTCTGACCAGAGCCATCTATGGCTGGAATAGCAGGAGTGTGGCTCTGCCAGCAGCTGGACAGTATTCCTGTGTAAACTGCCAGGTGCAAACACCAGGTGTTCAGCAGGGTAATGGTTGACAAAGGTGATAAGCATCTCCTAGGCTCAGCTTATAACTCCATATAACTGCTTTCATGTCGATGTCTGAAAGCTGAGCATTGTTAATTTGGCTTTTGTCTGAGTTTCTGAATTTTATCAGTGAAATGCAATGCTATTCTTGGCTCTACCTCTTGTACTTATTTAGCAAATGAAAGTAAAGAATTTTAGAAGTAAATATAAGAAGGAAAACCATTTAGTAACCTTGTGTATGACCAGATGAGACTTGATTTAAGATAGAACATAAAATATTTATGTTCCTTGACGTTTTTCCAAGTCCTGTTTTATCTGGCTATAAAGGTTTGTGTGGAAGGATATTGGTTTGTTTTGGTTTTTTCCTTTGGTTCTACAGACTAAGCAGTGCACAATTCAGTGTGCAGGGCCAAACTCTCCTCCTTGGTTCAAGCGATTTATTGTGTGACTAGCTTTGCTACCAGAATTGCTTTGATCTTCAGAGACCACTGGGTTCATTGAGCCTAAAGGCATAAGTAAGAGCTGGAAGAGAGTGACTGAGCATCCAGACAAGCAGTTAAACAGACTTTCTTTGAATTTCCTACAATGTGTTGTTGGGGCAAATGCTGCCAGACAAATGTACTGTTGTTGAGGGAAAGGGCGTGGGGGTTGGTTGGTGGGTGTTGGTACAGGTCAGAAATTAATTTTCCTTGAGAAAAACCCACTAAAGGCTTTTAATATATTTTTTATAATTTTTCTCTCTTGTATTTTAGGGTCTCATGACTCTTTTAGCTTCTACATTGATGAAGCCTCTCCAGTTGGGCCTGAACAGCCGGAGACAGTCCAGAATTTTGTGTCAGTTTTTGGGACTGTGGCTAAAAAGCTGATGAGGAAGTGGCTGGCTACACAGACCATGAACTTCACCAGCCAGCTGGGGGCAGGTATACGGTATTTTGATCTCAGAATTTCCACCAAGCCCAGAGACCCAGACAATGAACTCTACTTCGCTCATGGTTTATTCAGTGCCAAAGTCAAGGAAGGTCTGGAGGAGATCAATGCGTTTCTCACTGAGCATCCAAAAGAAGTGGTCTTCTTGGACTTCAATCATTTCTACGGGATGCAGAAATGCCATCATGAAAAGCTTGTCCAGATGCTCAAAGACACATACGGAAACAAAATGTGTCCTGCTATATTTGCCCATGAAGTCAGCCTCCAGTACCTGTGGGAAAAGGAGCACCAAGTGCTAGTGTTCTACCACAGTCCAGTGGCTGTTGAGGTGGCCTTTCTGTGGCCAGGCCAGATGATGCCAGCTCCCTGGGCAAACACAACGGATACGGAAAAGCTGATTCAGTTCCTGCAGGCATCAATCACTGAAAGAAGAAAGAAAGGCTCCTTTTTCATATCTCAAGTAGTGCTGACACCAAAGGCCAGTACGGTGGTGAAAGGGGTTGCAAGTGGTCTCAGAGAAACGATCACAGAGAGGTGAGTTTGTGGCTGGTAAGGTGTGCTGACTGTGCTGAATGTCTGTTGGTAGTGCTGTTCTTCCAATTCCTTTTAAAGGCACTTTAGCAGATGCATTTCTTTCATGCTACTGTGGGCCAGTCAGAACTTGGCATAATCCTTAAATATTTAAAGAGAAACACATTGAAGGACAAGCTTTTGCATCTTGAAAGAAAATCTGCCACTGAAGCATAATGAGATATTAGAAGATTGGCTTAACCTTTTTTTTTCTGAATGCAGGTTTTGCTGATTTGCTTTGTTTTCCAAATGTGGTTTCTTACCATAAGCACTGAATATCATGCCTAGGATTTCCTTACTGGAAAATCTTATCTGTATGATCTAGACAAATCTATCTGTATGATCTAGATAATTTTTTATTTGCGTGTCAGGCTTCAGATATTGGATTAAAAAAAAAAATTTCCTGGCTCATCAGCAAAGACTGATGCTGCAGGATTTGTTGTTACACGCCTCAAAGATGCATGGTTTCTCTGTCTCTGTGCCATCACACATTGTATCAAAGACAGCAGGACACCATTAGAGAGAATTTGACTCCTTAAAGTCTTTCTTTATTTACCACACAGGAAAGAGATGGCAGACCATCATATAGCTTCTGTATATGGAATAGCTTGTTGACAGGCCATTAGTTGTTATATTACAAAAAAAGCCACCTGTGCAAGACATGCATTATTTATATCATTCTGACTTTGATAAATCACAGCCAGTTTTGAGCTTAAAGGCATATATATATGACTATGTTCTTGACAACTTGGTAGGAAAACTGAAATTTAATGCCAAGATGCAAGAGCTATTTTCTTTTTCTCCTTAAAAATAAAGAAGGGTTGCAGAGTGTGAAAAAAAAATACAGTGAAGGTCAGTGGCCTGCTAATGTTTTGCTCTCTTCAGGGATGTGCCTATGTCAGGGAGGTCTCTTGGGAGCACATCCCCTTCTATGAAAGACGGAGTGTCTGCAAAGAGAACATGCCTCATATTTGGGAAAGGTTGAGCTGCTTTTATGGCAGCTTTCCAAAGCAGTTCTTGACTTGAAAAAATAGGTAAAAACTTCACCTGACGTGGTAGAACACTGACATGGAAGGTTTTATGGGCAGTGGAACGTGATTTAGAAGCACTTGTGTGACTGCACTTGCAGCTGTTGGTGTATCCTTCATCTGTGTTTTAGGGGCTCCATCAGGCTGGGGAGTCTCCCTCTCTATTGAGTCTGAAGAGCTCTTCTCTGTACTAAAACACTGCTTTGTTGATGGATTTTACTGATAAACACCTTGTTGTTGGGGAACTTTTTCCTCTGGTAAACATCTTCCTGAGTGTTCTTTAGAACATGAAGTAGGACAATCAGGAAGCTAACAGGTTGTTCTTAAAGCTTGTTGTATCAATAAAATAGCCATCAAACCTCATTTTCTTCATCTTTGGCTTATAATGTGCTTTTTAGAAGCTGTTTGTAAAGCAAAGACTTGAAATAGATGCTGAAAATATTTGACTGAGTTTTGAATATCCAGAGCCGTTGAACTCTTAGTGTGCCTTTCCCAACAGCAAATCTTGAAATTGTAACTACCTTCAACAGCCAAGAAGTAATTGGGCTGAAAAACCGGGAAATGTTGTTTTGCCAGATTTTAACTGAGGTTTTTCACATATTCCCCAAGTGTGTGGTCACATTTCTACATGAAAAGTTGTTTCCTTTGTTGTATAATTCTTTTAGCCCTTATGAGAGAAATAGACCTTCAAAATAATCTCCAAGGCCAATATTTAGTCTTCCAAGTATGGCATCTCATTTTTAATTTTTATTTTAATACAAAAATAGATTGTAGGAAGAAACAGGTTTGAAATTTATGATAATGTTGATAGAAACTGAGCCTGTATTTTGAGTTAACTGCTCTAAAAGTAAATATCAAATATATTCAGAAGTGCTCCTCATTTTATGAAGATTCTGTTAAAAATAAATAGGCAAGCAATTAAAAGATGAAGTACAATTTACACAGTAGAATTTGCGCAGTTGTCTTCAATCTCCCCTGCCTTAATATTTCAGTAGCTTAAAAATATGTAATCCACACCAAAGGTAACAAGACATACGTTCCAGCTGTGTTCTGTTTGTCACCTTGAACCATCACTCAGTAAAAATATTATTTTGTCCTTTTCAAAATAAATACCCAGACCAAATCCCATCTTTGTGTCCAGGTAGATAACATATGTGCTTTTGTTGCCAGTTGCTGCATAGACTTATACATTATACTTTTTTCTCCTTTTTAAGAAATGCTGGTGAACAGCCTTACATTAAGAATGCAGTTATCTTGCTTTTGGAAGCAGTTTTGTAACCATGCTTTGATGGGGTTCTTCCCTCTCATTGAATTTTAAAAGTTCTGAATCCAAATGAATAAGGTTGAATTTTTCAAATAATTCTGGTGTGGGGGTTTGTTGTTTGGTTTTGTTTGGGTTTTTTTCCTAAATTAAGTATTACATTTAAGAAATGTTCTTTTTGCATTTTGAATAAAACATATAGTAATTTATTTTGTTTTGTTTCTCCACCTGCACAGTGGTCTTTTACATATTGACTTTGTTTTGAAAATAGGGTGAAGTGTAGATCATCTCAGATGCAATGAAACATGCCACGTTTTGATCCCTGAAGTTGTTTTTTAATAATGAAATTGCTTATGATTTGAAGAGCAGTGGCTGCCTTAGGGGGAGACCATGGTTTCCTCAGTCACAGCATCCATTGGACTCGGGAATCTGCGAGCAGACTCTGTACAGCAATCCCATCCGGACTCCATTCTGCTGTTTTGCAGCTTTCTTTGGGAAAGAACACAGTGAAATATTCCTCTTAGCCAAGATGGTTGATTTAAAGGCTTTTCATCATGATTGCCTGTGGTGATGGAGGTCCACACTCAACACTGCAGTAGAGCAGCCTTCCAAGGCAATATATTTAAAAAGGGAAGAGATATTTTTCCTTAGCCTGTTCCCTAGAGCTCAGGTATGCAAGCTGCAAGGCCCAAAATAACCTCAATTAAAAAAAAAAAAAAACCCAAAAAACAACAAAACATTTTCATGCTCCTAAGACTCAATTGAGTGAAGATATACCAGGAGTTTTCTACTGATAGTGTTTGCTCGCAGGGTTTGCTGTCATAACAGGTAGTATTCTGTGGTATGGTAATTAGAAAGAAGGAGAAATTAAAAGTTTTGAAGCTTTCTGTCTTGCACAAATACATCAGGGCAAAGTTATTTCTTGTAAGGTCTTCCTGGGACCACAGTTCAGTGTAACAAAACTTGGTAACACAGATTTCACCTTCACTACTTGAGTGAGGAGAATTGCTTGCGTGTGTATGCATTATTTTTCTTGTATTTGATGAAAAACTTTTTGGACTATCAATGTGTTTCCAGGCTTAACATTCTGTCACACACGCAGTTTAGATGCCAAGAAATGCTCTTTGATTAGCAAACAATATATGCCAAATAAATTACATTTGCTGTGCTCATTGAATTAACTTCACAGTGAGGCAGCTGCCTTCAGTATATCTGAAAGGTGGTTGTGAGACACCCTTTTGATTAGTGTAGAGCTGTTCCTAATAATCTAGTTTGCTTTCTGATTTGCAGGGAAATTACTAATTTTATCTATGACACTTGAGACAAGTGTGATACTCTCTTTGTTGTCTCTGTCGTTTATTAATGTCGCAGAAGAATAGATCTCCTTCAGAGGATGCAGAAATCCTGTGGTACTTGTAAAGCTTTCAAAAAATAGAAAGTAAACACATACCCCGCCAATTGTCACTTGATTTCCAAATTAATCTCTAAGGATAATGTTCCCTGTGGCTCACATATGACTAAATCCTTGCCTACCCTGCTAAAGCTTCCTCCTTAGCAACCAAACCAAATTTAAAAAAAAAACAAACAACCAACAAGTCCTGCACATGAGAGTAAACCTTTTGAAATGGAGGCAAAGCTTCCAATTCACACTATTAACAGAAGGGGTAGTAAATAGGCCACAGAAACTGTGGGGAGAAAATCCATCTCTGGGTACAGTCATGAACTAAGCAGAGTCAGATTTAGCTAGAGTATGGATATTAGATGATTAGGTGGATATTGTATGGAAAATCATTCCTGAAGTTGCAAGTAGGATTTTTTGAGTCAGTTACTGATGGTGCCACACCTCTGTCAGCTGAATTTTTGAGTTTCTGTGTGACAGGAAGAGTGGGAATTGATCATATTTTAATCTGCACTCCATATTGACTGATGTCATTCCTAAACTATTTTATAGGAAAAAGAAAAACAACAGAAATGGCAACTATGTTTTCCTAATTTTCTGCATCCTTCCTGATTGTAACCTTGATGTCTGTCTCCATTACAGATTTGCAGGACAGCAGCAGGCTCCAGTGAGCTGGTTCCAATTTTACGATTGAGAAGCTGATGTGTCAGCTCTTCAGGAGCCTCAGTCCCTCACTAATGTGTGTGGTACAAGCACACCTGACCACACATGTTTGCCTTGGGACACAGCTGTCTTTTCCTTTTTTTTCTTTTTTTTTTTTGGTTATTATTTCCTGACCACAGAAGGCACACAATGGCATTCTCGTATATTAGCAAGCTATTCAAAAGAACTCTGGGCAATCCAGACAAATCCTTAGTATTCCTGTTCTTCCTCAAACTATGCTTAATTACTTTTCCAGTCTTTCTACACAACAGGCAGTCACTGTGTTTTGCACACAGAACAGCACAGGGAGATTTCATTGGAAGAATCTATGTACCACATCAACAGCCTGCACAATGAAACCCCCAATGGGCTGTGTATGTGTAGTGGCATTTCTTCATGGACCATCTGTCTGCATGAGAATTTTAGTATAGCATTCCCACAGGAAGGGCTTTGTGTGGTTGTGTCTGATGGCTCTGGTCGTGAACTTGGAACAGTATTAAATTGTCACAAAATACAGGAGCACAGGTTTTTAATGGCTTTGCTAAAGTATTTGTCTACATACCCAGTAGTAGCCTGTGGGATTTGGTGAGGAAGAAGATTGGCATGGTGATCACCACAGTGACATCTGTGATCAGTGGCTTGGCTTCTGGGTGTTTGTTTGGGGTAGTTGTTCTGCTGTTTTCTTGAGGCAGGTATGGGTGTCTCACAGTTTTTCCCTCTGCTTGGTGTGCTTGTGAGTTTTATAGTGTTGGGCATCAAAACACCTGCTTACAGTTACTGTGTGTGCTGTGTGACTACTTGTAAATATACTTTATGCTCTCCTGTCGTTGCACTCTGGGCACAGTGTGGCCCTGCACATACAGACAGCAGCAAGTACTTTTCATCACAAAAAAGGAAATGTTAATTCTCTCAGCTCCACTGCTGTAAGCTGTCTCTAACATCTACTTGTCTCAAAGATTTCACACTTCACTCTTTATGGCTGCTGTAGTGAAATTGCAAATGTCTCATTAAGTCGCTTGGGTTTTCTTTGATCTTTCTGCATTACTCAGATCGCTAAGGAAACTCAAAAGCTAATAGATGCTAACAAGTGCTGACCCCAGGGAAAATGCATTTGCTAATGTTGGGCCTGGGTCTGTGTAGCTGCTTCTACCTCATTGTGAAGGAAATGGTTCCTTGATGGGTTGATCCTTCTCCTCTTCATTTATAAGGTACAAAACGAGCACAGAGATTTACACAAACAAGCTTTTTCCAGATATATTCACAAGGTGGTGTTCAAGTTGGTAATAATTTTCTGTAAAGCAACGATGTTTCACACAAACACAAGCAAAAACAAACTCAGTACATATGACAACATCCGTGTCTCTGTGTTGTGTTAGCTCTTGCATGCTGCAAACCACTGCTGCCAACCATGCTAGTCTACTTATAGAACTATATAAGTAGATCCATATGCACATCCTTGTCACACTTTAAGCAGAGAATTGGACAGTTCTGCACGAACTAACATGCTCATTATATGTTTGGATCAAGCTTCCAAAAAAAAAACCTTCCATTTTTAACCTTCTGCTGCTGCTCCACGGTCCTAGAGGGGTAGGATGTGAATAGAAATGTCAAAACAAAATCCTGTCAGCTTGTAAAACCATGTTGAACACACTGTGTCATTTTTGATTGGTTTGAGCAATTCTCAGCAGCCTCTAAAACCTTAGAGGGCTTTCAAATGCAATCTGGAGAGAATGCATCCACACTGTCCCTGGAGAAGTCACCTGCATATCCCCAGCTTCTGCAGTGGGTATCTCCACTTGGCTGGTAGGAAAGATTTAAGACAGGAAGGGGTGTTAAAGGAGCCTTAGCGACAGAAACCCTTTAAATCCATTTTCAGGAGATACATCAAGCCTGCAATTAATTTAGTTACACGTTTCCCTGTGCTTACAAACAAGTAGCCTTTGTGAGCTGAGTGAGCAGTTGGCCATGCTAGCTACAGCCAGAGATGTGTTGGATAAAGCCTGCAGAGGAAGCAGTAGGGATTCTGGCACACTGCTGCCACAATTGTACAAAGAGATCACTGCAACAGGGGGGCTGGAAATAGTGAAAGCAGGCAGGCAAATGTCTTGTTGATCTACCACCTTCTGTATAATGCAGAATTTGCATAAGCTGTAAAAATGCCCATGCTTTTCTTCTGTTAAAGCAGAGGCAATACGTTTTTTTCCCTAGGAATTTGGTAATGTCTGTGGGTTGCAATGCAATTTTTTCTTAAGGAGCCACTGTCACTGTGAAAGATGCTGGTTTCATGAATATAAATCCTTCAAATATCCAGCCTTCTTTTATTGATCTTTTCTTTACAACTTTACTTTTAGGCAAATTTTTAATAATAATATTTTTCTCCAGGAATTTTTTTGGAGGAGGAGGGGAGAGCTAGATCTAATACACAAACTTGATGTAGTCAAAGTTTATAATAAGAATTTAACTGTAATTATAATGATATAATTGCATGTATTGTCCTGGGTTGCACAGTTGCCCTAGAGAGCAAAGCCTCTTATATTAAAATGTCTTTCAGTATTTATTTCAGACACTAAGAAAAATAATAAAAGACATATCTATAAGATGCTGACTGATCATACAGTGGGATTTGACCTTTGGCAATATTTTAATACTGTAGTTGTTGATCTGAGGGTTTTTGTAGCTAAGCAACTGTCATCCAGAATGTATTATATCATAAAAGAGTATTAAGATATGAAGGAGACTAAGTAGTTAGAGTGAAATAGGAGCCATGGTGAGATGCAGGCACTTTCCTATTGAACATTCTTGTTTTCAGAGGTATAGCACAAAGGATGAAGCTTTCCATGATTTGTTCCATGGTGGGGTATTGAAACCTGCACCCTGCACTCCCAGTTCTGTGAGCAGACCCTGTTGTGTAGTAAATCAAGTATGAAACTTGATCTTGAGTAATGGACACATTAATTTTGCTGCTGAACAGCAAAGAGGGACTACCATGGATCTTTATTCTCTTCTTACTTGGATTTAGAATCAAAGACTCAAAAAGCTTGGGAGAGATCTCAAAGATCGAGTCCAACCTTTGACCGAATGCCATCATGCCAAGTAAACTGTACCACTAAGTGCCATGTCCAGTAGTTTCCTGGACATGGACTCCTCACTTGACTTACTCGCTAGATTCTTTCTCAGCTCTGACTCAGTCCAGCATCTCCATGTGGGCCCAAAGCTGGGCACAGCACTGGAGGTGTGGCCTCAGCAGTGCCCAGCACAGGGGGACAATCCCTGCCCTGGCCCTGCTGGCCACACCATTGCTGATCCAGGCCCGGATGCCATTGGCCTTCTTGGCCCCCTGGGCACAGCCTGGCTCATGTTCAGCTGCTGTCACCAGCACCCCCAGGTCCTTTCCAGCCACTCTGTCCCAGCCTGTGGCACTGCCTGGGGCTGTTGTGACCCAAGGGCAGCACTCAGGACTCAGCACTGGGCCTTGTTAAACCTCACCCCACTGGCCTCAGCCCATGATCCAGCCAGTCCAGATCCCTCTGCAGAGCCTTCCTGCCCTCCAGCAGATCAACACTCCAACCCAACTCATTTACACACTCTGATGTCTGAAACTGACTTCTTTGCTTTTCCAGTGAGACCTGTTCAAATTACAGCTCTGAGGCAAGGCTATAATCCCAAATGATTCCTGCAGTTGTGGTAGTGCTTAAATAATGGGAAAGTGGTCATTTTGTCCAGAGTGTTCACTGCTGTTTCTCAGGGTTTGAGTGGATACTGAAAATAAACTTGCTTCCTTATAAGCAGTCTTTTGTCTCAGAGCTAAGGTCATTACGATCTGTCTTGGATTTGCATGTCTTACTAGAGAAAACCAACTACATGGCCATTTCTCTGTTCCCTGCTTTTGGCTGAGGAAAATGCTGAAACAGTGAGGACTTGGCTCCTCATGACTTTCCATACTCTCTCAGCTGACCTCCAGCTGTGTGGGTCTTGTGCCAACCACTCCGTGTCAGGAGGAGGCTCTACCTCTGCTAAAGCACTGTTGTCACATCCTTTCCTTAGCCCCTTTCTTCACCTCTCTCCTCTCACATGCTCTTTTTAATTAGATTTGCTTTTTTCCTCTAAACTATTGCAAGTAGTCACCCCAGCAAGCTTAATTTCTACTTCAGCCGCATGTGAGATGCTGGTTAGGGTTTGGGTAATTAGGGTGAAAATATAAGCCTGAAGCCAGAATGTTGCCAGCCTTCAAAGATGGTAAAGATTTAGGAGAGGATGTTTCACACCTGGGGATGCTGTTTCAGGCTGTTGTCAGGTGCCAAGCAGGTGGTCCTGAAGCTCATTGCTGGAATGTCATCAAGGTGCTTGTGTGTTGTCCAAGGCTGGTGCTCTGTCCATGAAGAGTAGGAGCACGTGGCATGGGGAGTGTTTGTTAAGCGTCCTTCTGCTAGAGGGAAAGGATAGGACTCAGCTGAGAGATGTCAGCAAGGTCCCTGCAGTGGCACTGCAAACAAGAGCAGTGCCTTGCCTCTTGCCCTGTTTTCACACCAGGCACAATGAGTTCTTCTGAGCCTGTTGCTAATTGCAGCTCAGAACATTTGGCTGATAATGATCTTTCTTGCCTAGTGGCATTTGCTGCTGGCTTCCTCTCTCCATCAGACAGCGTTTCACTGCTGTTAGTGTCTGGCTGTGCTGGAACAGGAGAGACGTAAATCCAGATGAATGGCTTTCTCTTGGTGGAAAGCACCCTCATTTGAGCTCAGCAGTCTGAGGAACATTTGTGGAAGTATTAATCCACATGATGAACACCTGGTTTTGGTTTTGTTTGTTTTGTTTTTTTTTCTTCTAAGTTATTTCTCATAAGAAATACAGGTGGACTGTTTGAAAAATACTTTTCAGCTCTGGAAGGACATTGTTTTTCCTTTAGTAACTGCAAGTATAAGTATCCAAAAGAGAGCTACAAAGACGCTGAATAGTCTAGAGGAGATACTGTATGAAGAGTGGCTGAGTTCACTTGGCTTGCTCAGCCTGGAGGAGTCTCAGAGGAGACCTCATAGCAGACTGGAGTGTGGTCATGAGGGGAAATGGAGAGGCAGGCACTGGTCTCTTCTCTCTGTTCACCAGTGACAGGACCATGGGAATGGCATGAGGCCGTGTCAGGGAAGGTTTAGGTTAGATATCAGGACAAGGTTCTTTATCTGGAGAGTGGTCAGGCACTGGAACAGCTCCCCCAGGTCACAGCACCAAATGTGATGGAGTCCAGGAAATGTTTGGACAATGCTCTCAGGCACATGGTGTGACTCTTGGCGTTGTCTTGTGCAGGCCAGGAGTTGGATTTCGATAATCCTTGTGGGTTCCTTCCAAGTCAAGATATTCTATGATTCTGTGAAATAATGCATTGGATGGACTGACATCCAGGGTCAGTTACTGTAACTTCTTCTCAGTAACTTTCTGCATTCCTCTGCTGCTGACAGCCAGCACTGACCACACCTGCTGCCCAGCTCTTCTGAGAAGAGAGGGTGTATCTCTGGAGATACATTCACATCTGCTTGTTGAAACGGTGTGTGTTTTTCTCCAGGCAACGCTTTGTGAACTCATGTTGTCTCATAAGTAATGTCTCTGTTGACGCACGTTCTGCCAGTGCACTGGGTGACCGTGACAGAGGTTCTGCAGATCTACCCCAGTCTGTGCTGAGGCAGAGCTGTGCAAGGTCTGTCTGCTGGTCTTTGATGCAAAGCAAGTGCTTAGCCAAGACTGACCACCATTAGCCTCTGGTGTGAGAGGTTTACTGGAGGCAGAGGAGTGCAGCATCTCTGTGATGAATGTGCAGCCTGGTCTGCATTCCACAAGATGAGCATGAGCCGCTGCAGGACTCTCAGGCACCACGTATGGCTGAGGTGGGAGGTCTGCATTTCCTTGTGCTGGTGAAGCATCATGGCTCAATGCTATGATGATGGAGAAGGGAATGACTTCTCTTGGTAGTCTTTCTTCCCAGGTATCTTGAGTGAATTTGCATTAAAGCAGGGAGGAAAACCACTATAAGAGGGAGATCAGATCTGTTCTTTTCAGGAACTTGGTAGCATGTAAGTGTATGGGACCTGATGAGATGCATCCTAAAGTCCTGAGGGAATTGGCTGTCGGAGCTGCCAAGATGCTGTCCATGGTGTCTGAAAATTCATGGCTGTGAAAATTCATGGCTGCCAGGGGAAGTCCCAGGTAACTGGAAAAAGGGAAATGTTGTGCCCATTTTTAAGAAGGGTAGAAGGGAGGACCCTGGGAACTCTGACCTGTCAGCCTCCCGTTTGTGCCAGGGAATATGATGAAAGAGTTTCTCATGGAAGTTACACTAAGTCACTGGGAGGACAGGGAGGTGATTCAAGACAGCCATCACAGCTTCAGTGAGGGCAAGTATTGCCTGGCCAACCTGCTGGGCTTCTATGATGGAATGACCAAAACAGTAGGCAGGGGATGTCATCTGTGGGGGCTTGTGTAAAACCTTTGACATGGTCCACCACAACATCTTTTCTCTCTAAATCAGAGATGGATTTGATGAGTAGACTTTGGTGAATGAGGAATGGTTGGATAGATATCCAGAGTATAGCTGTTAACAGCTCAGAGTCCTCCTGATGGACATCAGTGACAAGTTGTGTCCCTCAGATGACTTTTAAGCATCCATTTTAACCCAAACAGTTCAGTTATTCCATGACCTCTTTGCTGAAGTATTTCTCAACCAAGCACCTCTCTTTTCTTCTCTCCATGGGGATTTTACTTTATTGCTGATGCATCCTCTGTAGTCCCTTGGTAAATTTTTACAAGATACATAATGTATTTTTTAGTCTACCTTTCCCTGTGGTTGGTAACCATGGTTCATTGCTGTGGAGTTCTTGTTAAATAAAATATGAGATCAATTCAAAAGTTATCAGTATTACTGGAAACATGAGACTTCTCACAATGTCTGCCTATTTTTAGTGCTGATCAGAACCAGTTAGAGTGCTCCAAATCAACAAATAATTTTTGTTTTTAAAGCTAATTTGAGATCGCATCAGTGGTATATTGTTTAATATTTTATTTCCTTTGTTAAGAGTTTGGTCTACAGTTGTTAGTTTTATATGTGACATCAAGTCCATGTTTCTGTGACTTTTTTCAACTCAAAGATTACAAAGCCCTTTTTTTCTTTTTCTCATCAATGCCACTTTTTATTGACAACTACTAGTATTTTAAAGTCTACTCTTTTTTCTTTTTTTCCCCCAAGAATGTTCCTTTCAGTGTTTTTCCCCAGGGAAAAGTCTATTTTAGAAAAATACGTCAAAATATTTAGATTTTCACTCCTATTAATTCTGTCTTATCTTTAGATTTCTGTTACACTCTTAATTGCAATATTTAATGCTGTTTCTATATTTACAGCTTTTCAATTTTTTATTCAGAAATAGGTCTTGGGTGTTATTTTGTGGAAAGGCCAAAATTTTTGTTTTGCTTTCTAATATGAAACAAATTCACATTTTGAAATGCTAGAGTTTCATGGAACAGCAGTTCTTGGTTTCAGAATCTTGGTTTCACATCTATTTAGTACCACAGTGGATGTCTAGCCCTGAAGCATTCAGCCTTTGCCTGCCCCTTGGTATCACAGTTGATCAAGTGACAGTCTCTATGTCCCATTCTCAATATCCATTTTAACTTTGCTCGTGACTATTAGAACTTACAGTTTTATCTGCTATCTATAAGGTGAATACCACCAGCCAAGCAAAGCAGCAGTATTATTAACAATATTAATTAGTATGGTGTGCACAGTCATAAACAGTGTAGAAGGATGGACTTCAGGGAGACACTGTTGTTTAAGTAATACTGTGGCACGTTTCAGGATGCTTTACTGTTTTGCAGGAGAAATAAATCAGAATCTGTCCTTAATTTTTCTCTCAGAAAGTTTGACTGCTTTATTTTGGATGGAAGTTAAGTGATCCAACTGCTTTATTTTTGGATAGAAGTTAAATGACCCAACTGCTTTCTCTAAAATCTAAGATTATTTGAACTCAAGGCAGACAGCATACTGGCAGATGTAGTCTAGAGGCAGTGATTCAGAACTGTGCAATGTGGAAGAGTCTGACTTAGCTTTTTGACTGACTGCAGTCTGTCATGTTATGATGCCATTGATGGTAACATCTTGACTTTTCAAGACTGGTTGCTATAAGTCTGAATTAAAAGAAAAGATGAGTATTATTGTTTGATTACAAAATACGCCAGTAATGAATGTTAGAAAGGGTTGCTCAGAGGTCAGCAGAACTATCTAACAGAATGAAAGAAGCAGATATTTCCTCCAGTGCCTCCCCAAAGCCTTCTCTTCTCTAGGCAGAATAACCCCACTCCTCTCATACTGATCATACTAATCGTTTTTGTGGCCTCCTCTGCATCCACTCCAACAGGTACATGTCTTTCCTGTGCTGAGGACCTGAGAGCTGGACACACTGCTCCAAGTGAGGTCTCATGAGGGCAGAGGGCCATAATTACCTCCCTTGACCTGTTTGTCACCCCTGGGATGACCCGGTGCAGCTGGTAAATAATGCATAATGCAGTTGGTAAAGTGTAAAGTAGTGTATTATCAACTGAAATGGAGTTTGGAAATCAGAAATTAAGTTGGACTTGTTAGGAGTACCAGACTGTAGAAATGGTAGCTTTCCTCAAAGACCCTGGTTGTCTTTAATTTTGCCAGTAAGGACCTTGAATTCTGCTGTAAATAAGGGAGTTTGCTGCTAACACAAAGTAAGAGTCTGTCATTGTAACTGAGGAAAGCAGAGGGGTAACATATAGCAAGACCTGGATGCCTGCAGGAGAAGTGAGATGAAATTCAGTGGTATAAAATGTAATGTCATGATGATGGGAGCATGCTCTTTTAAGGCAGGATCTCATCAGCTGGGATTGCCATGCGAGGTAGCTGCTGTAGTGTCACCCATGGTTGGCTAAATCTTAGCCCTTGGTGGAAACTGTGTAGAAGAAAGGGTGGTATCCTCCTGTTATGCACCTAGACATTTACAGCAGACACAGAAAGATGCTGACACTACCATCTGAGGTATGATAGGATATCTTTTTGGATGTTCAATGAAATTTTGGTCATCCTTGTTCTGAGTAGATAATACTGGCACAGCTGCAGAGAGGGACTACCAGCTAGGATAAACAGGGAGTGAGTTGCTGAAGACATCAAGAAAGCTTGTCTTGTTTATCCTGGCACAGCGAATCCTGAGAGATTCTGGGATTACCTACTCGCTGTAAATATCACGGGAATAAATACCAGTGAGGGGAAACAGTTTAGGCTAAGGGCCAGCATTCTTAGAAGAGCAACATTGACTGAATAAATTTAAGCTGCAAGTGAGAGAAGGTCTCCCTACAGTGAAGTTTTCCAGCTGGAAAAGTGGGAGTGAGAAAACTGACTGCTTTTAAGATGAGCTTCATCAACTTTTGAAAAAGGAACAGAGATCACTAGTTAGCAAGTTTCTCCCGGACACCATTCTTCAAGAGGATGTTGTGGCTGCCATCCTGCCTTACCATGGCACTTGCTTTGTCACTGGAGATCTGAGGACAGGACCTGACTGTGCGCTGCTCCCTGCTGGTCTGCTTGTGGGAGCCCTGGAGGATCTCTGGTCTTGAGACATGGGATGGGGACTCCCACGTGGGAGTGGGGAAAGAGGTGTTCTTGCAGTATTCATTCATGACCCCACTGATTATTGAGAAGTCAGAGAAGTCTGTGTTTGGGGCACAGTTCCCACCTCAGCAGAAAGATAACCTGGTGAGCCTGTCCCCACCAGCTGTATCCAGGACAAACATTTCTCACTGTAAAAGAGCAGTGACTATTTTGTAATATCTCCTGGGTACTATATTTTAGATAATTACAATTGGCTTAGTAAAGGGTTTATCATATGAATGCTTTGGGCTTGTTAATTCTAGGTTGTGAGGAAAGTTAAGTAGAAGGAATGAGGAATAGCTCTGGGAAGGCTGCTCCTGGTAAATGATTCACAGCAATGCCCAGGATGCTGTTTAAGAGGATAGTGCCTCTGGGATCCAGCTGATTAACAAAGATGGTTTAGCTGTGGGAGTCCAGAGCTAGAAGCCAGAAGATGTATAAATTATAATAAGCAGCTAGATCCTTCTCTGTGGTGAGGTGAAGCAGGTTTTGTGGAGGAGTTAATAGGTGTGTGCCTGTGGTCCAGGCACCAGTCTGGCAGAAGAAGTGGTGCCTCAGGTATGGAGAGGTACAGCAGAGAGGAGCTTGTGGGCTAAATTAAGTGTACTGGGAAGACAGAATTGTGAATGCTGTTGATTCTATTAGTGAAATGGGAACAAACTTGAAGCCTAGTTGTATATGAGAAAAATATGTAAGAAAACATTTACGTGTGATGTTTTCAGCTTTAATGTTTTAGAAATATTGAAGTGTTTTGACAATTTTAAGAGACCAAAGAGTGAGAAAAGAATGTTTAATTGGCTGTGCTGAACATGAGCTACACATTTAATATATTTTTAATTAACTGAAAAACTGTGTGTTCCTATGTCATTTTGTTTCCACCATCTAATTTTCTGACTTGTTTTAATCACAACATCATTCAAATCAGAGCTGTAATTATGCCCAATTTCTGTTACTTGGATGTGCTGCCTGAAACCCTTACTATATTCTTTGCTTCTTGCTGTCCAAATAGCACTAGGGATGAAAAACTACTATTTCCCTTCTTTCTTAGTTCTTTCTCTTATAATTTTCCCTTTCAACTTTATTAGGTGAATTGCTCCATCATAATCTGTTTGCTGAATGTTTCATGAACAAAGCACATTTTCACCTTTATTCTAAACAGTAAGAAAGAATTAAACTTATGGGAACGATAAGATGCATCTGTTTACTGTAACTTTCTCTTATTTGAATATGGTTATTTTCCTTGCATTTTTCAACTTTGCCTTCCAAATGAATTATTCTCCATATGTCTTTCTGAATAACATATTGTGGAATAAACTGAATAAGATACTATGGCAAACAGTCACATGCAGATTTTTCCTTTTTGGTTGTCTCTGTATTCAATAGCAAAGAATTAAAATACTGGTGAGATTCACTTTCATTTAAGGTATCTGCAGGAAGAAACAGTTTTTCAGGCTACACTATTAGTCTGAAAAAAATGCATGTTTTATCTATTTACTTAAGTAATTTAGATTTGTTGTAGCAACGATGTCAGTGGAAACTGAAATGATGTGTGAAATTCTGTTACAAGTTGTACAGCAGAGAAATAGTGCTGGCAGTCAGAAGTTTCTTACTAAACCTTGCCCTCCACCTAACTGCTCTGCTTTCTCTGCTAGCGTTACATACCTTTTTACTAACTTTTCCTGTTACTGAAAAATGGGATTTTCATAATCACTCTGCTAATTCATCTGTGTTTCAAGGTTCTGGGCAGGGCTAAATGCATGTAAAAATCACCTTTCTATTTTGATGTGGTAGATTCTCTTTCATTGTTCTCCACATTAAATTTCAGAGTATTTCCTCCATGCACTACCTTCTACTTTTTTCCTCTCTCAATCTCTGTCTTCTTTCTTGAATCATTCAAATTTTACATTTTCAAGAATGTGAGTTTTGTAACAAGGAGATGAGCCAGCAGCAGCAAGTGAAACTCCAGAATGGGGGTGGGTAGCTGAACAGTTTTATGCCTTGAGTACCCAAATAAGTTACTCAGCAGGACAGCTTGTTGAAAGATCCCAGATAACACATGGTGGCAGCTCCTGGAGAAAACAAAGCCCTTGGCAGAGTCTGGTGGAGGAAACCTTGGCTGTGAATGGTCTGGTACTGGCTACAACATACATCTGTGCAAAGGAGTTCCAGCTCTGCTGTCAGATTCTAACACCTGACTTGGATGCTTTAATGCAGTGATTCAAGTGTAATGGGTGTATGAATAAATCATATCTCTTTTTTTAAAGAACTAGAAGATGGGGGAGGAAAAAACTCCAAACCTGTAGCTGTTCCTTTAATTGGTGACAGATATTTTCTTCTGTAAAGCAGAGGTTTTCTGTTTCACAGACAGTGGAATAAGTTCCAATTCCATTTTCCATATTCCAGGCATATTGTCATTTATGTGAAATTTTAATGTTTCTTGAACACTCAGATTTCTATGTGGAACTGGGAGCAAGACCAGCTGTCTCACACAGATAAAATATGCCTCATCCAGGTACCTGTGTTAATGAGTGTTCACGCTTTGTGTTTGTGCTACAAGAGGTTAAAAGGGCTAGTGACTGAACACTGCTCTGACCTCCCTGATCACCACTCTGTGATCTCCAAGAGATAACTGATTAACATAGAATCATAGAATTTAAGAAACCTTTTAAAGGTCATCCTTTGCCAGCCCCTGCCATGGGCAGGGACACCTTCCACTAGATTTGGTTGCTCAAAGCCCCATCCAAGCTGGACTTGAACACTTCCAGGTGTGGGGCACCTGTGACTTCCCTGCCTCACCACCCTTGTGGTAAAAAATTGCTTCCTAACATCTAAACCTGCTCTTTTTCAGTTTGAAGTCATTCCTCTTGTCTCATCACTCCATGCCCTTGTGAAGAATCCCTCTTCAGCTTTCCTGTAGGTCTCATTTAGGTACTGGAATGTGCTCTGTGGTCTCCCTGAAGCCTTCTCTTCATGCTGAATTATTCTGTCAGACTGTGTTTCACAGGAGAGTTACTCCACCCTTCTCTTTCAGTCCATCGTCTTCATGGCCTCCTCTGGACTTACTCCAAGGTCCATTTCCTTCTTATTTTGGGGGCTCCAGACCTGGATGCAGCAGCCCAGGTGGGGTTTCACCCCAGTGGAGCTGAGGGGCAGAATCCCTACTCCAGCCTCCTGGTCCCAGTGCTCTGGGTGCAGCCCAGGCTGGCTGTCTGGGCTGCAAGTGCACATTGCTGAGCCATGTTGAGATTCTCATCCACCAACACCCCAAAGCGCATCCCTGCAGGACTGCTCTCAATCCCATCAACCCCCAGCCTGGGGATTGCCCTGACCCATGTGCAGAACCTTGCATTTGACCTTTAACTTCATGAGGTTTGCGCAGACCTGCCTCTCAAGCCTGTCAAGGTCCCCCTGGATGCCATCCCTTCCCTCCCGTGTGTTGATTGCCCCACACAGCTCAGTGTCATCAGCAAACTTGCTGAGGGAATCCTCAATCCCACTGTCCATGTGACCAGCAAAGATGTTAAACAGCACCAGTCCCAATACCAACCCTTGGGGAGCACCACTTGACACAGCTTTCCACCTGGACATTAAGCCACTGACTACAACTCTTTAAATGTGACTATCCAGCCAATTCCTTGTCCAGCAAGTGGTCCATCCACCAAATCTATGTCTCTTCAATTTAGAGACAAGGATATCATGACCATGTCAAATGCTTTGCACAGCTCCAGGTTAGAGTAGCAGTTGATGAGATTGTCTAATTTGATCTGCTGAATCACGGAGAAAAACCAGCCTTTGAACAGAGACATCCTCATAGCAAATAGTACTTTTCCTTTAAATCCTTTGGCTCTTGTGTATATTCCACGCAAAGTTAACGACATGTTTTACCAGCCTTTTTCAGTCATAATGTAAAAGCTAAACACCATGGTTTGTATGGCAGAAGCTCAAACTTTTAGCTCTGTCTTTGCCACTTCAGTTCCCTACTGCATTAACCAAGAGAGTAGCCAAAATGCTAGAGTTGTCTCCTTAAACAGAGCTCTTATATTACACTGTCCAATACACTGCCTGTATTCCTAATGCCATTAGTTAATGCTCTAGATGCAATGGCTAAAAACAGGGAAAAAGGGAAAAATGGGATGTTGAACATTAATTATCTCCAGAAACCAACAGTTGCTGCTATTAAATATACCATTACATTTTTGTACAAGATACAGGTTTAACAAATTCATTTTATAGATGAAACCCAGAAAGCCAACACCAATTCAATCTGAGAAGGAAGACATCTGGCCCTTGGCAACTCTAAGGAGTGTGCTGCTAAAATAATTATATTAAAAGATGCATGTGACCCCAGCGTGCTTGTCTGTGTCATTTGAATAGATACATTTCCAAATTGTATAAAGCAATTGAGGACGACTAAATTACAGACAAGTTTTTCAGAAGAATAGATTCAAGGTTGTTAGATATTAATGTAGGTTGTTCTTGCAACATGACAACTCATGTGCAAAAGCAATTCCCACTCACTGTTGCCCAAACTTTCTGGTTTGAGTCAATCTGACCTTGGTGGTGCCAATTTTATGGCAATGTGACTGCTGCCTAAAGAGGATCCAAAAGTTGTGGAAGTGCATCTGAGGAGCTCCTTTCCAGCCTTTTTGTGCTGAGCTCGTGTAAATCTCTGTGCTTCAGTTCATTTGCTCCTTGTTTGTCACATTTCAACGATTAGTGAGGACATGTTGCAAACCAAAACTTGTCAATGAATCAGGGACAGAGGCAGAGCAAAACCACTTGTTCTGTTTCTGTTAATTCAGACTATTTCCATGTGCTGTGTTAATTTTGTCTCTACAGGTCTATTAGCACAACTGAGAGAATTGTAAATTTTGATCAGGGAGTGGGAACAAATGGCTAGCATATAAAAGAGGAGGACCTTTTAAAGTAGTTTTGCTGCAGAAAAAATTATGGTAGAATGGTGTACTCTGGAATGGTACCTCAGGTTCATCCTTTGCAGGGGAACTTATTTACAGATGCAGAGTAAACCTTCAGCAGGAGCAGAGTGAGGGCATGGTGAACACTCTTGAGCAGCATGCCACAATGCCATTATTTCTGGGTGCTCCAGGTGAAACAAATGAGGGTGTATAAGGATTTCTGTATGGGGGTGCTCTGAATACACAGGAAGGTTTTGACATCTCCCTCACTGGGGGCTTGTAAATAGATTAAACTGAACCAGGAGAGGTTTGTATCACTGATCTTAGTGCAGTTGATCCTGTTCAAGGTGGGCTGGATGAACTTGGATGACTTTTCAAAGTTCTTTCCAGTCGTGATTTTCATGTTTCAGTGACACACAGGAAATCCACTGCTCCCACTGGAGTGATGAATTCTCAGCATCCTTGAAAAGCCAAGGTGAGCATATCCTGAATTATGGCTCTAGAATTCAGTGTTGTTGCAGACAGTGGTAAAATTGAATGGAGAGCAGGGAAATTAGGAATATAGGAACTCTCAGTCAGGCTTGTGTGAGTACAACCTCCAGCAAAGGGGTGCTGGTTTTGTTCAGCCATAACACCTATTTGCAAAAGGCTGCAGGGAGCGGGGCGTGTGGTTCACTGGAGAGGGAAGGAATGCCACATGTCACTTTGCCCTGGGCATGGAGACCTGCTGCAGTTCTCACTGGTGTTACTGGGAACGGGCAGCATCACGCCCTGTGACTGGGACCAATTTCTCACTGTGGAATTAGGTTGTACTGACTCCCTGCACTCCAGAAGAAAACGTGTTCTCTGCCTTTAGTGATCAAACTCTCATTAAATAGTGAATAGCCATTCTGTTTGGTGTTTGTGAAGTTGCTTTTCCTTCTCCTCTCCCGTGAAAGCTCTGCAGAGAGGAGCGGCTGTTCCGCCACGGGAGGTCCTGTCTTACAGCACTGCTGTCATTAGTCTTCTGTCACACTGTCGGGCTTTCATGACTCAGGCATTAAAAATACCAAATAACCAACCCTCTTTCTGAACTAAAATAGCCTAAGAACAGTTTTTTAAAAGCAAATCTTAATGCAAATAATTAGGTCATATTTTCTTTCTGAAAGCTTTTAATGGGAGTCATGATTTTACTGCTTGAACTGAAGCAACTTGAATGCTTAATTATTATTTTTGAACAAAATTCAATGGCATTGAAGTCACTTGAGAGCTTTGATAGATTAAATAAAAAAAGAAGAAAGAGGTTTTGAATATTCAGTAACTTTAAAAAGGGCTATGCCTGTTTTGTAGTTGAGGTCAGTATTTCTCAGCAGATCTCTAATGCATCAGAAAATGGTTCCTGAAAGAGGAAAAAAACTTAAATATGTGCACATTTCTGCTTATATAAGCAAGCAAGCAGAACAGGGAAAATAGAGGTAATCAAATAAGTGTCAAAGCTGAGCCTAGATTTTACTGTGTTGTAAGTGAAAATTGCTGTAGCAATGCTGTATGAGAAAGTATACAGTCCCTCAAAAATAACGAAACATCTGAGAGTGGTGATGTAAGGCATGCTTGCAGTCATAGCGTAAACCATCCTGATACCCAGGTCATGCTCAAGTTATGAGTACCTCTGACTAACCTCGTGAGGTGCCACCTGAGATATAAACTTAGATCTCAGAAGAAATGCAGCCACATCAAGCACCTCTATGTGACTTTGCATTGTCCAGCATAGGTAGGTCCCTACCACCCAGATCTCCTCTACTCTGCCCCTTCTCATGCAGACTTTGGCAGGTGGAAATGCTGCTCCAGAAGGCTGCTGGGCAGCACAGGTGGTGGGTGTGTCTGCTTCTGTGGAGGTACAGTGGTGGTGGCTGAGGCTGGCCCACAGCCCTTCCCATGAGGTCCTTCCACATCAGTCAGTCACTCCCACCATCCTGGCAGTGAGGGGCAGCTGTCTGGCACCTCCTCGTTTCCGGTTTGTGAAAGGAAATGAGATACTCCACACATTCCTTCAGGCCAGAAAATTTATCACCAAGATTCCTGGTCTCAATCCGTGGTCAAATCGAGGTAACATGCCATTCACCTCCTTCCCTGCCAGTACTCAAGCCCCCAGCCTTGTGTCTTTGCCCTCCCTAGACTACTGTTTCCATTAACCTCTCTGCTTCCACCAGGGATGTGGAAAAACTAATTGACTTCAGATCTGGCCAACTCCAGCCTAGGTCAGAGGAACTGCAGCAGAATGAAAACAGAGCCCCAGGAAGAGATGTGAGAGGAGAGGACTCCTCTCCTTCTCCTGGCACAGCTCTTGTGGAGGAGCACGCCTGCTCTCCTCCCTGGCTCTGTGCAAAGACAAGCAGCACCTTCTGTGCATGTGGCTCTGGGTGATACGGTGGCTTTGGAGCCCATAGGGGTTAGAAATGATTCCTTGTGAGAACTGGGAATGGCCATAAGGGCTGTACTGTACCAGCTGTGGGAGGTACCCTAAAGAAATCCTCCACAGGAGAGCCAGGACCTGCCTAACACAGGGGCAGTGATGCTCCTAGGGTTTGCAGGCTGAGAGGCTTCTGCCTATATGCTCATGCATAAAATAATTTCTTACCTTCCCAGCAAGATGGGTTGAGTTTGAGTACATGGTTTTGGTAGAGGGGGATGCTACAGGAATGGTTTCTGTGAGAACTTTCTAGAAGTTTCCCCATGTCTGACAGAGAACCACATAAGAATTTCTATGAGGACTATGGTAGGTACTGGTCTTTTGTGAGCTCAGTCATGTAGGTGGTTTGTTCGCCTGAGTAAAACCCTTGGTGAGAACAATCACTAGTTTGAGGCACAATTTGGAAATTACAAGGCAGGGTGAGCAAGGTTTGTACTGCTACCACAAAGGCACCCCGAGGAATATTAAAGCAGGCTTGTTCTAATAATTATTGTGAGCATTTGAGATAAACAGTGAAACTGAGCAACATGTGGTTCTTAGAGTCATTGGTGTAATCCACTCTCAGGATGGCACATGGGGAAGAGATCATCTGTATGGTTTTTGCATTAACTTTTGTCATAAAGAGAGCTACAGAGCTGACATAAATCTTTAAGGTCAGTGGAATGTTTTCTTCAACTATCTTTTTTTTTAATAGGATTGTGTTATTTGGCTTTGCTATGCAAATAAGCTTTTTGTTTGATAATGTGATTCATTTCTGACTTATCTTTAAATGCTTTCTAGTCTCATGAACAAAAGATTTCCGTGACTTTATCTAGCAATTTAGGTATGAGCAGAGGGCCATGCAACTGTGTCCTGTATGAAATATCAGTAAAACAAAAATAACCCATTCAACTAACAAAGCCAACTGTGGAGGAAATAGCAAGGCAGGCTGACTGTAGGATAAAGCACTGATCAAAAGGGGATGACTTTTTGGTGGAGTCTGGCTTACTAACAACACATCAGGAAGAGGAAAATAGTATTTTTGTTGATATGGGTGAGTGTATGGACAGCAAACTGTAAGGTGTGAAGAAAGAATGACATCAGAACCGGCTTCAGAACAAGTAAAAGACACCAGAAGGAGTTAATTATGCCTCAATGGGGAGTAAAATACCAAAGTTATCAGGAAGGGAGGCAGGCAGGAGGCAGGCAGGGAGGCAGGCAGGCAGGGAGGCAGGCAGGAAGGCAGGCAGGCAGGCAGTCAGGCAGGCAGGAAGGCAGGCAGGAAGGCAGGCAGTCAGGAAGGCAGTCAGGAAGGCAGTCAGGAAGGCAGTCAGGAAGGCAGTCAGGAAGGAAGGAAGGAAGGAAGGAAGGAAGGAAGGAAGGAAGGAAGGAAGGAAGGAAGGAAGGAAGGAAGGAAGGAAGGAAGGAAGGAAGGAAGGAAGGAAGGAAGGAAGGAAGGAAGGAAGGAAGGAAGGAAGGAAGGAAGGAAGGAAGGAAGGAAGGAAGGAAGGAAGGAAGGAAGGAAGGAAGGAAGGAAGGAAGGAAGGAAGGAAGGATTTGTGCCCGCCTACAATGAATCAGTTCACCTTTACACCTCTAACTCTTTGGGCTTAAATAGGCTGGTATTAAATACAAAAGCAACGTACTGCCATCTCCTAGGTTTGACCTTGTATCTTTGTGCAGAGATCAGCAGTACCTTTCACATTTGAAGGTGCAGTGGAATTTACAGCTGCTGTGAGCTGCCTTTTGTCACCTTGGTGGTCTGTGCTGTTCTGTTGAGATATGTCCTGGTTCTGGTTGATTGCAGATCTTTTCAAGCAGTCCAGGCATTGCCAGGTATTTAATGCCTGACCTGTGCCCTGTTACAGTTCTGCAGAGTGCAGCTTTTCAGCATTACATAAACTTACATCTGAAGGTGCTGGTTGGGTTCATAAACAGCAGAATGCTTGAGTCTGGTTTTATGAGCTGTGTGCATACATACTAGTGCTTCAGTCATACTGAATCAATGACTGAAATAAAATTCATTACTGATATGTGGGTCTTACAGTAGATTCAAGTACATTTTGGTGAAATAAAACCTTTGGTATTCTCCTGTGAAATCACATAGAAGAATAATTTTAGCTGCTTGTGTTTGATTCTGTATTAAATTATTTTAAAAACTGACTGATTCTAGAAGCCGCTGACAAGTACAATCTCTGTCTGCTAATAGTTCCCTTTTCTTTAGACCAGTTTTCCTAAAGCTTGTGAGAAAAGATATAGGTTCAACATGTTCACCTTCATTTAAATTACTGTCAGACCAAAATTTTCCATGTACCTTGTGTCTGTGAAAAAGGCTGCGTGCTGGTTTGGGGGAAATCACAGATTTATAGATCTTAGAGCAAAGGGAGAACACAATGTTCATCTAAACTGACTGCAGTCCTGCCCAGACTTTATATTCTTTTATTTAACTCAGCAGCTTGAGGTTGACCAAAAGTATAATTTTGGAACGATACCCAGGCTTGATTTAAAGACTGCCGCAGAGTTTGTCACAGTCATTGGGATTTTGTACCAATGGTCAATTACCCTTTCTTTGAAAAATGCCCTTCTCTGAAAAATGCACTTTCTCTGAAAAATGTGTACCTTATTTTTTTGGAACTCTGTTAACTTCTTTCTCCTAAAATCTGAATTTTGCTGCTTGACAGGCTCAGCAGGACTAAGGACTCTTCTATTTTTCTCACTGATGTTTCTTGTGATTGTTAGTTTGTATTTACACGGAAAAATGTCAGAAAAATTTCTTTATATTCAGAAGCACAGTTAGGCAGATATCCTTTATACCCCAGTATTCCTGTGCTAAGGATCTGACATAATTAAAATCTTCAATCTTAGAAAAGAGTTGATATGACTATGGTGCTTTCTCTTTCAGTCACCAGTCACTGGTTTATGATTAAGTCTAATTAATTCATGGCTTGGGTGTCAGTACTGGTGAAGAAAGAGTTTTTGGTATATGCTGTACTTATACTGTAGGAGTCATGGTTGTTTCTGTGCTCCTCAGAATACTGTTTTCAGCATTTCCTTATGTGTTTCAAGCATGCTTTGCAAATGGCTTGAGTTCTCTGTTGCTGGTTTTTCCATAAGCAGATCCCTTGGAGTCATATTTTGATATCAAAAAGTATCTGGTTCGTTGTCCAATTTTGCCTTGTGCCTAGGCAAAATCAATAATTACTCTAAGCCTGCATTATCTTCCTTCCATCTTTCCCACTAAGAAGTTGAAGTGCAATCAACATATTATTTCCCCAGAGAATGAAAATTAAAAAGAGTTTTTAAAAAGCTTGAGCAGTAACCTGTGTCCTGTCTCACTTGGTTTCTTTCCCTTAGGAACCAAATAAGATCAATGGGAGACACAGTGAGTAAAGCCTGCCTTGATGCATTTGTCTCACTGATTTTTGAGTAATTATTATTCCTCTTTTCTCCTCAGGGCTCTTCCTGCAATGATGGAGTGGGTCCGAACTCAGAAGGCAGGAGAGAGTGGTGTGAATATTATCACTGCAGATTTTGTAGAACTTGGTGACTTTATCAGCACAGTCATAAAGCTCAACTATTCTCTGGATGAAGGTGAAGATGACACTACTTGATAGTACTGTGATATGTGTGTTGTTGCATTATTCAGAATTTGAAAAAAAAAAAAGAATGTATTCTAAAAGGGTTCTATTGTAAAACACTCATCTTGTAACACACTGAGGTCTTTAGGGCGTTAGTGGGTGGGCATAAGGGAAATGTTTTCATCATTTATGATCATTTTTCATATTTGTGTTTAGTGTGAAGAGCAAAACTAAACATGTTTACAGTGTTTGATAAAAGAAGGCCATTTACAGGTTCTCCATGAGGTACCAAATGTGATTCATGCGTCTTCTGTGGTTATGAACAGTGCCAAGAAATTTGTTGTTTTCAGAGCAAGGGGATGTATATATTGTCCTCTTCCTGCTCACAGCAGGATTCCCTACGGTGTGAGCATTGCACCAGGAGACTGAGGACAGTATATCTGGCACAAAAACTTTAAGCTGCTACATTTCATCTGTTATGTGGTTTAACTGATCATATTTATCAATGAGCTGCAGGTTTAAAAGCCTTTGTGATGTAAATCCAAAGTCATGCTTCTAACACGTGCATAATCAGTGGACAGTAAACATGACGTGCTATGTACCATAATCAGTGGACAGTAAGTATCATGTAATGTGTAGCTTGCACAAAGCACAGATGGAATCCTGCTTGCTTTTCATTCTCAAAATGGGGTTTTCCGATGTCTCTGCCTCAGGTCAAGCCAGCAGCTATGTGATACTGGCCTAACTCTGTAATCAATGAATGGCCTGGGTTGGAACCTTAAAGATCTTTTCATTCCGAAACTCTGGCCATTGGCAGGACACTTTTCACTAGACCAGGTTGCTCTGAGCTCCATCCAAAGCCTTGCTTTACACATTTTCAGGCATGGGGCATCCACAGCTTCTCTTGGCAACATGTTCTAGTGCCTCATCACCCTCACACAAAAAATTTTTTCCTACTATCTAATCTAAACCCACTCTCAGTAGCCACTTCCCCTTGTCTACACTCCCCTTGTCACTACACACCCTTGTAAAAAGTCTCTCTCCACCTTTCTTGTAGACTCCCATCAGGTACTGGATGGCCAAAATTAGGTCACGCCAAAGCCTACTCTTCTCCAGGTGGAACAATCCCAATTGTCTCAGCCTTTCTTCATTGGAGAGTTGTTCCATCCCTCCAATCAACTTCATGGCCTCCTCTGGGCTGACTCCAGCACGTCCCTGTCCTCTTTATGCTGGGAGCCCAGGGCTGGCTGCAGTGCTCCAGGTGGGTCTCAGCAGAGCAGAGCAGAGGGGCAGAATCCCCTCCCTGCCCTGCTGCCCACGGGGCTCTGGATGCAGCCCAGGACACGTTTGGCTCTCTGGGCTGTGAGTGCCATGGCTGGGCCATGTGCAGCCTCTCACCCACAGCACCCCCAGGCCCTTCTGGGCAGGGCTGCTCTGGGGCTGCTCATGCCCAGCCTGTGCTGATAGCAGGGGCTGCCTGTGCACTCAGTTTTGTTAAACCATATGAAATTCCCATGGACATACTTCTCGAGCTTGTCCACCTTCATCTGGATGGTATCCCGTCCTGAAGGTGTGTCAACGGCACCACTCAGCTTGGTGTTACCTGTAAATTTCCTGAGGGTGCACTTGATTCCTTCATCTACGTCATTAATGAAGATATTAAATAACACTGGTCACAATATGAGCCTCTAAAGGACAGCTGCTGGTCCATATTTTCCCTGGTTCCATCAGGAACACAGTAAGGCCAGCTTTGAGCGCCACTTCTTCCCAGGATTAATCTTATGTAAGAGCCTGATCCCGTGCCCTGAATATGGAAATGACTCTGTTTAGCATGTTTTGAGCCTAAGGTGAGTTGTGCATACTCCAACGTGTGCAGTATTTTGTCCCATGGTGGAAACCTGATTTCTGCAAGACTGAAACTGCACTTAAAAATAGTTGCAGTCTAAGCTTCTCTTTAAGGCAGCTATGAGCAGAACACTTCTCCACTGATTACAAAAAATCAGTGCCAGTTTCATCAGTGAAAAGTTCCTGTACTAAAGAATGCAGTAGTTCAATTCTAGCTAATGGCAGTACTCTGTAGTCCTTAAATTGTCTGTGGGATACAATACTGCATAACACAAGATTGAAAATCTACTGAATGGCACTGTTCCAGCAACAAAATCACTGATCATCCTAGCTTTAAAGAAATCTATATAAAAGGTAAATGGAAAATTTAGTAATTTAAAAAATGGGAGCATTGCAGCTGTATGACACCTAACTGGATAAAATACACGCAGTCTCATCTCCTGGACACATCAATTGACATGTACACAACTTTGGAAAATAAAACTTCTCATCTGTACAAAACAATAGATACTATTGCATCTTACAAGGAAAAGTTCTTTGAAATATTGCAAGGATTTATGGGATGTAATTAAGGTCAAATTTCAGTTGATATTACTAGAACTTTTGGTTGAGTGAGAAGAGAGAATTGCATCATATAGTCCATTGCTCTTTTCTGCCAGATGATAATGACTACTATCTCCCATCAGAGTTTAGAAATTCAGAAATGGCCATGTTGAACGGATAGGTAACAAGCATTATAGGGGGTTTCTTGGATTTAGTTTAGGGAATGAAATAAAAAGAACACTTCCTGCTGTTTTGTACTTGGAAAAAGTGTATGCATATGTGAGTCTAGAATAAAGAATAATTTCTTTATGTATGTGTAGTATAATGACACTTTTAAATGTGTGTGTATAACACATGCATCCTTGTACCCTTGCATAATGATCTTTGGGGTTGTGGACAGGACTACTATAAATTTGTTTGAAAAAACCCATGCAGCTGTTATGAAGTCATGATGCCTCTTTCAGTAACATTCTCTTCTGTATAGATTAGGACTGTTCAAGTCATCCCAAATGAAATCTGTGATCTAAGCTAGTTAGTTTTTTTATGGCATTTAAACTTCATCCAGACCACGTCAAAAATTTACCTAGAGTCACAAGTCATGGTTTTGTTGAACAAGGGGTATGACTTTAATGCTTTCACCCACAACTAAAAGTTATTGAGTGGCTTGGTAGTCTTTGTTTCTGGTTTCCACAGGCTCTCCCAGTAAAATTTATATTATAGATATATAAAATAAAACATTAAAATAAATTTTGAACCCACTCCTATGTGGATGTCCTTCATAGAAATATGAACATTTTTGCTTATTTATTGGCAGTGTAGTGCAAAATGCTCTGTTTTCCATTTAGCTGGAGTTGATTGTTTCCAGACTCCTCCTGTGATTCTTCAGCTGCTCAAATACAGCCAAAAGAGTTAGTCTATAATTTTAATACAGTAAAGTGATCCAAATCATTGGGTGGAGTGAAAATTGGATTTTTTTTTTTAATTCTGGCTGAAATTCTGTTGCATCTGAGAGCATCAGCTGGTACCCCTGCTCAAACACACAGCAGACACACCAGGCTTTTCGCTTGCTCAGAGGTGTACTCAAGGCAAATGCTTTGATGTATTTTAAAAAGTGTATGTGTGTGTGCCTGTATATATGAATAAGTATAGGGATGTCTAGAGTTTGTTAATATTGTTACGAAATGTTTGCTTAGTGTCAGTTTTATTCTAATTCTCATTTGGAAATAAAGTAGAAAGTAAAAGCAAAGCAAAAAAAGAATCCTCTGGCAAGAAACAATAATAGACAAATTGTATCATTTGTCCATTAATGGGGAAGAATGCTAGCAAAATCTTAAATTCTGGTCAGAAAAAATATAATTTCATTTAGCTGTTGATCTTTCTATTGGAGAAGCACAGCACTTTATGGTAGGAACAGGTAAACAAACTTGCCTTAATTACTAAAAGAAAAAAGTGCATGTGGGGATATACTATCCATGCTCTTCTGAAGATTTCATCTGAGAGGGCCTAAAACTGTAAGTCTTGATAGAGATGCACTCCCTGTTGATGTTGTTTGGGGATCTTGCCAAAAAAGAACAAGCCAGAAAGTACTATGCAGCACAACTGGACCATTCAAGAGCCCAGTTTTGCCACCCATATGCAGCTAAAATTGTCTTTGGTTTCAACCAGAAATGTGCTTGCAGGGTTGGGTCAGATGTGTTTTTCTGATCCCATGAACTTGGAAGGTTTCTTCACATGTATAATGAAGAATCTTGAATAGGAAATTAGTTGACTGTAATCAGCCCATCAAGGAAAAATACCTGTCTACACTATTGATCTGTATAAGCATCTGCTTACTCAAACTGTCATGGCATTCACTGCCAAAACATTTTTTCCTTCTTCTGCTTATTTTACCCCTCACTATGTTCATCATGTATACATCGAGTGCTGTTGTTTTCTGGCAGTTTCATGTGATTACTTGATCCTTTCTTTTCACCCACACTTGGAAAATGGCAACTGTGCTGCACAAATGGAATGTCTCAGCTGTGTAAATCCACCTGGCTCCATTTTTCAGTTTACACATACTGAGACATCTTTGTTCCATACTGATCTAACCTGCAGAAATCCAGTCCAAACAGGAGGTGGTTCCTGGAGTGCAATTCCTGCCTTGTATGGTGAGGAGTGAATCGGAATCAGACCACAGGAGCGTAGTTTTAGAATTAATGGGTTATTTGAATTCTTTTGCTGTTGGATACATTACTGATTTTGTAGGTCCTGCTATTTCAAAACATTATTTTAAATGTAAGCATGTATATATATATCTATATATATATGCATGCATGGCTGAGAGGGAATGTACAATCCTGTGTGCTGGGCTCAGTCTTTCTGTCACACTGGTACAAATCTAGACAGTTTCTACTAACTTCAAAGTAGTTACTAAGCCCTTACCCTTAAATGAAAGTGAGCAGAGAGTCACTGTGTGGTAATTATAGGCTGTGTTGCAAATGAAATTTAAAATTGTGAAGCTTAATTCCACCAAATAAAAAAAGAAAGCAGAATGCCCTGAAAACACAGTTCCAGTACTGTTTATCCTCAATTTAGTATATGAAGCTCTAGTTATTAGCAACTGATTAGGCCATTTGGTGATTTCAAGAGTTCAGGTAACACCGTTTCAAAGTTCTAAATTCCTTTTCAGTGAAGTAAAAGCTAATAGTGTATGATGTATTTGCCATATCTCAGTGGTAGCTTCTGTGTTACATACAGTCAATGTTGTTCTGAATTGTATATGTTTACCCAATGATGAGGTTAAAATATGCTGTATAGTATGTGTAATGTATTGATTACAAGTATTTGGAGTTCAGTGGTCTGTTTAGTTTTTACTGTGCTGCTGTTTTGTAGATATGTGTGTAAATGGGATTATGGATTGTCTACAGTGTACAAGGAAATAATAATTAATCCTAAAGGAAAAGGGCAGTTATGTGACCTGCCTTAATGCATTAGGATAGTATTGTTAAATCTCATAATTATTGGTTCTGTTTCAGATGTTACCAAGGGTTGTCCGTAGAGCTGACTCCCTCACTTTCTGGCACGAAGGAGTTAAACTTGAAGTTACTTGGAGCTCACTAACAGATTTGTAAATACAGAATAGGATGTTTGCCTGATCAACTGCCTTGACTGTACAAGGTGGCAAAACATGGTTTTCAGTGTGTTACGGATCAAATCACTTCTGCGCACACACAGCCCCTGCTGATGTCAGCAGGAATTGTGATCATGTATTTGAGTGGCCTCAAATTCATCTTCTGGAACATAGTCATGATAGGAGGATGGGGATATCCTGGCTTTAAGGAAGTGCCTGGATGCTATGCAATACTGCTCATGTCCTGTGTTGGAACATAGCTTTAAATTTGCAGGAAGAGCTTTGAACTTTGCTCCAGTGTAGGTTGGACCTATCAAAAAAAAAAAAAAATCCCCTTATGTAAAAATTGTGAATGCCATAGGCTGATCAGCATGGCCTGGCCTGCCCATGTACAGCATTCTGCTTTCAGGAATTGTGGCAGCTTTAAATAAAAAAACTCTAATAATTCTCTGTCCCTGCAGGACCTACTTAGGAATCTCTACATTGCCTACAGGTATGACTCCTGTACTATTCCCACAGCTAGACCTGGCTTTTTCCCTTGATGGTTTATATTTAAGATGCCTGATGCCAAGAGTAAATAGGATAGAGGTACTAACTAAACACAGGGAGTGTCCCCCTTGTGCCTGGCTGGTTGGAGGAGGGTGCCTGCCCTCCAGCAGCATGTTTGGTATGAGGTCAGCTTCAGTCAGATCCACCTGAACAGTGACTGAGGGAAGGCACAAGTCTGATTTCAGAGCCTCTAACCTTTCAGAGTTAAAATGCAACATCTTCCCACTTCTCTCCTTTGCCTCTGCTCAGTGCTGCTTATCTGGACTTGTGCATAACATCCCTTTACCTGCCAGCTGTGAATATTAGATATCTGTCAACCTCAGTGTGTCATAGCAGTCCACATGGTTGTAAAAGATGTTAAGTGTGTGGGGCTAAAAGATGGAAGTGGGCCTCATCTGATGTCCCAGGATGGTTTATCTCCACACTCCAAGTTATGCACACACATCCCCTTGAAGAGGCATCAACTTGGCCAATGAATATCTCCTCAGAGGAAGGTGCACTTAGGGATTTTTGTTTCTGCAGCAAGATTGCATGTACTAATTTTTCCTTCAGCCTTTGGTCCTACAAAGGTCAGTTTGATTGGAAGAAATTCCTCAAGTAGCTGCAATTAGTTTTACTGTGAAGCGGGGATCCTTAAAGCAGAATCCTGGAGTTATTTGTAATTACTATTACTGAAAATAAAAATATGTCGTTAAAAACACAGTTTTAAAAAGAAAAAGAAAAATTATATGGGCTTGCCAGGACAGTTAAGTTTTTGACTGCCTCAGTCATCAGTAGTTAGTATCATCTAGGTGATGATTTTTAGCATGTTATTGCCACACTGCCTCCTGACACTGTTCAGGGTCTCTGTACAGAAGCCTTATTATTCCCAGTGAGCATTAATGAATTTGAATGACTTGTCTCCGTTTTGGTGGGAAGGATGATTGTGTAACACTGAGAACATGGAGCTCCCTGTGTGTTGTGCCCAAAAAGGTTCACAGAGCTGCACCTTCTCGTTTTAGGATCTGTTTAATGGTACTTTAATAAATGTTGTGTTAAAAATGCCTACAGTTCTGTATAGCAAATGTGAATTTTTATGACAAGAATGTGTATTTAGAGTAAAAAAAAGTAATATAAAATCTAGTTTCTTTGTATCCAGTGAAACATCTAATAAAGCTCTGGTACCTGTATTCTTGTTTTGTGGCTTCATTGCTTCATTTAAGGCTTTTCATGTGGGAGGCTTTTTAAGCACAGTTTGGGGTTATGGGGTGGAGCCATATATTAGACACAGGCTGTGCTGTTATGTTAGGGGTGTGCATGGACTGCCCCATGGGGGCATTGCATTGGGAGTGTCCTTTTGGCTTGGTTATTGTAGGGACCCTGCAATACCACAGGATGCTGTGAGTATCCATGCTGAGTCCATGCTGTCCATGGTGTGTCCATGCCGTGAGTGTCCATGCTGTCCATGGTGTGTCCATGGCGTGTCCATGGTGTGTCCATGGTGTGTCCATGGTGTGTCTGTGCTGTCCATGCTGTGTCCATGGCGTGTCCATGGTGTGTCTGTGCTGTCCATGCTGTGTCCATGCTGTCCATGCTGTGTCCATGCCGTGAGTGTCCATGCTGTCCATGATGTGTCCATGCCATGAGTGTCCATGCTGTGAGTGTCCATGCCGTGAGTGTCCATGGTGTGTCCATGGTGTGTCCATGGCGTGTCCATGGTGTGTCCATGGTGTGTCCATGGTGTGTCCATGCTGTCCATGGTGTGCCCATGGCGTGTCCATGGTGTGTCTGTGCTGTCCATGCTGTCCATGATGTGTCCATGCCGTGAGTGTCCATGCTGTGCATGGTGTGTCCATGCTGGGAGTGTCCATGCTGTGCATGGTGTGTCCATGCTGGGAGTGTCCATGCTGTCCATGGTGTGTCCATGGCGTGTCCATGGTGTGTCTGTGCTGTCCATGGTGTGTCCATGGCGTGTCCATGGTGTGTCTGTGCTGTCCATGCTGTGTCCATGCCGTGAGTGTCCATGCTGTGAATGTCCATGCTGTGTCCGTTTTGCCAGGGACACAGCGGGCTCTTGGCTACTCTTTCCCCAGTGGGGCTCTGCAGCCCCAGTGTGCCCAGGGGGCAAAGCACAAGAGCTGGCCATGCAGCCTGCAGGCTCATGCCCCTGCTGGCACCTGGAATGCAGGCACTGACCTTGTGGAGTGCCAGCCTGTCTCCTTGTCCCCTGGGCCATCCCACATCACTGCCCACCATCGAGGCAAACCAAAGCTGGCCTGCAGGAGCAGTGGAGCAGACTGACTGCTGCCCCAAGTCTGGCTCCAGGATATAGCAGTGAGGAGGGAAGTCCCTCCGACTTCTCCCTGGTGTCTCCTACGGGGTTCAGGGACCCCCCCAGAACAGGCGACTTCCCAGCAGGAATGCTCTGTACACAGGAGCAGCAAGCAGCTCAGCTTCCAGCCAAAGCTGCGTGTGGCGTGTTAAAAGCTTAAAGCCTTTCTACATGGCACAAGCTTGAAATTTAAGGTTTGGGTTACTTTTTCTTCCTAATAAGGCCAGAAATTTTGTTTTCCAGGACAGACTTCTGTTGCTCAGTTCTCCTACTGTGTCACAGGCAAACACAGCCCAAGGACAGTGCCCTCCTATTCTTTGTGACCTCTCACTTGACCCAGGTGAAGGCTGCAGGTTTGCAATAGAAGAGACCATGAAAGATGAGCAAATCTCTCAGTGTCTCCCTGCAGAAACCCATGAATTAAATTTGCTTGCTGCTTAAAATGTCTCCCTACTTCTTTCTACCCCACAGGTTCTGTCTTACCAACAGGGGCATGTTAATTGCTGAGTACACAGAATAAATTTTCACCATTGCTAAAGTGGTTACTAAACAGTAAATGTGGCCTTTACTTTGGATTAGTATCAACCAACAAAACTTCTATCTCTTCTTTAAAATGTTGGAAGTGATACCAAATTTTCATATGTTTATTAAAAGCTATCCAAAATGCACACAGAGGGATAAAAATCTGGAGCTCTTGTCAGTGTAGTGCTACTGGACTGGAGCATGTGGGGGGTGGCACACATTGCAGCAGGAACTGGTCAGCTGGAAGGGGACATCAAACACGGGCTTGAGTTTAGCATGATGGCTCTTGGTGCTTTTCCTCACACATCCAACAGCAAGCATTCAGTCTGGATGAACTCTACAGGCATCCCTGCTGGCAAGGGGCAGGGGTCTCTGGGGGTGGGGTTGGCAGAGAAATATGCCCACAGAAGCTGCCTGCAATCTTGGAAGACCCAGTTGCTCCAGACTCCAGCAGATTTCCTACCCTTGATGCCCAAAAGGCTGGAAATGAATCCCCACAGACCGATGTCTATAGAGCAGGTATTTGTTTATTGCAGCCGTGGTGGTGAGGAGGATTTCTCCTCCTAACTCGCCCACCTTTGTCTGGTGCTGTGCTTTGTTTATACAGTAAGTGTTGCTCAGTGTCACTATGTCACTACAACATCATCACATATGATGCCAGAACTGATTTGCATAGTATGATCTCATGGTTGTAAATAGTTCTGCACGGCACTTGTGCCTCCCCACTTAGGGGGTTGTCGGGGGTCCTTGATGAAGGCTTCCAAGGTCGTCTTCACATCTGAACTTTTCAACTTTGATTCAGAGCATGTGCAGTTACTTTGTTCCTTGGTCTGTCTGGTCCTAACCAAATTCTTTGCTTTGTGGCTAATTGGCTTTGCACTTGCCAATTTCTCATTAGTACCACACTTTTCTATCTCTAAAGCTATCCATCTGGTGAGTTTTTCCTTTTTTTCTTTTGTCTATTCAGCATTAAGCAACTAGTTAATCTTATACTAGCCATTACATTGCGTAAAAAGTTCTTTATATCAGGTTAGGTAGGTATAAAAGTTATGATTCAGGTTATTTATGTAGAAAAGGCTATGATTCAGGTTATGTAAGTATCAGTTTATATAGATAGATAAAAAGTCATTATTTAGGTTGCACTGATATCAGGTTATATAGATATATTAGGCTCTATTGATATCTTATAACTCAAGCACCTTGTAAATTTGATCTAAGCTACATAGACATCACCCTTCAGCGGGCCAGTGTGCACCAAAGTCAATGCAAGCATCTCAGCTCCCCCATCTCTGGAATGTATTGCTTGTGCAGTCCCACAGACGATTCCTCCTGCAATACCCACCCTGGTGTTCCCACCTTAGACAAACTACACTGAACGTGAGAGGCCTTGGAAAGGGAGGGGGGTTAATTGGAGAGGGGGAGGATGCACTTGAAGACCCAACCCTCTTTTGTCTCTATCACAATCACACGGATTCATCCCAACCTGAAAGTATGGCCTGAAAGACCTACCTGAGCACCTTCACCTTCAAACAAAGATATTTGAGCCAGATGAAGCCAAGGAAATAAAGAAACTTAAAGACTGAACAGTAATGTGCTGGCAGGTAGGAGTTTGCAGTGCTTCTTGCTAGGCATTGCTCCCTCACAGCATTCTGATTAAAAGGAAGCAAGTTTTTTAAAATCTCCTGCTTGATTTACAGGATACACAGGCTCCTTTCTCATTAATGTCATGCCATCTATGCAGATACATTTTGTTTCCTTGTTCATGTACAGTTTCCAGGGTTGCAAACACCACTCTCATTAGCAATGCCATTGTCTGAACAAACCACTTCTGCTCCCTGAGTAGCCATCACATTTCTGGAGCTTGTGAAGTTTTCAAGGAAGAATTTGATGGTGTGAGCTGGCATGTGTTTTGGATATGTCAGGTGCCACACTGGTGAAACAGCCAGGATAGATCCTACCTAGGAATACAAAAAAAAAAAAAAAAAAAAAAAAAAAGCCTGCAGTCTTAGTCCTCTGGCTTTGCTTTTCTAGAAATTCAGAAATGTGGAACCTGTCTCTCAGGTTGCATTCAAATCCAGGAGGAGGGGAGTCATGTTACTGCGTGATACCTGAATGAATTCCTTGTTCCCAAATTTCCAAGCCCTGCCTGCCCCGGTGAAGATGTGACCTGCTGTGGCCAAGAGCACGGACAGCAGTCAGGGTTTGCCACTTTCACCTTTCCCTAGTGCTCTGTCATCAACCTGGCAGTCATCTGACACAAGTCATCAGAGATCTTGTAAAAGGTTTTAGAGGACTGGTTTCTTAATAAAAAATCACCACATTATTCTCCTGCAGTAATGGGAAGATTTGCCCATGTTCATTAAACATTTGACCCAAAATCTGAACAAACTTCTTTTCCATTATGTCATGCATCTGCAACCCTATAAAATACATCTCTGCTTTTCCTCCAATTAAAGCATTGAGAAATAGAAAGAGAGAAAGCTGTCGGAAAGAAAACATTCTGAGTGTACTTCTACCTTCTTTAGACCTTGTTGGTCATGTAGAGTCACTGCATGCTCCCAAAGTGGCCAATACATTTTAATAATCCCATTGGGATTGCTTCAAGGGTAAGTGTCTGGTTTTATATTTTAGCTGAAATTAAATATGCAATTAACAGTGAATACAAACAGCAAATATCTGCAGTCTGTTTTCCAGGCTATTGAGAAATGTGGATTTGTCATCCCTCTGTCTACCTTTCAATCCTCTATTGACCATTACCATCATCACTGAAACAAACTTTAAATAATGAAGCAATAAAATTCATTTGCTTTGGCAGTCAAAAAAGCAAATCACAGCAGGGATCATGGGGAAAGAGATAGGAACAAAGTAGAGCACATCATTATGTGTTCATCCAGGCACCACCAACACCGTGCAGTTTGGTTAGCCAGTATTAAGGAGCATGTGGCAGCCTAAAAAGGGGCTCAGTCAGGGCAACAAGGATGAGCAAAGTTACAGCAAAGTTCCAGCTCAGGAAAGATAAATTCAGGACTCCTGGACTGGAGATGAGGCTGGTAGGGGGAGGAATCACAGCTGGCTATCAAACCACGAATGGCACAGTCCCACAAGCAGTAGGATGAGACATCACCTGAATCTTTCCAGAGGCATGTCCAGGGACACATAAGGAGAGGATTTCACCTGCTGGGCAGTTACACTGCAACACTTCTTACCATGGGATGCTGGGATGGGTGTTGAATGCTTTCATCAGCCCAAAGGAAAATTAGGCAGATTCATGAACAACACATTTGTTGAAGGTTGCTAATACAGAGAGTGGATTCATCTCACAAAATTCCTATGCTGTGAATAGTTTGGTGTTGGGGGAGTGCTTAGAAGCAGTTTTTTTTCCTAACAGAAAGAAACAAATACTACTTTTGATACTAAATGAGGTAATCTTTCACACAAATCAAAATCTGATAGCACTTGTTTAGTGATGAATAGAAAAAAAGTTAGTTCATATTATTTGCATATGAAGATAAGCTCTGCTTGGATAGTGCCCCCTTGAGCACCCTTCTGATTTGTTATCATGGGGTCACAGAACACTTCAGCTTCACTATTTTCCATATTTAATCCTTCCTAATACCCTTGTCTTGATGGGATTATCAGGTGCTGAAAACACTTCCTGGGAGGAAAAGATTTTATTGTGTCTTTGTTCATCTATTTGATGTGCTGATTTTCATAAGACTGCCTGGATATTTTCCCAGTCCACATTTGGGTGACAATAGTTTTGTGGGGTAAATATTTTGTGCATATGATGTAGAGCAGAGTGGAGAGCCAGGAGCAATTCATTAGCTGGAGTCACAGCTTGTCACAGGGCCCGGTGTCAAACCCATCCACATGCCTTGTCCCACAGGCCACTCTAACAAGCTATTGTGTCTTCCTGCTCCATCCTCAAGCCCTTCTGTACAAGGAGTATGAAAGCCTTTTCCAGATCAAAAGCAAGCTTCCACATGGAATGCTTTGGGGTGATTAACTATGTAGTTATGCAAACAGGTAATCATATCCACGATTCATGGACTTGCACAAAATAGCAGAGCTGCAATTAATCAAACATTTTGGAGATGAGTTTGTCGCCTGCTTGAATTACTGCATCACTAAAACTCTAATATGGTCAGATCAGGTGCTTTTTTGGTAATATGAGGATTATTACTCTGTACATCTGTTTGTGCAGACAACACAGCCTGCAAGAAAATCACATCATCTATATTCTCCGTACTACAACAGTTAAATGAGCAAGCTAAACCTGGCTGGAACTTTTTGTACATCTGCATAATTGGTCTGTGTGTAGTGGGGAAGGCAGGAGGAAGCTTTTTCAAAAATCTTCTTGCAAAAATCTGACAGTACCACTGTAAGGACTGACCACATAGTCTGAACATTATGATTTTGCACATTGTAATTTTGAACGTTGTGATTTTGAGCCTGCAAGCTCAAAGCTGAGTGGGAGGTACAGGGTAGGGCCATTAGCTGCCCCTCTTTGGCAGGCAGCAAGGCCAGGCTTGTGGATGTCAAGGCTGCTGAAAGCTAATGGGGGCTGTTATACCACATGCTGCTAGCAAGTGCTGAAGTACACTTGATGTTTCAGCAAGGACTGAGGCTAGCTACACTCACTGCAGAAGAGGAGCATGAAAAAGCCAGCCAGCCATTAGCGAGTACTTAAGATACAAGAAATTTAGGCTTTTGGCTTTTATTTGCAATAATTTATTAAGAGCTGGTGCCCTGGGCTACCCATCCACTCTGTCCAGTGGAACACACATCAGGTAGGACCTCAAGTTTCTAAGAGTTCAGCCAAATGGTTCTGACTTCATAAAATCTGGCAGCAGTTTAGCCTGACTAGGAGGAATTGGTGATTTTAAACCAGAAATGGAAGCAGATAAAGTAAATGCAAATGCATTTGCATTTCTGGGCTGTTTGCTCGTGAGGAGGGAAACATGGCTGCTGCTGCTCTCAAATGCCTGTCATTTTCTCTCTGCTTTAGTTTTAATTAAACCTTGAGTCCCCAATTAGGTCTAAAAGGACTTGACAAAGAGAAATGTAAATCAACAATTTGTGATGAAGCTGCTTTTCAGCTTTCAGGGCTTTTCTTTCTGTACGTTGAAAGCATCAGTTGTGCAAAGGCTGCAGTTAGCAAATATGTATGTGTAAAGCGCTTTAATTTGCCTGTAATCATAATGTTTATCAAAGGAGAGCTGTGAGGAGCTTTTCCTCTGATGTTCTCTTTGTGCAATAAAGATAAGATTTTGGATTAAATAAATACAACTCTTAGAGTAAAAAAAGAAGCTTAATTTGAAAAACCAAGTTACTGATATTGAGAACTTGCATACACTTTACTAAATTATTCAGTGAACCCCCTGCTACTTTTTTTTTTAATTGGTCCTTTTCACAGACGTTCAGAAGAAATCTTTTGACCTTCAAGAAAAATAAAATAAATACCTTGGGGAATTATGCTCACAATTTTTGTAAGAACTCTTAGTTCCATACCTCTGAGTGGAATCATAGAGAATTGGATTGGAATGTCTCACTTTTCATATCAAACAAAATGCGTGGACCTGCTACTGCTGCAAGGCACTCTTTTCTTCTCTTTCTTGGGCCTGATGGACAAAACCAGGACAAAAAAAGGAAAAAACCTTATGCTGTTAACCAGTGGTGTGTCAAGGCTATGTTTGGCAGCTCCTATTATGGCATTTTAGCATTGCTTAGATCAGATGAGTGGAAGAAAGTCTTTTAGTGGAATTCCATGGGGGCAAAATATCAGCATTAACTTTCGCTCTGTTTTATCTGGTGGGACCCAGTGCATGTCCAGAAATTGTTTATTAATAAATATAAATGGGATTTATTCACAGGTTTGTAGAAGTTCTCTCTTGCCTAAAGGCAAGTCATAAATACCATATCATTAATGATCTGAGTGCCATTTTGGTACATTTGGAATTTATCCTACTGAGTTGCAAGAACTTGGTTCATTTTTTTTTTGAAAAGCCGTGTTAAGGAGCTGAACCAAACTATGTTTACAAAGATTTCTCAGCAAGTGTATGTATTTTTATTTTTAATATATTTTATTGTCTCAGAAAATAGGAAACAGTGATTGTGCCCCATTAAGTATCATGCATCCATAAGTGTGAGCACTAAAGGATAAAGAGGACCTACTTCAAAGAGGAATTGTCCTGTGTTTTTATAATTTACAAGATTATGTATTAATTTGGGGTTGGATTTGGGTGTTTTTTCTGTTTTTAAGTTTGTTTCCAGAAGCACATGCTATTTCAAGACAAAGTTGCTAACAAGTCTCATGTTAGAGGAATATTTTTGTGATGCATGATCACTGGGCTTTAGCCCCAGGCAACTCCCCATGAGCAGATCTGTGTGCCAACTGGTCTGAAGCTCTTCCATTCTCTCCTCCCGGGGCTCTTTCATGTTGCGTGGAACACTTAAATACTGATAGATGTGGAAAACAGAATATCTTGATTCTAGTCCGTACTCTCCTAAAAATTGGACCAGCTGTAATGGCACAAAATGGTTTGGGGACTTTCATGTTGTTATTTTGTGATTACAAAGGGGATGGGTAGCTTCAGATGAGTAAAGGAGAAGAGAGGACAAAACATATTGGTCTACTGGTTTTTTCTCATACATCTTTCCTGGAATTGCTGTACAAAACCTCTGGGGCAGATGGTTCAGAGCACACTGACCTTCCAAACAGAAAATCTTCTGCAAGCAGATGCTGATTCTGATGTATTTGCATACCCTGTCTGGGGGTCATGTGCAATTTTTTAATGGGTAGCTGTCTTATGCTTGCCTCTTACAGCATTTCTGGTGGAGGGTTGTGCCCTGGTTATCCCCTTTTGTCTTGGAGCTTGCCTCATAGGCATTTATACCTCTGCAAAGTGCATAGATAATAGGGGTTCTTTAATTTGCAAACACTTTGTATTCACTTGGAAAAAGCATGAAGCCTCGGGGATGGGAGCTTCTCTGTGGATTTTCAAACAGCTGGGGACAGCAGTGGTGGAGGCTTGTGGTCCCTCACATGCCCAGCTGCCCAAGGGTGAAAAGAAGAAGCCTCTCCATCTGCTGGGGGAGGCTTTGCATCATTTTGTAAGGGATACTACGTTTTAAAGTACAAAATGATTGTCAGTTTCTATGCCTCTGAGCTGTTTTCAAAAGCAGCATTTTCCTTGACTCACAGTTGTATCTAAGCTGTGTTATTTGAGATCCTGTTAAATGCCTATATTTGATGGAGATGGCTCTTGTATTTCTTCACTGTACCTCAAAGTTTGTCTTCAAAGGGGCAGCTGGCTCTCCTGTCTGGGTAACACCTTCCTGACAGCTCCCAGTCATGTCAGGATATCAGCGTGGCTCCACAGCACGTCCAGGTGCCCCTGTGCTGCTGCTGCTGCTGCTGTGTGTTCAGATGGCAGAAAGAATACTTCCTTTGAAACACTGTCTCCATGCTACACCGATCCTGCTGCTTTGAAGGTGATGAAGTGTGCAGCTCTGAGCATATTTGTGTATCACTGAAAGAATTTTCAGGAAATTTGGGAGAGACGTCTGATTCTGTAATGAGCTCATGCTTCAGACTAAGCTGGGGCTTGTGCAAATCTCATCCTTTAAGGACCCACTTCATAGTAATTACAAAATCCATGAGGTCCTGCTGCTGTTACTGAAGCAGCACATGTATTAGCTTATTGTCTGGGTCTCATCTGTGTTTATGTCTCACTTATGTTTAATCAGACTGAATCCATCCCCTTGGGAATCATCAGTGGTTCAAAATACTCCATGTCAGACTGACCTGCATTTCCCATGAAAAGATTGTTTCATTGCTATTGATAGTTTTACAGGAGTTTTGCAGTGGCTAATTGTGAACTGAGCCATCCTCAGACATCTCTACTGGTTCTTCTGTTTTCTTTTTTCTTCTGTTTTGCTAAAGACTAGTATGGACTTTTTTCTTCATGGGAAGGGGCAAGAAAACATCTACTTTCAGGACAGTATTCCCTCCTTCTCTGTCCTCTCCCTACTCAAAACTGCGCTTGTGAAACCAAAATGCACTCAATTCTGATAGCATTTAGAGAATCTTGGTTGCATCAGTCTGTGATAATTCCTTTCACAGGGTCGCTCAGGGATCAAATCAGGTGAAAAAGGGTTTTTGACAAACAAAGAATGTGTGATGTGAGCAGCTGTGAGGCTTTGGGCACAATTTACCTTGGTGCCACCAGCCAGACTTTGAAACCTGTTTGTGTGGTACTTTGAACAAATCAAGACTTAAATCAAGATGAGTTTTTGCTTTACAGCAGTCAGCAACCCTCAAAACTAAGGACCCAAACACAAGACATGCTTGTCTTGTCCTGAAGACCATAACTTGCTCTACAAGTGCTCACTGCCTTATTTCCAGTGCCACCCACTGTTAAGGGTGGCACGACTTGTTTTGCAAGCTGCTGCTTCATTTAGGAGTGTTGTGACCTAAAAGTGATATTGCCATGTCCTGCAAAACACAGTAATGCTTACACTGATCCATACAGTCTGACCATGTGTTAGCCCTGGACTTAGCTCTGGATACTAAGGCAGTAAAAGCAGCGTTTGCTTCCCCTTAGGGAATCAGGGATTGGTGGTGGGTCTGCAAATCACACTCCTGAGTGCAGTAACAATGTTCTGCTATGACTTCTTACAGACTTGTCTTTCATGGCTATCCCCTAAAGCTTGAAAAAGATTGGTTATTGTTCATATTTATAAGTTCTTAAGTGAATAGCACAGTGAGACTTCAAGTGACATTTAAGAAATGAAATCAATATTATAGTAGCACATCTTCAGCATTCTTGTCTTGTGTTAGGCAGGAAACAGTGAGCCTGGCTATAATAAACATGCACGCATGCTCAAGGCTATATTTGTATCAAGTAAGTTGTGATTCCTCTTGGGAGGATATTTAGCACAAGCTCCCTCTTGTGCAGCACTGTGCTGAATGTGTCTTACAAATGCACCATATTATAGTTTTGGTGATGTCTTGTTTTATTTAATCTAGTAGTCCATCCTAAAACTCCTTCTGTATTACATCATCTTTCATTTTGTCAGTCACATTGTGAGGGTTCTAGAAAGAGCAGTCTATATGCACAGCTATTATGAGACATAACTGGTTCATGTTTAAATAGATACCTTGTATTTTGTTTTTTTTTTTGTAGGCCATAGGTCCTTCCTTTCCTCAACTGTTCTAATTCTTCCACCAGGATTTTATGGTCGTCAGAACAGGAAAACCAAATTCCTGTCAGTAAAGCTGAATGTCAGCTAGTTCATTCACAAGGAAAAATGAAGCTGAGTTAATGTGGTGATGCAAAACCTTTTTATTTATGTATCTTGTTCAAAAATAAATAAAATTCCTTCATGAGCTTGGTCACACAGAATGTGGTCCTCTTTGCTGTCATAAGCTTCTCCAAACTTCCAGCTCCTACTTGCTCTACTAATCCCTCCTCTTCATAGTTGTGTTTTGTTACACTCATTGAGTCTGTCTGACAGAAACAGAGAAGCTTCTCATTTGATTTGCTTTTAGTTTCTTAATTTAAAAAAAAAATCTAGCCAGTACTATAACAAGATTCTAAAATAATTTTAAAATGAAGAGTCCTTTACTGTTCTTCCCAATGTCATTTAATGACCTTTCTTTGCCTCTGTGGAGGGTTGACCCCGGCTGGGTGCCAGGTGCCCACTCAGTCACTCTGTCACTCCCTTTCCCACTGGGACAGGGAAGGGAATAAGATAGAGCACAAACAGCAGGGTGAGATAAGGCAGTTTGATTATAGCAAAAAGAAAGAAACAAGCAGAGATGTGCATGTGCAGGAGCTAAAGAGGAAGAAGATCAGTCTCTATTTCCCATCAGCAGCAATGTTTGGGCACGTTCCAGGGAGCAGGGCTTCAGCACATGTAACAGTTCCTCCAGAAGGCAAACACTGCAAACTCACTAATGCCCCTCGTTCCTCCTCTCTCCCTTAGCTCAAATATCTGAGCTCATGTCATACGGTAAGGACTATCCTTTTGGCTACTTTGGGACAGCTGGCCTGGTTGTGTCCCCTCCCAGGACCTTGCCCACTCCCATCCCCGCTGGTGAGGGAAGGGATGTCAGAGGGACAGTTCTGCTCAGCTGTACCCAAAACCCCTGATCTCTTATCAACACCCACCCAGCTACCAATACGAAGCACAGCACTGTAAGGGCTGTGAACTTTACTGCAATCAGACCCAATACAGCATGACCTTTCTAATCCTTTTCTGAAGGAACAGCCTGTTTATACCCAGAGATGGAACTGACCTTGGCTGCAGCATTGCAATTTCACTGTGTTTATGCAAAATTCAGGTCACTGGCCATTTTCTTACCTCTGCAGAACAGAATTAACACTACAGTGTCAGCTTGATGTTAATGACTCAAATTGCCTGTAATGAAATGAAAGATATTTTGCATGACCTTGTTGGCCAGTGTGAATAGCAGAAAAAAGAAGCAAATCTGTGATTTGTGTTGCCTCATTTGTTTCTACAGGTTCCCTTGGGCTAAATTACAGCAGTGATGCAGTCAGCTTTCTTCACCATCATTAGCAGTGCTGAAAACCCTCTCATTATGACTATCTTTAAGGGGCAAAGGTGGTGTTGAGCAAGTGTTCATGTAATGTTCTGTGTGGCTGGCAATTGCAATATGCTGATGCTGCAGTAAGTGCTCCTCTTGCTCCAGGTTTTTCACCAAGACTGACTTCAAATGTTGAAATGGGAACCTGTATAGCCAAACCCACCATCTTGGAATACCCTTTCATAGTCACCATTGATGCCTTAAGTTTTAGCTTTTATATTTTTCAGATCCTGTACTACATTAGTGTATAACTCTGAACTTCATATATTGTGTTAGTAAGTTCTCTTCATAGTTTGGTCAGACAAAATCCTCTCTCAGATGGGAATCAAGGCCATCATCTCAGTCTCGTGCCCAAAAAGTATAAACAAAAGTGAGTTGGGGGGAGCAAGCTGGGGAAATGTGACTTAATTACCTGAAGCTGTAATTGGACAATTAACCCCTGATATAAGTAGACCAAAATTGTATCTGTCTGAGAAAACTGATGACTGTTGTCCTCATAGCCTCTACGAGGCTCCTGCACTGCCCAAGGTATATCTTTTGGAGGCCTTTCAAGAAATATCCACTTTGTTTTCCAACTGTGCCTAGCCTCTGTTCTAGGTAGCCTCTCCAGGCATCCCCACGAGGCCCAGATGCTGTTTGTGGTGCCACGATGGCAGTGTGGAGCAGCCTGTGAAGTTTGTGGTGCCACGATGGCAGTGTGGAGCAGCCTGTGAAGTTTGTGGTGCCACGATGGCAGTGTGGAGCAGCCTGTGAAGTTTTGGTGTCACGATGGCAGTGTGGAGCAGCCTGTGAAGTTTTGGTGCCACGATGGCAGTGTGGAGCAGCCTGTGAAGTTTGTGGTGCCACGATGGCAGTGTGGAGCAGCCTGTGAAGTTTGTGGCGCCATGATGGCAGTGTGGAGCAGCCTGTGAAGTTTGTGGTGTGGTGGTGCCACAATGGCAGTGTGGAGCAGCCTGTGAAGTTTGTGGTGTGGTGGTGCCACATTGGCAGTGTGGAGCAGCCTGTGAAGTTTGTGGTGCCACATTGGCAGTGTGGAGCAGCCTGTGAAGGAGAACCCATGGCCAGGCAGCCCAGAGTGGTGACAAGGCTCTGTGCAGAGAGGACTGAGTGTCTGCAAGGAGGGCTGGGGAGAAGGGGACCCATGGAGGACAGTGGCAGCAGCCATTGCCACGTTACCCTCCAGGCAAAGATGAGTGCTACAGCTGGGCTGGTTATGTACTGTGAATGGATAAACAATCTGGGAGTAAGGCTGTCCATGCCCAAACACTGGGAATAGGTGGATTTAGTGGAAGAGGTGTGGGTGGGAAAGCAAGCCTCAAAATGCCTGCAATTAGCAATGATGGTGCACCAGGGGCCTGAGCCAGCTGTGTTAGTCATGAGACCTCCTTCCCGTGGGTTAAATCCTGGAGGGCACTGTGGGCTTGAATCTTCACCAGTTTCTGTGGGCTTGAATCTTCACCAGCTTCCTCCATCAGCAGATTTCCTGCATCCCGTGTCCCTGAGGTTCAAAAGCACAGAACAAAAACCTTCATGGCATACTCCCCTTTCCTGCACAGCACTGTCTTCTCTCGTCTCTTGTGTGAGTTCATGCGGGTGCAGGCAGTGAAAAGGGAAGTCAAGGCTGTTCCAAAATGCGTGATGAGAGGCAGACCCGGCTGTCAGTGATGTCTTTATCCAAGAAAATTAATAACTTGAAGATCATGTAGGGGACACAGAGATGAACAGATCTTTTTTTAAGTAGGTGAATAAACCCCTGAATCTAAAAATAGATGAAGAAAAGGGCAAGAAAAGTGAGTGGCTTGGCATAATCCATAGAAAAGGAGGTGTGGGACTGGGTGTTGTAATTTCTAGTTCCCAGCTCAGTGTTCGGTTGTCTGGACTACACTTCCCTCTGCTGCCCTATCTTGAATTTCATTAATTTAATTACTTCAATGACAATAGGAGCAAGGCCTTAGATTAGGGTTTTCAGGGACAGGTGAGGGAGTCAGAGACTTGCTGCTGGTATCTGGAATGATATTTTTGGTTTTGAAACCAATTAGAAAGGTCAAGATTTCAGTTATTTGTAAACGATGTTTTTGGGAATTTGAAGTTCCTTTATTTGCCTCCTGCTTCCAAAGTAGGAGGTAAGAAGAATTATGTGGACCCTGGTCAAGCTGTCAGTTGATTGTTATGTTTGTTGGCACTTGCATATAACCACTGAGTTCCTTTATAAATATATACATATGCCACCTGCAATACATTTTTAAGACAACTAAAAATAAATGTAAAACTATGAATCATGTGATGGGTAGACTTAAACAAAATCACAGTGTGTCCTACTGGATCCGTGTCTTGAAAACCTCAAAATGTACACCTCAAAACAAAATGAACACCTCAAAGTGAACACCTCAAAATACAGGTAAGGCTGAATATCAGAAACTCAAAAAGGACTCACCAAGGATCTACCAACACCTTGGGCAAGGGAAAGGACAGCCTGTGACTGCAGGAATATTCACAATGAGGGCAAGCCAGAAGCTGCTTTTCTCTCTTCATCAGTATAACTGTATGGGTTTCCCCTATGCCTGCTGCAGAGGAAAAAGCAGCATGAGCAGGCATAATTCAGCCCCCCGTTTATTTTCCTGGGTATGGAAGGCTGTGCAGCACAGCTCAGAGGGAGCCGAGCTGGGGGTCAGCCTGGGGGTCACGCCACTCTGAAGGAGCTTGATGGGAAGAGTGGGAAGGTGACTGCCTGAACCATAAGACACAGTGAATAATTTTTTCCTCCATCTTCATACAGGTGTTCAAGCGGTCATGCATGCAGTTATCCTTGCATACCAAGGTGTGCACGCCAAATTTACACTGCCAGCTGCATTCTGCATGCAGGTCACGAGCAAATAAATGCACATGCAGCAGGTTAGGAATGGAACTCTCCTTCAAACATGCAATGCCAGTGTAAAGCATGAGAATTAGGGACTCACAGCTGAAACCCTTGCCATTAGCATGAAAAGGAGTTCCAGTATCATCAGAGTTCCCTGTGCTTTGTCTTACCATAAATGGATCATGAATAAAACATTCTGAGTCATGGAGAAGAGTGCAGCTCCCATAATTGCAGGTGAGTGATGTAAAGGTAGCATGGCAACACCAGCAGCTTCATCCTGCTGTAGAACACGAGAGTGACAGGGAAACAGTGATGCTGGCTCCACTGGCAGACCACCTCGAAAACCTGCTGAAGCATGTGTGCACCTGCAAACATCCCAGCTCTGCTGGGGTGTCAGACTGGGAGCTTAGGGCCATCCCAATACTTGGCTGGAGAGCTTAGAGAATGCCTTTCTAATGCAATTCCTCCACTGACATTTGTCTTTCATCAGGAAGTTCCGTCCAGCATTGAACAGATTTGCCTCAATGCTAAAATTCATACATGTAAACATTTATTCATCTTTTGCAAAACTACAACTGAAAAGGGGACACAGCTGAGAAAGAATCTTTTGAGAAAAAAAAAAAAAATCCGTGAGGAAAAAGAATCCTTTCTTTGAGAAAAAAGAATCTTTTCAGGATTTGTGGAAAGCTGTGGTCATTTACCACTTGCATTGTGCCCATGGCAAAGATGTTACTATCCAGCAGGAACTGTGGCAAAACCCATCACCTCTAAAGATTTTCCACAGGCATAGCGACACTAATGGGAGAAGAAAGAGGTCACGTTTATGAAAAGGAAAGCAAAGCATCATTTCCAGATTTGCCCTTTTCATAGGTTTCACCATATGAAGAAAAATCAGCTTCATCCTCTACTTCTGTCATGGTGACCTGTAAAACGGGCACACAAGTACAGCATGCCTGTTGCTCCAGCTGCAGCTTGCATTACAAAGATCTAACCACATTCTTATTCAAGTTACTTTCTAAACCCATCGTGATTAGTATTGTGTCATGTTTCTTGGAAGCAACCCGCTTCAGGTCACAGAGTGTAATTAAAGGCAATTAATGCAATTACTCACAACTGTGCTACTGATAATGCTCCAGATGCCATTACAGCGCTGTGCCTCCTGCTACTGGTCCTCACAGGCTGTGCCTTTATGCTCGCCTAGTGTTGTCATTGTGGTTAAACGGGGGGCTGAAAATGGGAGTACAATTTATTGCTCCTAACTCCCTTCTCTCTGAAAATTTCAACTGTGCCATGGCAGAGCCTGAACTCATTCGTTTATTCACTGACTGATGAAGAGTAAGAAAGAGAGAAGAGTGAAGATTGCCACGGAAAATGATCATAGTTGAAAGGTTATAAAGAAAATATATGCAAAAGTGTGTTTTACAGTAGTCTGTTCTACAACTAAACATATACTAAATGTGCTGATTTCTTCTAATGAGCTTTATAATTATGGAGTAAATTTTCAAAGGAACTATAACTTTAGGCAGTAAAATCTGAAAGACTTTAATTAGCTGTGAACTTCAAACTTTTCCTTTGCAATCCAGCCCTGCCTTTCCCTTTTGTCTCAGCCACTGCCAAGTAATTTACAGTTCAAGAAAGGCTAATGGAGCTATAAACACAGCACAGATGCCTCTCACATTTCCTTTATTGGGCTGAGGTATGAAAATAGCCACTGCTTCCAGAGAAGGGCACACATGTAATTATAGAATTATCTCAGGTCTTCTGCTTATCTGCAGAACAGGTACACCACAAACCATCTTTCATCTTCAGTGGGGCTTGCTTAGGGGGCTGAAACCCACCTGAATTCACCCCCTGCCCTCTGGGTTTATTTTTGTGAAGTGAGTGTTGGTTTGTTGGGATGATTGTTAAACTCATTAAGTCTCTAAAGAAGGATTGACTACTGTAAGCTCGATTTTAAAAGCTGTCTCAGACAGATAGTGAGATATCTTTGGATCCCCTTGTGAGCCTGTCAGTCACTGCAGGCACGTTAGGGTTCAACATTTCCCACCTGCACCAGCACGAAACAAAAATATCTCATCTGTGCTGAATGGTGTTGAAACAGTTTTATAGCAATGCAGTTGTGACTGGGTTCATTAGCTCCAGGTCAGGGCTGCCTGCTGTTCACCTGGGCCTTTCTCAAAATGCAGGTTCAGCAGGGCAGGAGCCTGGGCAAACAGCACTGCCCTGCAGCAGTTGATGTCTGGAAACACAGCCTGTCTCCAGGACCAGATCCTGCTGCTGGGACAGGGGCTTGGAGTTGTCCAGGAGAACTGAAAGCTTTGGCAGAGAGCTTAGTCCATTTCCCTTCTTCCCCTGGGGGTGGTTGCAGTAAAGGGGAGTCCGTATCCTTGGGAAAATGCAGTAGGATCCACATAATGCTTTGTTTGTAGAAGGCTAGCTGTGAGCAGATGCTGTGGCTGATGGTCAGCAGCACTGCAAACAGGGTGTTTCAGGATATGAGAGCAAATGAGCAGAGGTCAGCAGCCTGCATGTGCACCTGGCTGTTTGCTGGCTCTGGGACCTTGCAGGGCAGGCAGTCCTGTCACACACAGGCTCTGTGCAAAGCTGAGGCTGATCTTCAGCTCTCTGGTAGCTGGCAATGCCCTGCAACATGTACGCTGGGTCACATATGTACCAGCCACAGGAACATCTTCCCAGAAGGGTTTTCATGGGGCCTGATAAGCATTTGCACCTCAGCTGACAAGAGCCATGGTTTGATTTTTAGGACTCCTCAGACATACCACTGGTCAAATCACAGCAGAGGTGCAACAGAGACCTTGGGACCCCTCACAGCTCAGGGCTCATTTCATGCACTCCTGCCTGACGCCAAATTTTGTCTGTTTGTTCCTCTGAGAGTGTGGCTCACAAGAACTTTGGAGAGTAGGCCTTTACATGGGTGCTATGGCTATAAAGGCAGGTCAGAAACAGGATCCTAAAACAGGAATTAGTAGTTCTTGTATTAAAAGGGAAGCATCATCTACCAACGCAGGGCATTGTTTCATTTCTGCTTTCTGTAGTCCATATAATGCCCAGAAACCCTCAAGACTTTCACCATCTGTATGGTTTCTCCTATCCAGCTTTGGAGAGTGTATCAAGCATAAATCAGGTATGCAACTACTGTTCTCAGTTTAATTTCCCCTCACCTGCCCCACTTCTTCTTCCAGTCCCATTTGCCTTAAACCCACAGTGCTCGGGCGGACTAAGACACTCTCAGCTGGGGTTGGCTTTGGCACCCGTGGCCAGCCCAGCAGCACCACAGCACAGAAGCTGTCCCTTTATATGCGATCATGAATGTCACCTTAAGCGTCATTGCAATATACAAGTGAGCAGGAGCTTTCCTACTGAATTCAATTACGCCTTCTTGTGATATTTAGAGCACATTTACTACGGTGATGTGACTGTTGGGAAGGACAAGGTAAGAAATAACATGCCACTGATGAAGGTGAGAGCCTTAATCCAACTGAAAATGGGATATCCTGGCAGGCTTGATGAATGCAGGTTAGTTTCCATGAAATAATCTCTGCAGCTTTCACAAGGGTGCTCAGAGTGCCATCATCCACTGCATCAGGCCTGTAGAGCTTTGCATCACCCATCTTTTGAGAGCTATGGCACAAGCGTGTTTGTTTGGAGGATGTCCTTGCAGCCATGTCTTCAAACACAGAGGAGATCCCCTTTGAGCAGTAGCCACAGAATAGCCTCCATTTGAACCTCCTCTGTTTTGTGGGAATTGGTCTGAGGTATGCCAAGGCTGTGTCCCAAATGATGCACATCCTGGTTGTTGGGGAGAATGAAGACTAGGAAGACTGGCAACTTGAGTGGCTCCTGAGTCCCTGAATGATCAAGCCTAATCCCACCTTCTAGTGTCAGAAACAGAAGATAAGATTTGAAATATTACCTTAATGATTGATTTATTTTATGCTTTGATCTCTATCCACAAAGCCATTTAGTAGAAAAAGTTCTGTTGACTTGAGCCCTTGTCTTCATTTCATTGTCCTGAGGCCCCTGAACACCCTGGTGCCACCTGGCTGACAGAGCAAACAGATAAAGCCAGAGCAGCCAGAGCACAGTCTGACAGGTCCTTAATGCCTCCCCACTCTGCACAGGTGCTTACAGCAACGCTGACATTTTGTGTCCAACTCAGAGAGAAGGAGAGGATAAGGAGGGCTTGTGGTGCTGGGAAGAGGAAGAGGAACTGCAGGCGTACAGGGTGAGCTGTTAGCAAACATCTCTGGTCAGGCAGTTCTGCTGTGTGAACTGGGATTTGAGCTACAGCTCTGAATTTTCTTTATCTGCCTCTGAGTCACTGCCAAACACTGACAGGCACCTCTGATCTTGATTTGCCACAGAAAAAACAAGCTGTTTGTTCTCTTGGCTCTGTAATGTACTTTGGATTTGACCTAGAAAGTTCATATTTGGTAGAGAAAGATTCCTTCATTGCCTGGTATTTGTGGGGTTTTTATGATGATAAAGTTACCAATCATACCGAAACTTCAAAAAAATTATCCATGAATTGCAGAAATGAATCAGCAGAGCTCTTAGTAGGTGTCCATTTACAGGACTTGCCTAGTGATCAAATAAACTAAAATCTCTTGCCCCATTAATTCTGATTCATCTAGTTTCTCAGTGGGTAGTTATAAAAATTGCAATTTAAAATATTTATCGTAACATTGTTAAATGCATTTTGTAGTTTATAGTCATGGCTTGATTTCAACACAGAAAAGCTCTAAAAACCTTTGTCTATTGGTGCTCCCTAGCGGTGAAGTTTGCCCTCAGTAGAGCTGGAGGAATTTCACTAGTTACTGTGCAATTCCATATCTTAATTGATTCAAGTCACCCAAAAAGCCTCTTTGGAGATGTAAGGTCATTCACACATTGCAGATGTGCAGGGTTGAGGTTTCATGTGGCACAGGGCCTCTATGATGTGAGAAATGTACATTGCTGCAAAAGAAAATCCTTTTTTTCCATCCCAGGCTTTGTTCATTCCTGTCTTTAGTGATAATGTGCTACTGCCCTAAATAACATGAGATACAGTTCTTATTCTTTTTTCTCCCTCTGTGTCTGACAGAAATCCAGCACCAACGCAGTGTACCTGGCTGCCTTCCTGTAACTGTGCCAGGCTGGGGACAAAGCACTTGTCAGGCAGTTCTGCTGTGTGAACTGGGATTTGAGCTACAGCTCTGAATTTTCTTTATCTGCCTCTGAGTCACTGCCAAACACTGACAGGCACCTCTGATCTTGATTTGCCACAGAAAAAAACAAGCTGTTTGTTCTCTTGGCTCTGTAATGTACTTTGGATTTGACCTAGAAAGTTCATATTTGGTAGAGAAAGATTCCTTCATTGCCTGGTATTTGTGGGGTTTTTATGATGATAAAGTTACCAATCATACCGAAACTTCAAAAAAATTATCCATGAATTGCAGAAATGAATCAGCAGAGCTCTTAGTAGGTGTCCATTTACAGGACTTGCCTAGTGATCAAATAAACTAAAATCTCTTGCCCCATTAATTCTGATTCATCTAGTTTCTCAGTGGGTAGTTATAAAAAATTGCAATTTAAAATATTTATCGTAACATTGTTAAATGCATTTTGTAGTTTATAGTCATGGCTTGATTTCAACACAGAAAAGCTCTAAAAACCTTTGTCTATTGGTGCTCCCTAGCGGTGAAGTTTGCCCTCAGTAGAGCTGGAGGAATTTCACTAGTTACTGTGCAATTCCATATCTTAATTGATTCCAGTCACCCAAAAAGCCTCTTTGGAGATGTAAGGTCATTCACACATTGCAGATGTGCAGGGTTGAGGTTTCATGTGGCACAGGGCCTCTATGATGTGAGAAATGTACATTGCTGCAAAGAAAATCCTTTTTCCATCCCAGGCTTTGTTCATTCCTGTCTTTAGTGATAATGTGCTACTGCCCTAAATAACATGAGATACAGTTCTTATTCTTTTTCTCCCTCTGTGTCTGACAGAAATCCAGCACCAACGCAGTGTGCCTGGCTGCCTTCCTGTAACTGTGCCAGGCTGAGGACAAAGCACTTGTGGAAAGGACTTTGATGACTGCCAAACTGGCCCCACTTGTGGGCTGAACTCCACAAATTTGAGAAATATCTAAGAGAAGAGGGAACCCCACAGCACATGTCAACCCTTTCCTGTGAAACAACTGTGCAGAGCCACAAACCACAGCTCTGTGCCTCATGGAAACTGCTGGTAATCCTGGGCACGGCTGACTGGCTCAGGTTCTGCAGGGATAGGAAGTTTGTGCCAGGATAGGCCCTGGAGAAAACAGCAGAGCCAGAGAATCACAACTTTCTGCACACAGTCTGAGCTAGGAATGGGTGCACTGGGAAGGAGCCCAGGTTGGGGGTGCACCCGGTTCCCTTCACCTTTTCCCAGTGAGGTGGCTTTCAGATGCTGTTTTAATCAAACAAGGTGACTTACTTTGATTGGTAATTATCAGACTTGTTTGATGGCAGTTATCACTGTTTATCAAGGATCCTTATTGCTTTGCTTTGTTCTTTTTGAAGTTTTTCTGTCCCTTTGTTTTTCTGTCAGGCAGGATCTTATCTTCCCATCTTCTGTATTTTCAGCAACATTGCCTCTTTCAGGAAGCTGAGCTCTACCAGCAAACTGTCTGGAAGTACATTGAAATGAGTCTGTGGAACCTGTAAAGGAAAGTTTCAGTTTCTAGTAGTTGCCTTACATAGACACATTATTAGACCCTCTGTCCCCATGCAAGAAAGGCCAGCACAGCAGATGGCCCCTGCAGTTGCAAGGTGTATTTCCAGAGGCCTGGAGCAGAGCCTGTCTGTCCCAGCTTCTGAGAGGTGGTTCCCAGGGAGCATCCAAAGCCTGTAGCCAGCCAGCATGCAGCTTCCTTGCTGCTGACAGGTGTTGCAGATGACATTGGGGAAATCAGCTGTGGCACAGCCTGCTGCCTCCTGCACTCTAGGTATGTCTGCAGCTACTCAGGATCCCACATCTGAGTCCAGCTGAGTTAGTTTGTGGAATGACAGGTATTTTATCCTGTGTTTTGTCTAGAATATCTGTTAAGCTATGGGGTACAAGCACCTCACAGCTCTGTTGTGAGCACTCCAGAAGTTCCATTTCTCACAGAAGAGCTAAGCACAGGTGCAGCATCCAGCATGTCTTGCTGGGTGATGTTTCAGGGATTCCAAATATGGTCTTGTTCAGTGTCTCAGACCTCAGCATCCCTCTTTCACTCCAGTGGTCCAGTGCCTATGGGTACCAATTTGCTGAATGACTTCAACAGTGATGGAAGTAATTTAGGCAGCAACAGCAAATCGGAGACTGTGGCCTCACCCTGCCATGTGACAGACGCTTTAGGATAAAGTGGGGTGGCAGCTCATGTGCAGTGATGCCCATGGTCCAGCCACGAACCGCGGGCCAGCCTGATGAAGCAGAACAAGAACATGTGGCCAAAATGCTGCCATCCCTGCCTTGCATTCATCCCTCTGTGGCTTTGCAGAGGTGGCTGCTTCAGGCTCCTTGCTTTGGTGCAGGAGGTGCTCTCATTACAGCCAGTATTATGGAGGATGAGTGACTCTCTCCTGGCACAGACCAGCTCAGACTCTTATTCAGCTGGTGCTTCCCTCCCTAGGAGGCTGGTTTGGAAAGCAGGCTGCTGTGCAAAGGGTGGCTGCCTTTCCACCCACCTTTCATGATCAGGTGAGGGGGCTGAGTACTGAGTGGTGCATGCCTGTCTGCAGCATTTCTGGTTGGTTCCAGTCCTTTCTGCTGCTGCTAAGGTGCCTTACAAGCGTGGAACCTGGGATTTACTTTCTCCATAATTTTGGTCCTTCACTGTGTGATACATGAAACCCACTTTTTAAGCATCTCAGGCCCTGGAAGAAGAGATTTTTTTTGGTTCAGGGAAATGTGTTTATGCTGTAATTGGGCTGGGGTAGGCCTGTAGTCATGCTTCTGTCTGCCTGGGCCATAGCTGGGCTCTCAATGGGGATAAAATCCAATGTGGCTTCTAAAAGTGAGATGTTTTAAGTTAATTTCCAGGTATCCTGTGGCCTAAAGAAGTGATGAGGCAGTGTTCTGAAAACAAGGGAAGGTGCTGAGCTGGGCTTTCGATCCTTAGCTCCAGGCCAACCATTACTATGGGGTACCAGCAAGGGCGCAGAAACCCAGCAAAAAGTATTTGTGCTTGCATCACCTCCTGGTGGTGCAAGCAGTGAATGTGATTTTCAGAGCTCAATACCCCGAACTGGGCCTAATCCAGAGCAAAACATCCTGAACATCATTTCAGAAGTGGTAGCTAATTCTGCTTCCTGCTGTCCCGAAATTACCTTGATCAGACTCACATCCAAACCCACATTCACACTCCCCAACATGATGAAGTCCTTAGTCCTACTGCTGATGCTCCCAATACTTCTGGATTATTAATTAAACTCAGGGAAGCAGAAAATTCTACATAACAGAAAGAATGCCTGACTTTGTTCATTCAACAAAGCAGCTGGAGAGGGAAGCTGATTCCAAACTCTGCCTCATAAAACCTGAATCTGCTTGTCCAGTCCTTGGACATAAATAGTTTTTCTTCACAGCTGCTGCTGTTCCACAGAATCCTCCATGCTGATTCAGCCCCTCTTCTCCAAGTCCCGACCCTGCCCTTCAATCCCCCCTTCAGCTCTGCGGTGGCAGCCAGGGAGGAGCAGAGGCATGGCATCCCTGGTGAGGCAGGGCACAAGTGGCAGATGCCTGGCTGCATGCAGCGCTGCCCGCCACTGCTGTGCCATGCCAGTGGCACTGCCAGCCCTGCCCTCAGACAGCCCAGTGAGGGACAGAGGGTACAGGATGTTCTATGGGTCACTTTTATTATTGCCACAGCATGTGTCAGAACAGCTCAGCACTGACCCATTCAGATAGCCTTTGTGCTTAAAGGTGTCTCTTTTTGTTTGTTTGTTTGTTTTGGTTGGGGTTTTTTTGTTTGTTTGTGTTTTGTTGTTGTTGTTTGTTTGTTTTTTTTTTTTTTTTTTTTTTTTTTTTTGTTTTTGGTCTCAATATCCCTTCTCATGGGGGGCATATGTATGGAGGAAAAACAACTCTGTGAATTATTAAATTAAGTGCAAGGGGTATTTTCCTCCTGCTCCATGCTGATAGTAGATTTTCATCTGCTGTGTAGGGGTGGAAGATTTCTCTTGTGCTTTGTTTTCAGGAAGATTTTGAGGGGAAAAATGTCTAGTGAATAGTATCACTTTATGCTCTTAAAACTCCAGATTTTGTCAGAACATAGACAGCTGATGCTAAGCCCAGTGTGAGATGAGGGATGTAGTGCACTAAACTCTTGCTATGCGTTTTCTGAAGAACTGAAGGTTGGTGGTGACAGTCCACAGATACAAATTGTATGGGATAGGATAACCAGCTTTTCCTGCCTCTGTACATAGGAAATATGGAAAACGCCAGGAGATGTCACTTAGATTGAAGACCTGTTTGATTTGTTTTGCTTATCTCTCAGAAAATGTTGTGGTGTTTGCCCCCTTCCTTTCTGTTCCCTGTGTTCTTTGCCCTTTGCAGTCCTAGACTTTCTTCTTCAGCAGAGATTTGCAGTAGGAACATGGGCTTCTCTAAGAGGAGGGTTAGAAGTTGACTTGGGAGAATAACATAGTCTTTTTGGAGTACAAGGAATTAGATATGGGATGAAATAGATGAGACATGACCTTGTGAAACCCAGCTAGAAATGCTACAGTGTCAGGCAGAATACTCACTGAATTTTTTTGAGGTAATATTTTCACATTGCTTGAAAAATGATCTTTTATTCAGACATTGCAGCAGAGATGAAGAGACGTGTTTGTTTGCCTGGATAAATAGTTCTTGTAGAAATAATGAAACTGAGGCCATGAATATGTACATAGACATTTCCAAAGTCTGGGGGCAATAACCTGACCTCTTTGGGCTGCTCCCAATTCCATTCCAGTGTTGGTGCTTTGGTCTTTAGGGAATTCTGCATCACATCTTGAGACCACAGACTCAGTTAGGCGCAGCAGATATGGGAATATCTTTCCATGTTGATGCTTTTCTGTGTGAAAATCAATTCTAGAAGGTAGCCTGGTTTGTATGAGCCATCATTTGCCATATTGCTGACTGAATTTCCAAGTGCTTCTATCTCTAGCTGACTGTCAGGAGAGAAGGTGAACACGAGCACTAGGGTACTGTCCACTGTTTAAGATGCCCCTGAACATCCCATGTTTCAAGGGAAAGATGCACTTATGCAAGTGCTAACCTCCATCTAGGGCAGAGAGTGAGATAGTGAGGATACCCTGTAGACAAAATCTTTGAGAAACAGGTATAAAATGGAGAGCAATCCTTCAGTGACAGGCAGTGAGCTGCCACGCTTGTGAAAAACTCCTTTCTTTAGTCACCTTGGTGACAACATGAGTGCTTAATTTGTTGTTCTGGCCCAGACCCTTCATTGGTCTCATCACCTTGCCAGCTTGCAGAGGAGCTGACAGCCTGCTGGGGCACATCAGCAGCTGTACGCAGCCTTGCAAAAAGTGAATTAGCCCAAACTCTTTGCTGCCATGGCCTCTAAGTTTCAGACAACTGATTTACATGGACTGCCATCTAAGCATTCAATACAGATGCAGCCATGCTGTTCTCAAGCCCTGGCTTTGGCGTGAGGTCTACCTGTACCCATCTCCACCTAACGTTTCTGTTAATGCTAAGTGTGGTGCTGGTCTGTGAGCTTGTTCTCTAATTGCAAATGGCTTTTCTTGTGAGACTGCTTTTGTAAAAGACTGCCTTTTACACTATGTGAAGTGTCTTTCCTTTGCAATATTTTAAAATTTAATAACTCTTTAGTAACGCCTTTTTATCCTGATATGAAGAAGTGAAAAAAATAGTTTCTCCGCTAGAAGGTTTTAGCCATCTGCATTATGTACTGTGAACACTGCCTGGCAGCTCACAGCTGTGGCTTGTTTCTGCAAGGCTGGGAGAAACCAGGCATCTCCTGGGGTCCCACTGGGGCTGGAGGGGCTGCCCTCAGTGAGCTGTGAGTGCTGAGCTTTAGACGATGTTCTCTGGAGGGTAGAACACAATATTTTTCACATGACTTTAAAAATCCCACCCAGCAGCAATGATAGAGCCAGTGATGACTATTTTGATTTCCTATGACAAGTTTACACAATGTAATAAGGATCTGGCAGAACATCACTTTGGTAATTTTGTGCTCAAGTTGTGTAACAACAATTCTTGGCAAGCTCAGAATTAAAAGAAAGATCTGCAAAGGCAACTGGAAAATAAAGCTGTGCAGGAAGCTCTGAGGTTTTTTTCAAGGATATAGATGACCTTGTATCCCAACATGTTTTGAGGACTGACATCTTGGCACATTTCCGCCAGTTCAATGGAGTCAAAAGGATCCAATGTAGGATTGCCCTCTGCATGGAATCCTTGCTGGTTATTTGGGAGGTGAGGGATTCAATATTTCACATTGTGATTATTTTTTTAGAGCAAACGACTTCCTTGTTTTGTACTTGCCATTGCTGTTTCTGTTTTGCATGTGTGTATTCTCTCATTTACCATTCCAATCCCTGCCTTGGCACCTCAGTTATGAGGTGGTGCCTGTGCTGCAGGACAGAGGCTCACCGTCCTTGTCTGCTGCCAGCACTTGCCCAGGGCCAGAGAACAGATCTCACCATTGAGGGCAAAAGGCAAACAGCTGTAAATAATCTCAAATGGATTTGGACTTTTGCTTTCTCTGGGAGCCTCTCTTTGCTGGAGATGATGCAGCAGCAGACAGGGGTCTTGCCTGAGCCTGACTCTGTGTCCTGTTTCCTTGTGAAAGCAGTAATAAGTTAGGAGCATGAGCCTTCTTACCAAATTCTCACTCTCCTGTTGTCAGACCGAAGGCAGAGAGTTTGTGCAGCTCCCTGGGGCAGCGCAAGGAGACCTGCAGTGCATTGAGCCACTGTGGCCTGATGCAAATGTACTTTGATTACTCTTGGCACGTCCTGGGCGGCTGCATTTGCACACAGAGGTGGTTCTCCACACTTCTGCAGAACACATCTCCCTGAGCATGCAGGTGCAGAGGCCACTTCGTTCTGAGCACTCCTCCCACCAGATCAATTTGCCTTCATTAAAACATAACCAAATCAAACAAAGCCTCTGGCCTTTCCTTTGAAAGACTGCAGCAAACCACAGCAGGGTGGCATGAGCCTGCAACATACACTGACTTTTCAGGTAACAATCTTACAGTGAGTTAGAAAGGAGGACATTTGTTGTTGTTGGCTTCAATGCATACAGGTTACAAGGCCTATGGAAAAGTGTTCTGTGGGGTTTGCTCTATTTCTTTAAAATGCTGATTACTCTCTCATGGGCTAATATTTATATGGCTTCTGATGCACTGATGGGTTGGTGTTTTGCTCACTGATAAGAATAAAGAGTTTTTTTCTATGTACAGCACAGTGACCGATTAAAGCAAGTAATTGTTGTGTAAGGCTTCATCTCTTTTCCAAGCCTGCATTGTTGGTGCAAGAAGCCAGGAAGTCAGGTAAGGAAACAGAAAATATCTGTTTTTCTCACTGGCAAGACTGCTACTTCCTCTGTCTTATCATATTTTGTATTCAATTATACTTAAATCTCTCTGAAAGGCTTGTTCATTCAAAAGCTTTCCATGTAAAAAGTCATGCAAGTTCTCACTGCACATCAGTGTGAAAACCTACTGCCTTTCTTTGCTAAGGGAGGAAGCAATGGTTGGATTTGATGCAATTTCTTTTTTTTGGCAAAGTATAAAAATCGTAACAGCATATGTGACTAAAAAACTTAAAGAAAAAAACAATTGCACATTTAATTTCAAATTTTTGGAAACAAAGTATTTTGGAGTATTGTTTTGAAACAAATACTTTGGTTTTTAAATGTCCTGCTGAATTTGGGGGGAGATTTTTGAGGTCAACCAAATTTATAATTCTCTACTGTAACAGCCTATCAGATTTAGTGTTGATTCAAGCTCATGATGAGGTTTGCATTTTTTAATTATTCAATATTTTTTCTGGATTTTTTTTTTTAGTTTACCAAGTATTGTTACTTCCTAAACACTGCCTGTAACCTTCTGTCTCAGCAAATAAAGTTTGATTGACCACTGGTGTGAGAAACAGGCTAGATGTTCTCTTTCTACTGCTGGTGGAAAATTCAGATGAGCTTTGAATAATGATTGTTTGCAGGCTAGTCAAAACTTTGAGAAGGGAGAATTCACTGCAATAAAATGCTTATACAACAAGAGTTTATAGGCATGTGAAAATTAATTTGTAACAGGCTAATAGATGTGGCTGCCTAGTCTTAAGTTCTTGTTTATTGTTTTACACACTGTATAGGATGAACTCTCATATTTTTATTCCTATTTTAGAAAATATTTTTGAGGATACTTCTAAGCAATGAAGAACAAAACAAATCTTTGTTTGTAACATTCAAAATCATTTATAAGCAAATTCTGAAACAGAAATAATGCACAATTGTGTTAGTACTCCTGATAAATATGTGGCCAAAAATCCCATTGTGATTTCTGGTCCTTGAAGTATTGACTGAATTACTGCCATGTCTGTCATTACTGCTATGTCCTGTCTCAAAAGGAGCATGATTCTCCCTTTCTAGGCGCCCTGCTTAGCACCTTTGTATTTTGAAGCAGATTTATAGATTCTGCATTTTAGAGGAGACATCTCTGTAAGAGCTGTGGCATAACTCAGTGACAGTTTCTTGAGCTTTTGTTGCTCGTCTCTGTAGATGGACGCCTTTGCCATGGGCATGACTGTGCCAGTGCTCCTGGTCCTGCTGAGCCTGGTGATTGGGAGCAGCCAGGGGTGCTACTGTGAGCATTACCCATGGGGGTCGTGGTCTGCCTGCTCTCAGACCTGCAATTTCGGCACACAGACCAGGCACAGGTAGGGCCAGGCACCTCACTACTTCTGTGCTTCTTTTCTGCGAAAAATAACTCTTCTGGAGAGCGGCACCCATGTTCAAAGCTCCACCTTCCACAACATATTGAGAAAAATTGTCATGCTCAAGTGTTTATCAGATAAATAAATCATCTTTTAATTGCAATGCTTTAAAATTACAAAATTTAATATGTAGAACATTACTGCCCTTGAGGCAGGGAGGGAAGGGGAGGGCTGGAATTCAATGATCCTTGAGATCCCTTCCAACTCAGACCATTCTAATCCTAGGAGCCAGTGGCTCCAAACAAGCCAGTATCTGCTAACACATGTAATGAGGGGAGCACAGCCAGGTCCTACAGTGGCCTTGCTGGCAGAGTGCTGTGGGTGTTCAGCCCCTGTGGACACAGGAGGCTCTGGGGGCCCTGCACTGGCACAATGCTGCAGCAGAAACGAGCTCCAAATTTCCTCCCTGCACCATTAGTTTTATGACAACAGATGATGTCAAATAAAGATTCAGCAGCATCAAATTTGATGCAGCACTGTGGTATAATCTAAACTTGTGAGAAATCCCCTCTTTTCCTCCTGGCTCTGTCTGTAGCTATCCTCTGGGACATCTGAAGTGACATGAATCAAAAAGAATTGCTCTTTAAACTTAAGGCATATTTGGATTTTTCTTGTAATCAACGTTCTGCAAATGCATATTATCTCTCAGGGTTTCTTAGCTGGGTTCAAATAATTTTGTCAGCCTTCACCCACAAGTCTTACAGTCTGTCTATTCTTTCCTAGCATATTTTTTATACTTTTTTTTAGGAAAATAAGAATGGATGAATATTATAGCCAAAACTTCTGTGATCAGCTGTGCACAAAGCAAGAATCTCGTGCATGTAACCAGCAAACATGTCCTGTTAACTGTCAGCTTGGAGACTTTGGCCCTTGGTCAGAATGTGACCCATGTGTTAAAAAACAGGTAGGTAGAAAACGCATTATATGGGCTAAATGCAAGAAATTATACAAAGGAGATCTCTTTGTTTCAGATTTACAGCAATTAATCTAGAAAATGGGAGTTTAACTTATCAAGGGAAATTGGTTATGAATTATACAGTAGGAGCTGGAGAGAACAAGTTTAAATAAGCAGATCAAACCAGAAAGGGGTTTTGGTAGAGTAAATCCATTTATGACACTGCTTGTGATGCTTGTCATAAACTTGCTTCAAAGTTTCCACTGCCATAGGTAAAGGTGAATTTTTCACATAAAGGATCAACTAAACTGTAAAGTGTTCATGTAGGCTTAAGCAGGAGACAGTCACAGAATCTTTGCTTATCCATAACATTCTGTATGTTCTAAAGACAAGAAAAACAGAATCTTGAAAAGAGTCAACAAATCCTAGGTGCTGTTGGCTAGAAATTCTCAGGCTGTATCTTACACGGATAGTCAGGATCAGTTTGAGATTGCTGTTAATAAATACACAGCACCATTCCCTGAACCTTCATAGCATGTACAAATCCCCCCACCTCCACAAGTAGATGTGCTAATATCTGTGAGACAAACACCCAGGATGGTGTTTTTTCCTCTTGGGCTTTTCTCTGTACACTTAGAGGTGAGACGGTAGAGAGGGAAGAAATGAAACATCCCGTTAAAGTGAATTTGACCTAAACAAACCAAGGCCTGTCAAATGTAAGGTTGTAGAGGTCGAAGGGAAGTGATAGCAGATTGTGGGGAATTGTATGGCTGGTGGGTGTGAGCTTTGAAGCTGACCATGAGAGCAGCTCCGAGGTTCTGTACAGACACAGCCCATGTCCCTCTGCATGTATCCCTTGGTTTCAGAAATCCATGCCTGAAAAGCAACACTGAAAAGTCTGCCACACATCATAAGTATATCTTTACATAAATATCTAACTTTCTGATGCCTAAATAGGGTGAGAAAGACATAAAAAAGCAGTTCTACATGTGAGAGGTGAACCAGCCTGTGGGGTTGCAAGTAGGATGGGCAGTATGAGAGCAGAATAAGGAGGATCAATGAGAGACTGGGAGACAGAAAGCTTCAAGATGTGAAAGGGAGTGTTCATCTCAAATGGACTGATTTCAGTCCATATAAATTTATTACTTTTTGCTAGTTTTAAGTATTGAAGCAACATATATGCTTCTTAAAACAAAAAGGGGATTTTGTGGACTGTAGTCCATTTTCCCCTACAAACTATAAAGATCATTCTTTGTGACATTTATAAATAGGAATAACCAACAGAATGGAGGACCTGGCTTACAGTGTAAGAGTGGACTCTTAGTGTAGCAAGTTCCCATTGATGGGGAGGGATAAAGAAGTGGAAGCTCTGACAAATTATTTGAGTGAGTGTTATGGAACTAAAATGGAGCGTAAGGAATGGTTCTCACAAGCTTGAAAACTTTCTGGTGTTGTTCTTTGCACTCTCCCTTCAGAGTCAGTTGGCTACTGATTTTCATTAGAATCTTCCTGCCCTGTTTGTCTCCAGGGTCTGTCTACAGGGAGGGAAGTCTGCAAGGGACTGTACTTTTCCAGTGGGAAAAATTCTTAGAGGAGAAACTGTTCAGGAGCACGCAGACAGGTATCACTGGAAGTCCTGTGAAGTGGAGTGGAAAATATATCTGAAGTGGTTTATCTATCACCCTCCAACTTTACTGTTTCGTGTGGAGGGTGCTGCCTCAGGGAAAGAAAACTCAATGAACTCCCAGAAACTTTCAAGAAAAGCTTCTTTGTCCTCTCAAGTCATCCAGTTCTCCTCAGACAAGCAGTCCCACATGTGGGAGTCAAGCCAGCTGGGTTGTCACTGTCAGGGTATTTCTAATTCAACAGAGATGGTAAAGAACAGAAAAATCTCTGTAAGCCTGTTCTCACATAATTTCCTGTTGTATATCTTGAAGATACAGGGATGGAATTTCTGATTCCTTGGGTGATGTAGACCAAGTAGTCTGCAGTTTAATCATTTATGCTCCATCAGGACTAATGAGGCTCTTGGATACCAATTCCTTGCCTGCCTTGCCTGGGATGATGGCACGGTAGAATGGAAGGACAAGAATGAGTGATTATTTCCTTCAGTGCTGTGGTTCTGATAAAGCTTCAGCAGCACTGAGGCGTGTGGCTCTGCCTGGGGTGGGACTTAGCTACAAACAGCTCACAAAACCGGCCCTGGGCTTGTTTCCTCTGCCTTTCAGTTCCGTACCCGGCCACTCCTGCGGCCATCCCAGTTTGGGGGCCAGGACTGTACCGAGCCACTGGTGGATTCCCGGCCATGTTTCCCAGCCAAGCTCTGCAACATAGTGGAAGTTGACTGCAAGAATAAGTTTCGGTGTGAGAGTGGTAATGATAATCCCCATTGTGTAACTGCAGTATTGCCATTTAGTCAAAATTTAGGTGGTGAGGCGAAAGACATCCATATATTCTGTGCATAAATTCCAGGGAAAATGGACCAGCAATAAAAGTTCATGTGAGGATTTTATATTTATTAGTAATAGCTTATCTTTTCACTTTTTTCTGTAAATAATTAAAATGTAGTCCCTAGCCAGGGGTGTTACTATCATCATGATAAGTGGACAGTAGCACTGTTCCAATTATATTTCTTTGCACAAATTTTTCATATACAAATATAACTGCAGAATTTGTCTAAATATAAATTCTCACTGTTTTTATTAGGCTTGTGGCTATTTCTTTTTTGCTTAAACCTGATTAAATAATTTTATCCACATATCCTTTTGCCAAACTTAAAATTAAGCCTTTGCAGCTTTGAAACAAGACAAAACTCACAGAACTGAAATAATAATTTCTTAATTGGGATAATCCTGGCTTTATACTAATTCACTGTTAATATCTATGGCAAGCTCATACCTTTGCAAGGGAAAAAGACAAGATTGCCCTTTTCTGCATTTAGACATGATGAACCTTTGCTGCTGCTCTTTCTCTGGTACAGGTCGCTGTATTTCAAAAACACTGGAATGTAATGGAGAAAATGACTGTGGGGACAACTCTGATGAAAGAAACTGTGGAAGGAAAAAGACTGTGTGTAACCGAAAGTATGAGACCATCCCAGGTGTGCAATTAATAGGCAGTGGGTAAGCCAATTCTGCTAATCTTTTTATAAGCTTTAGTTGTTACCTCACTAATTTACATGAACAAAATAATTCCCAGTAAGCATGTGAGAGCATTCATTAAAGCATATAATCTCTCAAATTAAAACTGGCAAAAAATTATAAAAATAAAACAAAAAATTAGACTAGGACTGGCCTGCTACATCTTCCAGTCCTGCTCTGCACTGCTGGTAGACCAAATGAAGAGGTGTCGAGGAACACTGTCCCCAGGTGACTTGTTCCGTCCCACAGCAACCAGAGCATGTATGGGCAACTTCCAGCTCATGGAATTACCTACCTGTACATCATGCCAAGTGCTTCAGAGATTTTAAGGATTCTCCTCTACAGATGTTTGTCTGTGTGACATTTCACAGGATACCAACTACTTACACACTATTAATTAAAACAATATAAAGCCTAAACATGGGATGCCCGTCCCTAGCACACTTGCATTTTTTAATTGAATTTTGAACTCAGTGTGGTCTAGTAATATCACTTATGATAGAAATAGAGAACCAGCAGTTCATTTTCCTAGAACATTTTTAGGCTCTCCACTTAAGACTGACTGCCTTATGCAGACTTTGGGGTTATCAGTAAGGTTAGGCCCTGCTGGAAAGTAGGAAACTGGATTGATGCTGCTGCATTTTTCAGGTGAATTTAGTGTGAATGAGAAGTTCTTGTAATTCCTTTCAAAGCAGTAACAAGACCCAGATGCTCATGCTCCCAATCGAATCTACAATACCTCACTGCAGCTGTATACCATGAAATGTTTCAAGTCCATACATTTTTCTGGAATTGTTTAATCTCTGGAAATAAATTTTTTTTAGATTTCACATTTTCTCAGGAGAGAGCCGAGGGGAAGTTCTTGGCAACTCATTCAATGGAGGGCAGTGCACAACGGTGAAGCGCAATGAGACAAGGAAGTTTTATCGTGTCCCTGCAAATCTGGAGGCTGTCAGCTTTCAGGTACTCTCAAGCAGCAGCTCCCAGCTGTAAAGCCCTTGCTGTAATCACAATCCAAATTAGTGTTAGGTAGTGCTGAATGCTTTAGAACAAAATTTCTCAACCTGGTGAGGCTTGGGCATGCTTCAGTTGATGTGCGGAAAGGGGATAAGTGTTCACGCTCCACTCATGGTTTTCAGATCTGTGTTAACTCAATGCACCATATATCAGAGTCAATATGACTGATTTGAGCTTCTCCTGCTTCCAGTGGCTGCGGCCTTGTTTTGTTCCACCTTGGTACCAAGGGCCTTGTCCTGGCCAGACATCATCTAGGCAGAGGTTTGTTCAACTCCAAGGCTTATTCCAGCATCACTTCTGTGTACTTGAAGAGCCAATGGGAGCAGCTACTGATTCCAGCTTCCTTCCTGTCACCTGGAGCCTTGGGATCCAGTTCCTCCCTGAGCCATTTTAACCTCTCAGTCCTGCCTGTTCCCTGCCCAGGCCCTCCACAGTGCAGCAAGGAAAGCAGGAGGACAAAATACACACAGCCTGGAGGGGAGGCTTCAGGACAGGCTGGGGAATGACCAAAATGAATATGGAACCTTCTAAAAATATAGGAACCACTAATACCTCTTTTATGGACACTAGCATTCAGAAAATGCTTTGAATACTGTGGTTGGGGCACAACATCTGGCTGTGTATATATGAGCAGGCCATGTTTGAAGCCAGTAGATGCTGCATTGGGAAAACAAGAATGCAGGATGAAAAAAAAGCTCAACTAGTGGATGAAAACTTATTATTTTTGCCACAGGTGTTGAGAGATTTTAGGATTACTTTAACAGAGGCAACTGAAAAAAGGACACCCTGCTACATTCCACAGAAAGTGCAATTGAATTGGCCATGACATGCAAGGTTTATCAACAATGGTGAAAAATTACTGTCTGCAGAAATATTCAGAGGGGAAAACCAACCTTTTGCTTGCCCAGGTCTTTTTACAGCCAGTAAAGTTTATTAAGCTACTGATGTCCATTTGCAGAACTGTTAATGGTTTGTGAAACTCATCTTTAGGGGTACATCTTTATCTTTTAACATTTAGAGCAGCTTCTCATATAGAAGAGTCACTGGATAGGGCCTTCTTGGAATTCTAGTCTATTTTCCTGCAAAAGCATAGGACTTGAAAAATGGAAGGTGGGGGAGGATGAGCCACCTCATTTCCTAAAATCCTTAGCAGCCCTATTAAGCAAACAGGTCTAGAGGAGCGGAAAAAAACCTTAATTTTTCAAAACACACAGAGATTTTCTCAAATTTTGGGAAATAAACAATTTCTGATCTGATGCTGAGGTTGTCTTGGTGCATTGCACCACTGGAGGTTTACCAACTCAATCAGCAGGTTTGCTCACAATTCCTCTTCATCTGCCTTCAATCCATCATGCAGTATAGTGCTAACAGTCCAAGCACACTCTGAGACTCTCCTGTGGAATCCTGCTCATTCTTCTAGCTGGAAATTGAGAAGAAAGGTCAGGAAGCACCAAACTCTGTCTTGTACAATACAGAAGCCATGGGGCTGGGAAGTAGTCATGATGTGGACACAACATGTATGTCCAGAATTATTTTACAAGTGTGTTGGAACTTGTTGAAAAGTATTCCTAAGGTTTAGGGCACGGGGGTGAGAAGCTTTAGAAGAAAGTGCTACATGATTTTTTGTAGTTGTTGTATAAACAACTATTAGTCTGGTTCTTAGCTTGTATTCATTTTGCCTCTTAGCCTTTCTCAGTCGCATCTTTTGTGTAGCTTACTTTCACATCTTAAATAATCAAGGCATATTTTTTCCATTAAAAAACATCAAAAAATCAAGAATTCTTTGCTTAATAGTTTTCCATTTCATATTATCATTTATGCAAATGTATTTTGCTTTACTGAATTTCCAGGTAACAGATGAAGAGGATGATGTAACATCAGATTTCTACAATGATTTAACTCCTCTGAGTCACGTTGCATCTTACAGTGGTTCATCCACTCATGATGGTAAACGTTCTTCTGGTATCCCATTTTTATTCTCAAAAAAGGTACGGGTCCAGGTTACATCGTCTTCCTCCTTCAAGAGAGCTATTGAAGCCTCGTATGAAAAGGTAATTTAATGTTGCCTTCAGTTTCTTTCTTTCAGTTGATTTGTGTCTGCTCATTTCAAAACTGAGCTGCCAAAGGCTGCTTTCCCTATCAAGACCTTGGCCCACTAGAATTAGCTATTGAAAAAATCCTCTTCTTATATTACAATGTATTCCTGGTTGTAACATACCTTTTGTGATGCATCATGGTTTTCTGCACTTAGTACAGAAAACATAGGCTTATTCCATTTTAAAAAAGCATAGATTTGATGTTATCGTATTGGGTAAGCTACTCCTTCCCGTATCCTAATTATATATTAAGAGGGCATAATACCTAACAGCAGCAGACAACGTAAAAAATAAAGGAAGTGCACCCAAGAATGCATATGTATGTACTGGGTATGAATCTACATTATTTTTTTATTTGGTAATTGACTTGCATCTTGAAGTCTCACGTTGGAGTCTCAAATGCCAGGATGTATTTTGGTCATAAAGATAATCTCAGAAATAACACACCCACAGAAAAGTTTCTCAGAACAGAAAACATTTTTCCTATAAGATTCTGTGCCTTCAAAGCAAATGAATATTGGTAGGGTAAAAGATTATGTATTTTTATAACTTAATGGTAGTAAATGATGGGCTATTGTTTGCACTTCTGCATGGGAAAGGCCACAGGACTGAATGAAAATAAGGCCTGTTGAAACCCAGGAGTTCTAATGCAATTACAGTGAAACTTTTGTGGAAATATTAGTCTTAACATAAAGATTTCCTATGATGGAAGTTTGCTGCAGGCCTTTCTCACTTGTCCTAATGGTTAGGCAACTTGATTGCTTGAACAGTCCATTGCTTCTAGTTTGAATGCAGCTATCCTGAAGTTCCAGCTGCTGGAAACCTGTTCACTTTCATGCCCATGTACGCACATCAGGCAGCTCTCTTGTACAATTGGCAAGTTTATTTTGGGGGAAGAGTGGCTTCTTATTAGCTTAAGCCCAGACCAGAGCTAATTATGAAAATGTTAATTTAGGTTAAACTTTCAACCGAAAAGTTATTCTGTGTATACATTGGTTTTCAGCATTGTTGTCCTGGAAGGTGGTGAGGTGCAGGAACAGGTTGCCCAGACAAGCTGTGGATGCCCCATCCCTGGGAGTGCTCAAGGCCAGGTTTGATGGGGATTTGAGCAACCTGGTCCAGCAGAAGTTGTTTATGCCCACAGCAATGGTGTTGAACCTAGATGGTCCTTAAGGCCCCTTCCAACCAAAACCATTCCATGATTCTGTGAAATCACAGAAACCCACCAATAACTTAGTCTGATGTTGGCTAAAGGTGACACGGTTTAAATCCTTTCTTAATGAATCCACAGCAGAATTATTACCTTGGGTCTTCCTTCTGTTATCTACTGTATCAGACAGGAAGCATCTATTTTTATCTCTGTCTCCATAAATTGTATTAGTGAGTGTTTGTAGGTAGATGTGTACTGGTGTATGTTTGAGAGACCTACAAGTAAATTTGCAACACTTCCTTATACAGTGAAAAAAGAAGGCTACACTGATCACTTAAAAGGAGAGAGGAATTTTCCTGTGCTTTGGGATGTCTCATTCAGACCTATATGTTAAAATATGTATAAATAAAATATTAATACTCTTGGCTTCTCTAGTTTCTGCACTCACCTCCCTCTGAAGGTGTTAAGAATCCCCTTTTCTTATTTCTAGAATTCCAACTTTATTAGAGTCCATAAAGTAATTTCTGTTGCAAACTTCACAATGAAACAGTCAGATCTGCAGCTATCAGATGTCTTTCTAAAAGCACTTAACCACCTGCCCCTGGAGTACAACTACGCTTTATACAGCAGAATATTTGATGAATTTGGCACTCATTACTACACCTCTGGGAAGATGGGTGGTTCCTATGATATTCTTTACCAGTATAGCTCTGAGGAACTGCAGAACTCAGGTATGTAATCTTTAACAAGAAAATATCATTATTTGTTTAACAGCTTTTCCTATCCCTGTTTTTAGGTCTTACAGCACAGAGTAAGTTCTCCAACAGCAAAAATATCTTTAGACTTTCAAAGACTCATTAATTACTTACATTGCTTACATATAGAGCAAGAAGAAATTTTTGCTCTATGCTGTATTTGAAAAGTTCAGGAGATTGCTTATTTGGTAAATGTCACTGTGTTCAGTGAAACCACTTAAGACCTTCAGACCAAGACCAGGTGCCACCAGTAAAAGTTGGTCCAGTTGTTCCTATAGCATAGGACTGAAGTCTGAGAGGTATAAGGGGTACTTTTTGGGATGCAGTCAACAAAGTTGACAGTTTGGATTAGAAATTACTGTAACATTTTCCCTTGACTGCTGGACTCTCAAAATGAAAAGACAGCACCACAAAAATAGAAATCTAAAGTTAAAAGCTGAGATCTTTAATGGCACTGCTGCAACTTGCATGGTCATGGGAGGGTAGCTGAAGCACGCCTCTGTCCAGCACTGCACGTGGGGCAGCACGTGCCTGCTGCAGTGAAGGCTCCAGTGGCGGGTGAGGAGCATGGGAAGCTGCTGGCTCACCTCAGTGGGGCATGGTGCCTGCCACGTGTCATGGTTGTGCCGATAAAGATGCTGTTCTGTGGTGTTTCTAGGCTTGTCAGTTGAGGAATCAACAGAGTGTGTGCGAACAGAAACAACCCGGCGTGTGCTCTTCCGGAAGAAAAAGAAAGTCAGTACCAGATGCACCACAAACAGGATGACTGTGACACATGAAGGTGACCATGACGAGAACAGGGCCGTGTCCTGTTACTTACCCTGAGAGATATCATTTCCCTCAGCTGCCCCAGGTGACCTCTCAGCTTTGTTGAACTACAGATGCCCTTCTACCACTGTCAGAGCAGCCAGTGTTTCGTTGTCTGGCTCTGGTACAAGCACTGAAATCATATTCTCATTTGCAAAAGAAATTATGATGTAGGTGTGCTATTTCTCTGCTATGGAGTGCCATCACTGGGGATCTGGTGTCACTGGCTCTCTAGCTGGTCACAGATCTGCCAAACACTACCCCTCACCCTGAGTCCTGGGCCAGGAATGCTGAACTGAAAAATGAGCAAAACTAGAAATTTATGACTCAGTCCCTGATCTTCTTTAAGGGTTGCTCAGGGCTCACTGAGAGAGCTGGGCTGCAATAACACACTGACTTTCCCTTCCCACCTTTCTCATGCCAAGCAGACATTTAGGTACTGGGGTGCCAGAAATGTGTCTCAGAGTCATGTTCTGCATCACTAAGGATAGGAATTTAATCACTTCCACCATGTTTTTGTCCTCAGTAATTGATTTGTATCTTACATGGATGTTTGCAGCCAGGACTAAATCTGCCATGCTGTGTGTTCTAGAGGTATCCTCCTACTATGCTGTGTGCTCTAGAGGAGGCTGCTGCATCCTCTGCATTTTCCACTACTGTCTTACACTCTGGATATCCCCATGGTTCAGGTCTCAAGCACTTTCATTTGGAATATTATCACAGGCTTCTGTCAAGGCAGAGATTGCTCTTCTGAGCTTTGACTTCATCTTTTCAAGGCTAGTTTCAGAAAACTAATCTTAGTATATTCTTTAATATCCTCTTATACTTTTTCTTATAGTAGTATTGTCACATATGCTGTCTTTGGAAGACTTTGTCTGAAAATACTGTAATGAAATTATCTTTCAGGTTCCATTTTGGAGTCAGCTGAACGATCAATTTCCCTGGTGAAAGGTGGAAGGTCAGAGTATGCAGCAGCTCTGGCGTGGGAGAAAAAGGGGGCTTTTCCAGGAACACAGAGTCTTCACAGACTGGCTGGAATCAACAAAGGACAATCCTGTGGTGATTGACTTTGAGGTAAGAGAAGAACAAGAAAAACACTGAGATAGCAAAGACTAACTGCTCTTCATAGAGCTGTGGAGATATTTTTTTCCTGTAAACAGGGATGACGATGTGTCTGATATGAATGTACATAAATATGGGCATAACATAAACATGCAGAACTTTTATTAGGACAGCTTCTTATGTATGTTGGTTTATAAGGCACACCGGTTTTGCATTGTCCATGGACAGTGGGATTAAGAGTGAGGAATGTGAATTACTTGCTCTGGCACCAGCAGGAGCTCAGGCATAGGCGGGGATTAGTTACTGTGCAGGAAAACAGTGCATGGTATCATTCCCTTGTTGGGCCTTGGTTGCAAAGTATGTCACATAAACTGAAATAAAACAGCAACGCTCTCTATCTCTGTCCTGCTCCTTTAGTGCAGGGCACTGGTGCTGCTGTGGGTGCACCAAGCTGTCTCCCTCCCCAGCTGGTGCAGCAGCTGCTTGGCAGCACTTGAGGCAAACAGCAAAACCTGCCTGAATGCAGCATCCACTGAGGGATGGGATCCATGAGGGATCTGCTGACCACATCCTGCTGCAGCTGCTGAACTCCTGAAGGCAACATAGGGATGTCTGACATTACAGGGACTGGATGCAAGCAAACCCTACATCACACAGTGTGTGGTAGAGAGTGTCCTGAATTTTAGGACATATTATCCCACTTGGTTGATTCTGCTCTGGCTCACAGAGTCCTAAATTGGGGAGATAAAAGCATTGTGAACTGGATAACTTATATATAACTGCTGTGCTCCTTTAAAACACCCACAATTCCTGTGTGATACAGCTTCATATGTGAGCTCCAGCCCCTTTACATGCTCTGGCTGCCCCGGTGAGGGCCCTGCTGTGTTTTGGTTCCCTCTGACGGAACAGCTCTCTGCCAGGTCTCGCCCATCGTGGAGCTGGTGCGGAACGTGCCGTGCGCGGTGACCAAGCGCCGCCACCTGCGGAGGGCCCTGAGGGAGCTCGCGGGAATGCTGGACCCGTGCCGCTGCGCCCCGTGCCCCAACAACGGCCGGGCCGTGCTCCTGGGGACGCGGTGCCTCTGCCTGTGCCCGCCCGGCACCTACGGCGCCAGCTGCGAGACGCGGGCTCCTGGCTACACCGCAGGTACTGGGGCCATGGCGGCGGCCTGCAAATCTGGGCCTACTGACGTCTCCTCGTTGGGGCTGAGCTGCCATAGCCTGCCCTTACTAAGTCCACAGCAACACATGGCGATGTCCAAAAAGCATAAGAATAAATGTAGGGATTACAAATAAAAAATAGCTGTGACTCCAAAGACAGTGTAAGACCTGGTAAAATATTCCTTAGCTAAATAATTAAGGTAATCTGAAATGAGCTATTCAGCAGTAAGGGTGAAGCTGAGATCAAAGATAATTGATGCAAAAAATTAAGAAACCCATTGCTTAACATTGCTAGTTTTCCCTATAGCCTATTATGCTTAAGACTAAATGGGTAATGAACATAAAAATTGTTGATTACAGTTTAGAAGGAAAACTCAGTTGTCATAAGGAAAGAGAATATAATCACCATTCTGGAAAATTTAAAGAGCAATTTAATGCAAAAATATTTTTGAATTAAATTTGCACTAGTGCCATACCTAAGGGAGACAAAGGCGACATTATATATATTTATATTCTCCAATCAAAAGGGAAAATAATTTAAAGTCACTCAGGCTGGTGTCGTTCTCATTGTACGACCCTGATGTAGGAATATTTTGAAAGAAAAGAACAACCAAAGACAGAGATGGATACAGACAGTCTATTGCATGCAGAAAAGAAAGGGTGTGCATGGAAAAAAAATTATACACATTTCATGGTGGTACAGGTAATAGATACCAGGGGTTAAGAGAAAACAGTAATAGTAATCTTTAAATGTAAGTTGCATAGGATGTAGATTTTGGGTTTAGACATGGTGTTAGATCTCAGATTTATTTGAAAATTCATTAAATAATGACCTATCTAAGAAACTTGTAAGTACCATGAAAACACACACATCTGTGAGGGCAATAAAAGTATAAAATATGCTGCTTCTGAGTGTTAATGTTACTTGCAGCCAAAAATAGAAAGGTAAATGTATTTTTGGGTTTTATGAAGCAGCTGGATTTTGACTGGACACCTTTTGGAAAATTTACATTCCAGATGCAATCTATTCCCTTAAACTTAACAATTTTAAATTTTCTGAAAATGGCTAATATGAATTTACCATCATCCCTGTCATATGTGGCCTTAAAGTAAATATTGTGTATGGTACTGGTCTGCCAATAAAAGATGGTGTCTCTTTTATTCCTTGCAGTTGCTGTTGATGGCCGATGGGGTTGCTGGTCTGAATGGAGTCCATGTGATGCTTCCTTCAAAAGAAGAAGGACCCGGGAATGCAATAACCCTTCCCCAATGAATGGTGGGAAGCCATGTGAAGGGCAGCGGGAAGAAGAGGAGGACTGTTATATCTCTGTGTTCGCAGACAGGTGAGAAGGTCAAAAGATCTCCTTAGTCATGGGATGGTTAAGGAGTGCTCCAGAGTGGCTCTGTGACTACCAAGGACAACTTTCCCCTCTCGATTTCTTTGGTGGAGCATAGAAAAGGCAAACTCTGAAAATCTCTGCAATTTGCGTCACATTTGGATTTATTAATTTTTTATTTCTAGAAAATTGCTGATGAATTGCATACTAAAGTATGCCCATAGATCTTGTTTGATCTTTGCTTGGCTTCTTTTCCAAAGCCAAGGAAAATATTTTTCTTCTCTTCATTGGAGTTCACTGTTTCTATTTTTTTCCTTATCCCCTCTTTTCTTAGAGGTTTAGAACTGAACTAAGTCACAGAGAGAGTTTGGATGAAGCTACCAAGTTTCTTATATTTCAGTTTCAAGTGTGCTTGTTGTACCTTTTTAGCATGGTTTCAACTTCAAATCCTAACCCCAAACTGGTTCAGTTTTTTCATCTTCAAGCCCAAGGCTTCAGTTTTTTTTCCTCTCCACAGTGAATAGGAGAGGATTACAAGCAGTGGGCTCCACACTTCTTTGTCACTCAGACACCATGAGAGACCAGCCACCTTTATCCACTGCCTGGGGGCAACAGGAATTATGTGGATTATATAGAAATTTCCTGTTAATGTTGTTCTTTGCCGCCTCTTTCTCTTGCTGTAAAAAAATATTTAATAATTATGTTGATAGATGCATTTAGCACTTCCTTTTACTGCTCTCATGCTCTCCCCCCTATCAACCTGCACTTTTGTCCACCATCTTTTATTTAACAGAATAAAACTAAAAGGGGAAGATGACATGACCCACTTGCAACTCTCCTGGCATTCTGCCATGGTTACTTGGTGACATGAATGCTTAAGACACAGCCTTACAGCAAATTTTCGCTTTTCAGAGGTGCTCCTTGTATAAATGATGATGAAGCCAGGAGAGAGGAGAATGTCTTGATTGGTGAACCTCAGTCTGGATGTTTTAGGCCAAGCCCACCAGAATATGGCTTTATCAGGGTGAGCATGAAAAGTTACACAGAAACAAAGTGTAGTAATTGCAGAGATTGGAAATTTTGCAGCTTCTCTGCTGTATGTGCCTGATATCCAATTTAGCTACTGTGCTAGTGAAAGTGCTGTGTTCAAAGAATGCTGCAGGACTCTAGCCCACCACAATACACCAGCAACTGAAGAAAAGTCAAGGTAAAATTCATTTCAAGTGGTCCTTGAATCCTTGTTTGGTAACCATGACATCAGTTACTGCAACTGGAAAAAGTTATCATTATATTGGTGAGTGGATGACTCATATTTCAGAGTAGGAAATGCATGCATTCATTACATCTTATCAGGATTTTGCTATTGTTTCCTTTGACAATGCCCAGTCTCGTTACCATAGATCCTTGCAGAGCTTTTTGGTGTGGCTTTCTTAATTATTATTTTTTTTTTTTTTAGAGTGAAAAGAACCATTATGCTGTTGGGGAGGAAGTTGAAATTGCTTGTGTGAGTGGGTATAGCCTCATCGGCTACCAATACCTTCGGTGCCTGCCAGATCAAACCTGGACACAGCAACATGTTGAGTGCCAACGTAAGAAAGAGAAAATGAACAAAATGCACACCAACAAAATAGAAGGGGAAGAAAACATACAAAAAAGATTTTAATAAAGGTCTTTTAAAAACAAATCTTTAACATATCTGAAAAGATAGCATTTTAAGAAGGTATTTAATGTAGACATGGCAAAAACATCGTGAGTCACTACATCACTCCTCTTTCAATTCAGAAGTGTTACTATTATGTGCTTTGTAAGGAAATTGTAATATGCAGTGCATTAGAAAATCCTCAAATGGATGCTGTGAGATCCTTCTCTTTTCTAGTTTTAAACAGCTTTAACAAAAGGACTCACCTTTTGTTTTCAGACTTACATAGATATCTTTAGGATGATACAGTTATGAAGAAGAAATCATTCTTACAGAAATTTTCCTACTAGCTTTTATATTAAATGGATGATGTGTTTCTAACCATGACCTCCCAGGCTACCTTGAAAATATCTACTATAAATCAATGCCTTGAAGGATTTATAGGTCAGTTAAGAATGAAGGATCAGAATTGGTCTGTGTTTGCTAACAAGAGAGATTTCAAAAGTTTTCTAAAACTTGGTATAATTTCATTGACTTAGTCTTCATTTTAACAAAAAGAAGTACCTGAATATACTTATGAGCTTTCTATTGCCATTGACTTTCTTCCATTTACAAAAGAAAAATTAAAATATGTTGTTAAATGCCATTTTCTTACTATTTTTTTATATTGGCATACATTAGAAACATTTTGTCATTATTTAGTTATTACTTGAAAAATATTTTAAAGGCTATAACAGTGCACTGAAAATTTCTAGACTTAATTATGTTATACTTTTATTAGTTTTGAATGTCAGAAAAATGTTCAGTATTACTGAGTGTCTTTATATGGTTCTTCAGATAAAGCATTATGACTTTCTGTAAATATCCACAGAGCATTAAACCCACTAGAATTATGCTTTTTTTTATTGTTTGTTACAGTCTCAGTATGCCTCAGGCCACCAATATCTGAGAGTGTCACAATTTCCCCATTTAAGCAACAGTACAACATTGGTGAAACAATGAAGCTGAGCTGCCCAGCTGGGTTTATAGTCACTGGTCACACAGAGTATACCTGTGGGAAAGACCTCTCCTGGATACCTCCGATTATGATGTCTACTACATGTGAAAAAGGTTAGTATGCCTGCAGATATTTACTGCTTCCATATTGCTGGTGTTAACAGTGCTGTTTATTTCAGCTAGCTAGAACTAGAAGGCTGATGGCTGGGTTTAAGACATGTAGCAGCTGTTCATTAATTTTGGTTTTCCTTTGTGTCTCCCATGGTGACAGAATTTCAGCTCTAAACTTCTGCTTTAAGTTCAGAATTTTTGGATGCAATGTACTGTAAATTTTAATAATGAAATTGAGACACTGCAACTGTTTGCTTAAAATCAAAACCAAATCAAACCAAACCCCAACTGCTTTAACAAGGCTTCATGAAAGCAAAGTAGGAAAATGCATTCTATTGAAACCTTAGCTGCTCTAGTTATTTTCCAGTGATTTTTACAAAGACTGTCGAAAATACTAATAACATGCCAACCAGGGAGCTTTTGAAAAGAGAAACTTAGAACAAATGGAAATAAATCCATTTTAGCTTTTATGGTAAGAGTATAAGATATTTCTGTTCACTCCTTACTAGTTACAGTAGTTCTCACTTGTTTTTTCAGATGTGCTAACAAAAATTAGAGGTATTTGCAGTCCAGGACAAAAGCAGATTGGCTCTCAGTGTGTTTGTATGTCTCCAGAAGAAGATTGTGGGTAAGTACTGTAATTAGAAATCAAAGTTTCTCTAATGATAGACCAAGAGGCCATTGTGACACTGAACAGGAAGAGCAGGAAAAGACAGCTGCAAATCAAGACTACTCTCTATTCAGATATTAGCTAGCTGTTCCTCTGTATTCAAATTACAGTCCTGTTTGTAGGCTATGAAATAAATAAAAAATCACAGAATCCCAGAATGGGTCAGGTTGGAGGGGTCCCCAGTGGTCTCCTGGCACAACCTCCCTGCTCAACCAGGGCCGTCCCAGAGCACACGACGCAAGATTGTGTCCAGGTGGTGCTTGGGTGTCTCCAGTGAGGGAGACTCCACGACCTCTCTGTCCACCCCTGTTCCACCCACAATAATCCACTTCTTTCTCATGTTCAGGTGGAATTTCCTGTGCACCTTTCACTGCCCCTTGTCTCTTGGCCTTTTGCTCGGCAGCACCGAGCAGGGCCCGGTCCCTGCTCTGATCCCTCCCTGCAGACACTGACAGACACTGATGGGGTCTCTGCTCAGCTGTCTCTTCTCAAGGCTGAACAGGGACAGCTCCCACAGCTTTTTATTGTAATAGAGGTACTCCAGTCCCTTGATCATCTTTGTAACCCTCCACTGGATCCGCTCCAGGAGTTCCATACTTCTGTTGTGCTGAGGAGCCCAGAACTGGACACAGCTCTCCACATGAGCCTCACCATGGCTGAGTTGACATGCAGGGTCACCTCCCATGATCTGTGGGCAGCGTTCTCTCTAATGAGCCATTACATTACTGTAATGAGACACCACAGCACATCCTTTTAATCTACACTGCTCTCTGCTCTGGGAGACCCCTGGAAACTCTGGAGACAGAGACTCCTGGAAACTTCTAGAAAATCTTCTTCTCTGTTTCTCCAATGTCATAACCATGCACAAGGAGAATGCAAGAACTATGATCTCTAAGGTTCCTTCCAATCCAAACCATTCTATGATTTTATGATCGTCTTTTCTGAAAATGACTAAGTTCCATAAAATGATGCTGCTTGGAAATGCATGCACCTTCAAGAAACGAATTCACTCAGTAACCGAGAGCAATACAGAAAAAAGGAAACTTCAAGCCACATGACTGTTTTTGCCTGCCCTTGGTCCCAAGACACCTGTGTGTCAGAGAGAGTTGCACACACAGCTGCAGGGATGCATTAACTCAGAAAAGCCACCCAGGCCCAGTGGAAATTTCACATCCTTGTGGAGGTAACAGCCTCTCCTTTTTCATGTACAGACACATGTCCTTCACCTCCCAATGGTTGGATAGGACCAAAGCTTCCCCATCTCACAGCACTTGTTTTATCAGGTCCAGGTCCTGCAGTGCTAGGGCAGCCTTACATCTTTAGAAGAATCTCTAGCTATGGCTTTGCTGTGTTTCATCCAATGCTGATGTACTGCTTGAAAGTATGGACTTGTTCCATAGCCTGCTAAAATAATTTTTCTTTTCTTCCTTTGGGCAGCCACTACTCAGAAGACATCTGTGTGCTACATGCTGTTTCTGAACAGAATGTGACCAAGCCCAGCTGTCAGTACTCAGCTGAAATGTGCCTTGGAGTGCAGTCATTTCATTTCTTGCATGCTGGCCCTTGCCATGGTAATTCCAATCTAGACTGGGCTATTGAGCGGGCAAAGCTCTCTGCAAATAGCTTGAAGAAAGTGCCCTGTGGCTATGACACCTGCTATGACTGGGAGGATTGTCAAGGTATGACTTCTGAATGGTGAGATTCAGACATCCCTTTGGATCTAAAAGTAAATTGTGCTTTCACTGCTCCAAGAACAGGATTTACAGATATTGTAGTCCTGGGCACACAGAGTGTGCAAGTGTGGTCAGTCCTGTGTCCCTGCTACCCAGGGTTGCACTTAGATATGTGCTTTCTCCCTTTACTCACAACTAGTGTAGTGTTGTTACTTCCCATTAGAAAGGCACAAGAGGAACTTGGGAATTAAGAGAGCTTTTTCAGGAGAATTAACATTTGAATCTTTAATCACAAAAGATGTATTTGGTAATATTTTCACCCATTCTTTTTAAGGCTACTAGCTACCAGTTTGTACTTCAGGAATTAATTTGGGCCACACCCTCTATAAAATATAATTAAATTGGGAAATTAAATCATGATACTACTTCAAAACCAAGACTGGGGCCATCAGGCTTAATGGGATTTTAATGGAAAAATTTGCAAATACCCATACGTGAAATCTGTGTTTATCAAGAGTTTTAATGAACCAGCTAAGCTGGTAAAAAAACCTAAGAGGATTCTTTTCTAAACAATATTGTGCAGCTTGGCTATTTATTATGTAACCAGGTGATATGAGCAGTAGGTTTTTCTGTACACGTCTGAGATGCTGACTGGCTCTGCTCATATCAAGTGTTTGCCAGGTAAAGGCTGAGTGACAGACACACTCTCTCTGTCCCTTGCTGCCAGAGACAAATCTGATTCTTATCACACCTGGTCTACTTAATGATAAATAAAGCAACAGCAGTGTGCAGGAGTCCTAAGCCTCTGTTTTGAAGATGCAAGATTTCTGCAGCAGAGAATTTGAAGTAAATATGGCTGTAAAATTACTGCATGACCTGTTGTCCCGTGTGGGCTCAAGCAGAGGGCATGACCAGGTGTGTCCATCAATGGACATGCTGTGGTGGAGCCTCTAGGTACCATGTGCTCCTGAGGAAAATGTGGTAATTTTTTTTTAAATTACTTATTCCAGAGCCTCTAAGAAGCCTAGTTCTGCTTCCACTGTGCAAGTGCCTTCAAGCTGGATCTTGTGCCAGCACTTCAGTGTTTTTCTCTTGAAAGTCTACAGAGGAGCCCTGTTCAGAAAAATAAGGGGGAGAAAAAGAAATAAGATTAGTTGTCAGTGTGGTGCTCAAGAGATTAGAACTGGACTCTTTACCATCTCCACAGAGGGCCACTTTTCATGAGTGTGCACAAATATATAGGAAATTAATATTTTGTTTTTCCTGAAATTGAGTAGTTGGTATCAATACAGGGACAGAGCATGCTGCAGAGAAGATACTGCAGTACCATGAGAGAAGCTAAATGGAGGAAAGCACACATTTTTCATGCTTTAAAAAACTGAAGGCAGAAACTCTGCCTAGGGAGTTTCTGGGAAAGAATATAAAGAGTCAGAACCTGATTAGATCAGAAATAGGTAATGAAATAACCAGCAGGACAGAGCTTTACCACAGGCCAGCAGTAGGTAGCTTAGTATTCATAAAGCGAGCTTTAATGAAATAGGAGCTGACACAATATGGACCTTAAGACTCCATTTCATAGCAAGATTGTGTTCAAGGATAATTGGGAAAAGAAAGTCAACTTAATATATCTTTGTTTAGAAGAAAAGTCAGGGAAAGCCAGTGGGTAAAAATAGTTAGATCGATCCTCCTTTTGTATGGGCCATTGCTGAAAAAACAGTTACGTAAAGCTGATTATGCCTCTATTCCTGATATCCAACCATCTAGTGAGTGCACTACAGGCTTTTTGTAACTAATATATCACAAACATCCACTAGTGTTTTTCCCTGTTGGACTTTGAAATGTCATCAAAGTATAAAATCTGGTTTTAGTCATCACATTTGCTGCTATATTTCCACACATTCCTTCCCAGATACAAAGACCCAGTGCTCCTGCCTGATGCCTTACCAGTGCCCCAAAGGAGAGATCCGCCCTCACTGCATCCAAATGGAGACGACAGGGAGGAGGAGGACAGTCAGTCACTGCATGCTGGCAGCCATGAAGTGTGCTGGCGTCAAACTGCAGGTGCTGGAGCAGGGGAGCTGCCTACAATAACCCATTTGCTCTCTGCACACACCATGATCATTGCATCAAATGCAAACTGAGCCACCCACGGAAAAAGCTTGGTTGGTTATGAAAGGATAAGTGGATCAAAACAAAAGGATGAGAAAAAAAAATCCAGTTTGTTTAACAGCTTTTTGGGAGAAGGGTGGCAATGATGTTTTCTGTCTGAAAATGACCTGGGTTCAGGGGTATAAGGGTATAACTTGTCATTGCTGGCACCTCTGGGAATGTACAGAGGAAAGGAGGGGAACAAATAGAAAGGGAGAAAAAGAAATATTGCCTTTGGTCTCCCGTAGAGCTGGATGAGACTTTTCCTTTCCTCAGCCATTTGTTGCTTTGTCCTTGTGCTTGTGACTGCTGTTCACTCTTGTCTCACTGGCTGAGTACCTGCTGTATCACACCGGCAGACAGAGCAAGCGCTTCAGCACCACTTCTGACATCAAATGGGGAAAGGGTAGCAGGAAGCTACCTGCAGTCATGGTACAAATGGAAGGAGCAATACCAAACACTGAAAACTGCAATTACACCATGACTGAGTGAAGTCATCAAAATGATGTGATTTTTAATTGGAGTGGCTGAAGGGAGGAGGGGTTTGCTTTCTGTGTTTGTTCACTGGGTTTCAGCTTTAGGCAGAAAGCCTGAAGCTTCCTATAGTACCCCTCAGCGTGAATTAAGAATGTTTGTACTTTAAATATAAAATAAATATTTAATGAGCAATGCACTGGGCAGAGTCCTACTGCAATATGTGGTTCTACTTGGAGTGTTTGTACTTGGAGTCTGCAGAGATACATCACAATCAGATTCCTTGCATATACCTGCATCGGCGCCAAACCTGAGAGCAATTGTATGGGGCACCTCAGCCCAGCCATGGTCCATGCCCCCAGCATTCCTTGGTCACCAAGCATTACTTCTGAGCAGTTGCAACTAGAACTTTCTCTTCGGAACTCAGAATTTCACAAATCTGAGTTTAAATCTGCCTTTTAAGAAGGGGAAAACTGAACTCCACTTCTTTCTTTACCAACAGACATTAGAAAAATGACAATCATGAAAAAAACCCCACAGAATCATAAGAAAGAATCGTAGAATTTGCTGAGCTGGAAAGGACCCATATAGATCATCAAAGTCCAACTGGCCCTGCACAGGACACCCCAAGTATCCCTTCCAGGCCTGCATCCAAAGTTGCTTTTGAAGATGCCCAGGGCCCACGACGGAGCCCTGAAGAACCCCATATGTGACCAGTTGCCACTGTGATGTGGCTCTATTCACTACAGTCCTTTGCATCTGACACATCAGCCAGTTGCTCACCTGTCACACGATGCCCGAGAAGTGTCCATTACTGAACAACCTGCCCCTATATGTAAGTGTCACACCTTGCCAGAGACTGGGCAAAGTGACCTGGGAGCTGGGAGTGGGCTGGATGTGAAGTGGTTATCTTTCCCTACAAAGAAACATTTGAGATGTTGTCAAGCTTCTCCCTAAAGCAGCAGCTAGTCTCAATTTGATGGAACTCAAGAAAAAGAAGAAATTAATCCTGCTGCTACATACAATAAATGTATGCTTTCTTGCTTAAAATTTATAGTAAAAAATCATTATAAAATCCCAAGATAGTATTTTCTTTGTAGTTCTATAACTCTTTCTTCCAGCTGAAAATCTATAGTAATACCCTAGTGGTGACCTAGGAGTGAGTTGTAAATTCGATTATATTTAGATTGGTTTTTAGTGCCCTTGTTTCTTCCTGCTGGTTGCATTCTGTGGAGAAAGAACCACTCAGAATGGTTGTGTATGCTCTCTGCACCACCAACAAACAATGAAGATTTCTTGCTCCTGATCCTCTAACCTTAATACTAGCCTTTCATTACAGGCTGCAGATTCCTGTTTGTCTAGCAAAGTTTCTGATAAAGGAAATTTTATATCCCTGATACATTTCACCATGATAAATTGTCAGATGAAGTTATTTCCTGGTAAACAGAAGGCAGCCAGATCCTCTCTGACTGCCCCCACTTCTCCATCACCTCTGGTCTCAGAGTGGTTGTGTGCTGTGCAAGTGCTTGCAGTAAGATTTGCTTTGCTCTCTCTTGCTGATGGGGATTATTCCTATAGTTTCTGTTTTGCAGTTGTGCATTACAGCACAGAATGGAGACATCACCTGCCACTCACTAGTAGGGGGATGATTCTGCCATATACTGAATCCAGAAGATTCAGCATGCTGAATCAGAGGATTTTCAGCATGTTGGAATAAGTGGGATTTTTACTGTTGGCTTCAGTAGGGTCTGGATTGCACTTCACAAGGACTTTGGGTTTGCTCTTGTGCTCCGTCACAGGGGTCCCCAACCCTTAGATCAAGAACTGAAGTTCTTTAATATTTCCTGCAGCATCTGTCTTTTTCTTGGAAGTGATGACTTATATTAGGTAATGATAGTTTTCTTGTTTACTGTGGGCCATCCCTCCTTTGCCACTGTGAGCTCCAAGTAACATACCTGGCTTGATGGATCATTCCTTGGGCCATAACTTATAATTGGAGAAGATGCAGCAAAGCTGAAGTGTATCTGTTAGGGTAACCTAGGTCACAGAGACCTTAGCAATTCTCAAAGGACATCTTTCTTGGTAATGCAGCTTCTCAACTGCACAGAAAAAAACCCATCTATTTGGTCTTAACATTAGAGAGGAAGTATCATTCAAAATAAATATAATGAGCCTTTCCACACAAATTTCCATATAAATTCCAACATACCTAATTTTTCACTAGCACAAGAGTGTTTGTAATGTATATAGAATACACTTACCAGGGACTGAGACAGCTGAGGCATGATTCAATGGCTGGACAATTAGCACTGCTGTTTGTCTCACCACAGCTTCTATATAAATACTTACTGTAATGTAGAATGCAAAATTTGAGAAAACAGAGAAGAAAACTGAATAGTGTCTGTTATAATGTTTATCCTTATGCAACCTCAGAAGGGGCTAATCCAGAGTTTTCTTCAAAGGTTTGAAGGTAAATCAAATGTATGGGTTTAAATATCAACTGCCAAACTTTTGCTGATGAGCCACGGCTTAGTTATAGCAATTATTGTTCCTTGCTGCAAATATGAAAATATCTGGTATTAAATGTTTGTATCCTGGTGTCGTTATATTTCAGATGCTGTGAGAGTGGTAATTATCTCTTGATTTAAGATTTGGTGCAAAATAAGACTATTAAATGCAAAATTGCTAGACATTGTCAACACAGTAGAAAATAGGCACCAGTGGTTTTGCTAGTAACACTTTCCCAGTGAATGATAAAACAGACACTATCTCAGCCAGTGTTTTTCCAGTAAGTTCTGGCAGAGGCCATTGCTGTCCAGTGCACTCTCAGGTTTGCACTCCAGAAAGGGCAGGGATGCATCTCCAGCAGCAGTATAAATTGTGGCATTCATGATAGCTCCAGCTCAACATTCTCAGTTGTGTATTCAGAGGGAGCAGAAGTCCCTCACATTTCTCCTCACCCAGATGTCCTTGAGCAGTAAGCTTTGACTATTTTTTTCAGAAAAGGGAAGCTTCAACTGTATCTGTAACAGAAACAATTCTGTTTCACTGATAAAGGGTTATGGAATAAAGATGCCACAAATAACATGATTTTAGAACCCAAATTTAACTAAATTATTAAAACTTTTTCTCCAGATGTCAATTTTACTACAAGGGGTGTGTCTTTGAACAGCTCCCTAGGCTGTGTGTTCATATGTGGGTTGCCATGAAGATTTCCAATGCAGATAGATCTGAACAAGCTGATTTTCATTCCTTGATTATCACAAATGAGATGGGCCCAAAGGTGTATGGCTGCACCCAAGTTAATCATCTTTGGCTCTCCTTTTAGTCACCTGGGGAGAGAAACAGACCCTTAGAAGACAGAATTTCTGTCTTAGACGTCTCAAAGCTGGGTGAGTCATGTCATAATGGTGCCTGTCTTCCTGTGCTGACTTTGAGGGAAGGTAGGGGGTGACTGGGACAAATACAAATATTTATGCTTTAGATTTCCAACACTGGATAAAACTTTCCTACTCCTGTTTTTGAAAGAGTATATGTTTAAGATATTTAATTTATATCTTATTTCTAGCACCAAATTATTTGTATTCCAGATAAGCACTATTTGAATTATCACTTTTCAGGAGTAACTGGCTCCATCCACAAAAGACCAAAGATGTTGTGGGCTTCAGCACCACAACATGATAACATAAGGCTGGCTCCTGAAAGGGTGCTGAGCACCAAATGATGTGTCTGTGCATCCTTCCCATTGCATGTCCTGTCAGCCAGAAACCAGCCAGAGTTATTTGCACATGGGTGGAAGAAATGAAGGTGTCTGCATGAGACACAGCCAGCCATGAGCAGAACAGGGATGGGGCATGGGTGGCTGTTGTGCATCCTGCCCAGCTCATCACCCAGAGAGCCCTGGGTTGTTCCCAGACCCGCAATAACCAAACCCAGAGCAGACAGAAATTGATATTAAACTTTGTTCATCTTTTAAGTTAAGCCATGTTGCTAAAAATTCCCATTTTATCTTTGGAAGCTATTACTTCCATAATTTGTGGGATAGCAGAGTCTTTCACCCAGCATCATCCTTATCTGGGGAAATAATTTACCCAAAGCACATATGGAATCTCAAGCATTAGGGCATGAGGGGTGCAGGCACACTTTTGGCCCAAGACAAGCTTCTCATGGGAATTCCCCATCTATCCATGGCCCAGGAAACTGTTTCAGCCTCTCAAGGCCATCAGGTCCTGCTCCTTCTGGTCATTGACCTTGCTAGTTTGGATCCCTGCCCATGGACCAATAAACAAGGCTGGCCTTGGCTTGTCCCCATCCTCAGGAAGGTGCCTAGGGCTGGAGCTGCCTGGTTGTTGGGGTGTGGGATGGGGAATGGACCTGTTGGAATGAACCCAGAAGGGGCCACAAAGGTAATCAGGTCCTGGAACATCTCTCCTATGAGGAAAGACTGACAGAGCTGGGGCTGTTCAGCCTGGAGAAGACCCCTGAGAGACTTTATAAAGCCCTGAGGGACTTCTTACAAGAGCATGTAGTGATAGGACAAGGGGAAATGACTTCAAGTTGAAAGAGGGCAGATTTAGATTGGATGTTAGGAAGACATTCTTCACTGTGAATATGGTGGGGCACTGCAACAGGTTGCCCAGAGAAATTGTGGATACCTCAGGCTGGATAGGACTTTGAGCAGCCTGGTCTAGTGAAAGATATCCTTGCCCATGGAATGGAGACTGGATTAAAAGATCTTTAAAGGGCCTTCCAACCACAAGCATTTTGTGATTTCATGATTGGTTTGAGCTACCAGGTATTGCTTGCTGCCCTGGGGGTCCCCAGGGAGACACGGCCCCTATGGCACACAGCAAGATGAAGTGCACATTTATCTGTAAATCAAAAACATGTCAGCAAGAGCAAACTTACAATGATATTTTCTTTACTGGGCATATAACCTGGTTACCAGGGACTTTCTTCCTCTCATGTTCTCTGCTGCTGAGACCTTGCTAAATAATAGAATCAGTGTTACTCTTTTATTAGATTCTTTTGTGAGTACAGTGTAATTGTGCAGCTGATAGAAGAGCCTTAGCTTTTACGTGATACCTCACTTTTCAGAGAAATCAACTATAAAAAATCATCACACGAGTGATTGTGGGTAACTGGGCACCAAGTGTGAATTTCAGGCCCATGTGTTAAGGTCAATGTGACCCATGTGTTAAAACCCACTCAGGGAGAAAATAAAGCTGATTATCTGCAGTTTCCTCAGTTCACTGGCTGTTTATGTGTATCTCAGGAAGGCTTTCTGACACAGCACTGTAGAGCAGCCGATCTGTAGCTTCATATTACCAGTCCCGAGAGAGAGCTGCAATAAACAGAAATGAGATCTGTTCCTGGAAATCAGCTCAGCTAGAGGCAATTGAAACTTATAGCAGAATCAACCATGACTAGTTGAAAGCACTTAATTTTTTGTTTTTCTCAGTTTCCACAATTGCTGTTTATGAGGCACATCTAATCAGGAAGATCCAGGTTATACTAAGGAGGTGGCATATGTGTCACTGTCAAAGCCTCTTTCCAGAAATGAGTCACTGAACACACCACCAGCCACTCTGGGGGGTGCAGGACTAAGGAAGGCTCTGACCTCATTGAAGCCCATCAATGCTTCCCCCAGCACAGCTAGATAAGATTACAGAAAGGTGGTGATCTTGGTTTACCAGGAAAAATATCTATTAGAAAAACACATCTTTTCCAAGGACTACAGGGACAAAGAACCATGACCCACACCAGCCAGGCTGCTGGATTCAACAGGCATTCTTCAGATTTTAGAAAGTAAAAATAAGCTGGCCTTCTATCAGGTTTGGGGAGTACAGAGCTCTAGAGACACTTGTGTCCTTGTCAGAGCTGTAGAATAGAAGATAATGAAGCCATGTCCCCAGTACTTGATTGAAAATGTCTCAATGACCCACAACCTCTCTTTCTCCATCTTGGTCCCTGTAATTGTGACATTGACATGAATTGGCTATTGAAAAGAGAAAGTCTTAGTGAAGATTGGATGGAGTCCTGCTACCACTGGGAAATGGATTCTGTATAACTATCAAATGCCTTGATTTAGGTCCACATTTTCAATGCTAAATTTGATGGCCAGTGCTTGGATTAACAAAAGTTCTATGATTTCTGGTTACAAAACTTTGTACTGAATGTAATGACCTGCTGATTTCATTTGTAAAGGTTTGAAAGGTAGAAATGAGCCTGACAAATAAGTACCTCTCATGAAATCAATTTGGGAGCTAAAAAAGTATTTAGCAAATAAATAGCACTTCAGAGTTGAAATCCAGCAATGGCCTAATTTCCTGGAAGTATTTCAGAACAGTTACTTTATAAAGCAGTAGCATTTAGGATTTTATTGCTTGTTTAAGTCCAGGATACTTTTATAGGGAAGTGGTTTTTGTTCTGTGTTCCCAGAAGCATCATAGAAGGGTCACCGTAACATTGCAGCCATTTCTCTCTTCTGTCAAGCAGCCTGGTAGTATCTGTGCTGCTAAAATGAAAGAGGACCAGGCCATGGGGTCCAGAAAGTGGCACATGATTATCCTTCCTGTTGAATTATTTAATGCGATTTTGGTCTGTACTAGCTGGTTCTCTCCCAAAAGAGCATTTGAGGCCAACTAAACCACTCACACGGGCCAGGGACTCTTTCCAGCAATACAACAGTTTTTGTGGGGTTTGCTGCCTGGATGTGAGCAGACCTACATCCCTTTGCCTCTGGGACTGCAAAATGAGGCCTGTCCAGTTTTATTTACTGTTGCAATCACTGGTTATTTTCTCTTTCCCAGGAATTCCTAGACTTGATTTACTTTATCCACATGCCCATATCTGTTATGAAATTCCCTAGCATGCATTAAGGATGGACAACAGTCCATTAGGGACAAACAACAGTCCAAAGGGTCAGAGTTCAGGGCCAGAGAAATGTTCCAGTTTTTGGAGTATAAATGAAACATGACATAGTGTTTCAGTCATCTGAGACGTCTAAAAGGAGCTGAGAAATTTCAAGAAACCGAGATGTCTTCTCAGTATTGACCAAATCCTCAAGCAATATCCCCTATGTGTCTTCAAGCTCTTTTAAGTAAAACCTGCATGGTACAATACCCGATGGTATTAGATTATAATCACCTCATATCCTTGGTTTTGTTTGCTAGGGAATAATTTCTTAATAAATACATGTGAAATCCTGGGCTATTGGATTAGCATCTGTGAACACATGGTTGTTTTGTCTGTGAAATTCCTCTGAGAGTTACTGTGTCAACATTTGTTGTGCAATGCTTTTATTTGCTGTGTAACAGGGTGAGACCAGCAGTGAGATTTCCCGTAAATGTAAATTTTTTCTTGCCTGACACAGCTTGCAGGGTTCTGCTAAAGACATCTGGGTAGTTTCTGCATTCCTTACTGGCTTGATGGGTGCGCAGGTATGTGTGTGCCTCCAGGTGCAAAACTGCACATTTACTGGAGGGACTGGAAACACTTCAGCACTGGCCAACACCAGTACATGTCTTAGTGTCTTGGCTTAGTTTTTAGCCTTATGATATATGTCATATGATTCTAAAATCAATGAGAGCTGAGAAAAACCTTGAGTGCAGCAGCAAAACAGCACAAGCAGTCAGTCCTTGTTAGTCCTTGCAGTTAGTTCTGGCCCCAGCTCTTTATTTGTGCCATCTCTTAAGAGCCTTAAAGATGGCTGAAGTCTCAAAGCACTGCCCAGTGTTCATGTTAATCCATTCCAACCTCCTCAGTGCTTATTAGCTAGCCAGTGTATTCCCCCCATGCAGCTACATGGTCTCCAGACCAGGCTGTTTTGTCTAGACAGCTTAAAGGGCAGGAAGAATTGGTATACAGCCTAAAACAGTCTTTGGGATTCCCACGGATCAGTTGTCTCAGAATGAGACTTTATTGGTGAGTTTCCATAAAATCTGGTAGAAGAAACAATGTAGCGAGAGAAAAGAATAAAAGCCCAATTATTCTGTAGATAATGTTCCCAAATTTTCCCTCTGAGAGACACAATACCTCTCCCTCTTGCTACAACCAGTGTTCAAAAGACCAGGAGAAGTTTGATTGCATCTTGGTGGGAGCTTTGTATACTGAGAAAGACAATATCCAGTATGTGTGTTCTGGGAACAATGGTATATAGTGAAATAAAGATGACAATCCTGTTTTCAGGTCTGTGTCAACATGTATGTGTCCTGGGAGATGATGTAAATAAATTCAGTCTCACTCAAGAAATGCCAACTTTGGCATCTTTTTCTATTTGGAGAGGATTTGCAGCAGCCTCTGCTTCTACATATGCCTGGACTAACTGCACAAGTAGAATGCTATAACCAGCTTTATGTACCTCCCAGTACTTACACAGTTCTCCTCATCATAAGCTTTGACAACCAGAGTAATCGTTCCCAAAACAGAAGAACATTGCTTGTGTTGGTTAGCTGTCTGTGGGAATCAGTAATGCCTGTAGTATGAGCAAGATTAGCTATCAATTTAAATAGCTTAATTATTCAGAAAGTGAATAACACAATCACTTTAAAAGTCTCAGTGTAACTGATGTCAACAGTAAATTATAAAACCATGGCTTTGCTTTACCAGAAGCTACTGATCAAGTCTTGTTAAACAATCATTGACCAAAAGCACTGCTGGCAGCTGTTTGCCACTGCTTATCTCTTGCTAAAGTTTATTTTGCATATTCATACAATACAGTTCTTTGAGGCTGCATAATAAAAGTCCATTTAGAGAAGTGCAAAAGCGAGTTGATAGTTTTCTTTTGCATGCTGTGGCATAGAACTCTGTTCACTGGCCACTGACCACAAGAAGTGAAAAGAGCTACCTAAGGAACAGATGCAGGAGAGGTCCCCGATGCTGGGCTCTGAGCAATCAGCATGTGTCCTGAGTTAAGCCAGAAGATCCAGTGTGCCAACAGCATCCTTCTGCTGGTCAGAAACAACTCCTTTGTGTTTTGCAGTAGAGAGAGAAAGAAATCGATAGCAGTTTTTGTTCCTGTGCCCCCTGTCAAACACAATAATGTCTCTGCTGTTACTTACAGTGGCAGCTCATCATAGTGAGCAATGCGGCAGAGCCAGAGTGTGGTGGGAAAGGAGGTGATCTGTAATAGCGTTATGAACGTGCTGATGCAATGGCTTCAGGTGATAGCAAGACCAGGGCAGGAGGTTATTGAATAAGATTCTATTTGGGCTGGAGAGAGAATGAACGAAGAAGTGATACAACAGCCCTCGGACTGAAAGCAATTGGCAAAATTGTCAGGTGGAAAGAAATTGCGATGGTGTTTTGTCAGGTTATGACTGGCAAGCAAGTTAAGCCCTGCAAGAAGAGATGGAAGAGTGGAAGTGCACTGGCAAAAGCTGTCTAAAGAAAATACTAAGAGAACAGGGAGAAAAGGGACTTCTCAATGGTGGGGAAAAATATATCTTGTAAGTGTTACTTTTGACAGCTTTTTCATGTTTCCAAGTTATGTTCTACTTCAAAACTTTTTTTCAGCTAATGGTGTTTTGCTTTTGGCAGGGCACTAAACTGCTGATCTGTTTTCACCTGGGAGGGTCTTGCCCAGGGCTGCAAACGGAGAGTGCTTTGGGAATCACAGCATCCTGCTTCATGCATCTCTCATTCTGTGAGGTAAAGGATGCCTGTGGGTCTCAGGGGACGAGCCCAAGGAGCCACGAGATGCACACTGAGGAAATATAGTCTCCAGTGAAAAAGAGATTTGCAAAGGATACCTCACTCTACTGGTGCTACTATTACTAGCAGGTTGGTACACATAAAATGCTGTCCTTCAGTTAGTCTCCAGATATACACTGGTCCCAAATCTTGTCTATGCAGGTGGACTCCCATCTGGCAGGAATTTGGGAAGATTCTCCCATGTCACTGTATAAGCAGACAAATTTCCTATCACTCTGGAGATGCTTATTTTCTCCTCCCAGGTTAGGAAAAAATATATCAGAAGAGTTTTATTCCTTCCTAGGTTTCTATTAGCTTTTTGGCTGTTCTGCCTGGAAATATTCCACATCTTATACTTAACATGCAGACACTACTGCTCTGTGATAGTCCTGATGTATCCTTCCCACCTTCACTTCTAGGTATCTCCTTTTTCCAGCTTGTCATTTTTCACAAAGGGAGCCTGTCACATGGTTATTTGAGCGCAAGTCTAGTTTTGTGGTCCATTCAATCATATGTGAACCTGTAGTTTATCTTTTAAAAACAGGTCATGCATGATTAGATCTGAAAGGTATGGATTCTTCATTACCTTTCATGAAAATAGGCAGGTGGGGAGTGGAAGATCTCTCCTATGTCTGCCCCAAGGGGACAGACACAACGCAGACTTATTTCCTATTACTCTGATTATCTACACCAAAAATAAATTCCTAGAAAACCAAGGTTTAACAGTGCTGCTGCTTAGCAGATCATCTTTTGTGAGAAGGCAACAAAGGTTGAATTTCATCCCACATTCTGATAATGTTTACCAAATAGTGTTAACTAGGAGGAATTTTTTCAGCATTCCTGTTTTATAGAGATCCCTCCATTCTGTTCTTGCACCTACTGCTCTGCAACAGGCAAGCCTTTTTACAGAGCAGTTTGTGATATCTTCCAAGTCACTGGTCTCAGATGATCTTAGCAGTGTGGATAACAAGCTTACCCTACCCACCTAGATCTGTTTAGCTTACATTGATTTGAGTTAAATTTAATCAGTCACAGCTGTTCAAAGCTCAGGTCATCTAACATCAAACTTTTCCCAAGTATCCTGATACATGGTCATAGGGAAAATGCATGGCCATTTAATTCAGGTAAAACAAAGGGGTTTACCACTCTCTGCCAAGTAATTTTGCTAAGCTCATTGATTCCATGGAACCATGGAACAACCCCTGTTGTTCACCTCATCTGACACTCATCCAATTTTGGTTTCTTTCCAAGAAAATGTCCTTCATTTATTTGTCAGTTTAATATCAGTATGGTGGACCATAGTGATTGGAGATGCTTCTGTACTGAAAGGGACAAAATGTGGCCAGCAGACATGCATACCATAGGAATGACTGTGTCACTGGACAGACTGTGTGACAGTGTCCAAAACAAAACATGAACCTGTTTTTCTTTCCATGAGTAGTTATATTGCTTTGAAGAAAACTTCTACCAATTCATTTTACTTTTCCTCTCATGCAACCTTAGGCAGCCAGCTAGTTGGTTAAAAAACAAACAAATTAAAGCCCATAATATCTATTCTAAAATGCTGTAAGATGTACTCAGGTTTTCAGGAGGGGTGATGGAACTGAAATGCCCCTGATGTGTCAGGGAAACCACAAGTCAGGCAGGGAAAGGAATGTGGTATCACAGTAGGAAGGAGAGCAGATCCTTGCTGGACACCTTCAGTCTAGCAGGAGGAGGAAATGTGTCTGTGAGGAGCCCACAGAGAAGGAGCTGACTGGGCTTAGAAGTAGGAGGGGGAAAGATGAAGTGGGTAATTAGGAAGAAAAATGAGAGACAAAAAGTATTCAGATGGGTCAGATAAACAGTGAGATGTCAGGGACCACATGAAGCATCTGAAATGCAGCCTTCATTAATATTTTGGCTGCCTTATCTCAGGCTAATTTATTTTATGGACATGGAGAGCTGTTTCTGCTGATGTATTGAGATGATTATCTGGCAACTTTATTGTTTTTTGAAACAGGAATTCTCAATGTTTCTTGAGGCACTGTGCTGGTTTTCCACCTTTCCCTATGTTTGAAGACATGAATCACCAAGTCACTATATCTCTGTGCTATCTATCAGGAAATTTCCAGGTGATTTTTTTCTTGCCTTGAGCAGATGTAGAAGCTATTGCTACCCAGGACACTCATGGTCCAATCACATTTTGTGCCAAATGCCACTAGAAAAAGGTTAGAAATTGTGGACAAGAGACTTGAGAGTAATCAAGTAAGCAAACATTTGGGTGCTCTACAAACCATTATTTACTACTCCAGAGCAAATTATAAAGACAAAATAGCTGAGTGGATTTATTTGTATTTTATTCTACTCATTCTCATCTGTATGCTATTCACAAAAATTTATTATTTGCTCAAGAAGAAAAAATAACCAAAACCCACAACCTCATATTATTTTCCAGGCAGCTGGAAAAGGTTATAAAGGTCAGGAGGTTCTTTCAGTTAGTGTGTGGCAACCTTCCCCTCCAACATGGATGGTTCCACAAGGGAGAGTCTCCAAGGAAAGCCACTCCTGTTCTGGCTTACTCTTTATTGACAGCATTAAAGAAAGCAAAGCTTTATCCAGCTGATGGTAAGGTTTATGCAAAGAAACTACTGGTAGAAACATGATAAACCAGAGAGATGTTTAATCTTACTATAATACTGATAGTAAGAAATAAAATCTGTTGCTTTGAAAACATACATACATATCACACATGCTGATAGTACTGCCCTTGGTTGAACATCCACTTGCTATCCAGCCCTTTGTCCTTGTTTGCATCCAAGAATAGTCAGAAGGGATAGGATTGCCAGCATGGATACCTGAATGGACTAGAAATATTTAAGCAAAGTTGTCATGGTCCAGCTATGTCAGAGAGAATGCTTAGCTCTGTAAGAAAAGAATGTAGGAGACTTCTTTTATTCAGGAATAATCTTTGAATATTATCCAATGGTATCTCTGAGGGGACTACATGCAGAACCTCTTCATTGCTGTAAAGATGCATTTTCTCTAATAGTTGCCTTTGAGAAAGTTTTGCTAAGGCAGAAGGTCTCTTTGTGCAACTGTCTGCAAAGAAATTAGCCTTGGCATGAACATAAATGCATGTGACAAATGTAACTGAGTTACCTGTGCTTACAGCTGTAGCTCATTACAACAATAATATTAATAATGACAATGTAAAATGGTGATTTTTCCAGAAGTGGTTCTGTGCATAAAAAGCTGCAAGCATAGACGTAGTCTCATTACTTTAATATGGCTTTACTATTAATGCATATTGTTTTGATGTTTGAGTGCATCAGGCTCAACAACATGTTCAGTTCTGTGCAGACTGTTTGCTCAGCTGAGTAGTGCATGGTGGAAAGAAGCTGCTTTATTAAAAGAGAAGGATCATACCACTTACCCTGTAAAGCTTAGTCTGTATGTTTTGCTAATATAAATCTAGTCATTGCAAGCATATGTTTGTGTGGCTTTAAGAAAAACATATTGACAGTGTCAGACATAGTAATCCATCACTAAAATAGCTACTTTGGCAATTGCGCTCCAGCAATACTTTTTAATTCTGATGGAAATATGAAGTAAATCTGCCAGTGGTAAGGCTGGTGCCCAAGCAAGAGCTCTGTTGTGAGCAGTTGTGGCAAGTGCATCTTGGTCTAACAAAGAGCCTCAGGCCTCGATTCAGAGCTGACCAGATGCACAGCCTCATCAGCTGTGATGGATTTCACAGCACAGCTTACATTTGGCAGAGCAAGGTTCAAAGTATGTCCTGACCAAGAGCTGACACATTTTGACATATCCTCCAGCAATAAGCAAAATGAAGCGTAACATATCTTATTTACTCTGCGTGTCACAGGGCCTTATGCTGACAAGGGTGACAGTCTCCCCCCGGCATCTGAGCAGCCCAACCTCGCACTCGGTCATGGTCCGCCGGGCAGCAGAGCCGCTCACTTCAGCACAGACCTGGGCACCTCCCTCCTCACACAGCCCATCTTCATCACAAACACAGGTGTTGGATGGCACTAAGCAAAAACACAGAAGAAAAGCACTCAGGATAGCAACCAAGTCACCAAAAAAAAACTAAAACGTTTCTAGGAAATCTGTAAGACTGAAGGCAATTTTCTGGAAGGTGGTCAGCTTTCACAAGAAAGACATGGACCTGTTGGAGCAGGATCAGAGGAAACCACAAAAATTATCAGAGGGCTTGAGCACCTCTCCTACACAGACTGGTTGGGAGACTTGCCATTGTTCAGCCTGGAGATGAGAGGGTTTTGGGGACACCTTCCAGTACCTAAAGGGGACTTATAAGAAAGATAGGGATGGACATTTTAATAGGGATTGCAATGCTAGGACAAGGCATAATGGGTTTAATCTAAAGGAGACCATATTCAGACAAGATATGAAGAAGAAATTTTTTAGGATGAAGGTAGTGAAACACAGGATCAAGGTGGCCTGAGAGATGGTTAAGGCCCCTGGAAACATTCATGACCATGTTCAGCAGGGCTCTAACCAACCTGGTCCAGTTGAAGACATCCTGGGTGATTGCAAAGGGGTTGGACTAGAGGGTCTTTACTGGTCCCTTCCAACCCAAAGCTTCCTGCCATTCTTTCCTTAACCTAATTCCCTAATTCTTTCAGTAACATTAGCTGATATTCAGGCTCAGTGAAAAAACTAGAAGTGGAAACAAATTGTGCACTGCTGGGGCTTCCTCTGCTTGGAGAGGCTGATCATGCTTGTGGGAAAAAACACGTGGGAAAAACTTACTCAAGCTGTCTCAGATGCTGAACTCAAAGCCTTCTCTGATGTTACTTCTTGAACTGGTCCATGTATCTTCAACTCTAGATCTCAGATAACTTGTAAGATGAGAGATCTGTCTTTGGACAAACTGATCATGCAAACCCTTACAACTGGTATCTATATTTTCATACAGACAGTTTCATCAAGATCAAAGGATCTACTCCTATAAATAAAGGTGTGTAGCTGCATCAGTGACATTCAGGTAAGAAGATTCCACCTGATATTTATTTTTCACAAATGTGCCTTTTTTTGGTGTTGTATGCAATCTCTTGCCTGTGTTTGTCTTTGCTAAAGCTACAGACAGTTTTGACTTTGTTGTTGTTATTATTTTTTTCTGTTCAACCCTGCTAGACAAAACAGATTAACTCCTATCTAGTAATCCTTTTTCTTTTCAAATTATGACAATAACCATGCCTCTAGCTTGGGCACTTCTAAAACCCTAATTTATTAGTTCATATTTCCATTCCTGGCAACCTTCATTAAATGCAATGTAGCGTAGGACGCTCAGGGAAAATAAATCAGGGATTTGAAAACTTCCACTGCAGACTGATTACAAAAAACAGGAACTATTTCCTCTGAGGGAAGAGACCTCACCTTTAATCATCATACCAGAAACTGGGGATAGACAGTGAACAAACCGTACAAACCTGCAACAGTAACTGGCTTTCCCAGCTAGCATACAATAAGACTTTTAATTCCTAAGCACAGGATCCTCCTGGGGAGACTGCTTGGCAAATTTCAGGAGAGGATTAGTTACTCCTGTGGGCAGTAAGGGTTCCTGTAATTGCTGTTTTAAGGAATCTGAACAGGTAGATACAGCAGAAAAGAGTATGGCAGGTGTTTCACCCAGAGGACAAAGTGGACCAAAAGGATGATTCACTTAACAGGGACTAGGAATAAGCTTTTCCTGTACATAGTACATTTTTTTACAATATCCTGCAGGGTTCTCTTTCCCTGGTGGAGATTCTTGCCATGTTTGGATACCAAAGACTTGGCTAATGGTTTGAGCCAGCTCAGCAGTGCCTGGTGCTTCTGGGAGGGACTGCAGATGCCATACCAGGACAGACCAACTGCCCAACAACTAATGTGTAAGTAGGGATAAAGATATCCTTTTGGGCATATGAACAATTTTGCTTATAGTTTTTAAGTTCTCTTACCATTACATTTTTCCCATGAACGGCATGATCCACATGGTATTTCAGCTGCCTGGGGTACTTTGCAGTTTTCTGCATTAGTCAGAGAGTATTTTCTGCCCATGCACTCCAAGGCATGCATCTTGCAAACAGTTAAAGGTGTGTTTCTCTTGGTTCTTTGATCAGTAGCGCAAGTGTCCAGAGAAGGACTGAAAACAAAAGCAGGAATTGCACTATTTAAATGTGCTTTATCTTGGTAACTTAAAAACAGCTGAGAGACTGGAAAATATTCAGAGTCTAGTTACAACTTCTCTGTTCATTTAAGTGTCTCCTAAGAGTGCAGCAAAGAACTCAAGACACAGACATACAGACAGTCCAGACTTTTTCCCTTTCTCCAGCATGCTCAGCAGGGTCAAGATCTGTCCCATCTGAAGGACAGGGATATCACCATCTTTTCGCCATTGACCTCAGCCGCAGAGAGAGAGAGACTTTAGTTAAAAGTATTTCAGATCTCAATTATTCTCTAATTTGTGACACATGCATGAAACATAAGTACACATAGAGAAAGCATTTCTTATACATATATGACATATACAAACATGCACATAGAATATTTTATAAGTATTTCTTAATTTTAAGGTGTTCAAATATGCTTTAAGGTTTTTATTCTTCTGTCTTTTAAAATGCTCAGCTTTTACTAAATAATACCCTATAATCGACCATCAGAAACCAAAGACATTTCTGGAAATGTACATACATCTCCACAGAAATGTTAAGAAAAAAAATTACCCAAAAAATTGCTTATTTCTTGAAATGCAGGTAGAGCTTTAACACCCACATAAATGAGCTTTTAAAACTGGTAATAACAATTCTTGGGCAACCTTAAATGGTGTTTGCTTTGGGGACAGTTCTAGGAAGTTGCCACCATTTGTGTTTCATGCTCCAAGTGTAGGAGGAGAGTAAAAAACCCTTCCATTACTTCAATTCCAAGAAGCTGTCATTATTTGTGTTTCATGTTCCAAGTGTAGGAGGGGAGGAAAAAAACTCCTTTCCATTACTTCTGAGTTTTTATCTTGAACTCCTAGCTTCTCCACTTGTTCTCAATGCAATCAGCAGTATTTGTGTGAAATGAACAAAAGAGTGACTATCTGGAGCAGAGCATGCCTGTGCTCTCCTGCATGCACTTTACAGCCATGGGTAAGGAACTTCACAGGGTACCAGAGAGCAGAGATAGGCTCCCAGGGGATGGAGAGCTTTGAAATTCAGACCCAAAGCCTAATTTTCAGCACAGCTCCTCGTTTTAAGCTCACAAACACTTCCATCGAAACCTTTGGTGTCTAATAGGCCAGTTCTGGACATCAAACTCAGCTAAACAGGTGCTTGGTGGGGAGAAGAGGCTGATGAGGTACAGGCAGATAAATGGCCCTAATGAGCTCCATGAGGCTCACTGAAGGGAAGGAGAATGCCTGTCGGAGAAGGGAAAAGTCTCATAAGAATACCAAAACTCAAACCTTGCTCACTTAGTGGTCAGGCACTAAGATAACTTTTATTTTTCTTTTCCTTTTTTCTTTTTGCTTTTTTCCCCCTCTGAATTAGGAAGTGGGTTTTGATCTATAAGTAAGGCACTAAGGAAAAGAGCCTTCTCCAAGCTTTGGGAATTGTTCTTAATAAGATGACTTTGAAGCCTTGTAGAAGAGCTGGCTTTACAAAAATTTTAAAATACCTGTACCATAGTGCCTCTTTAAGGTATTTAAAATATAGCATGGAGTACATTAGCTGAGCCTGAAAAGTTTGGTGCATCTACCTGTGACCAGATATTTTTATGAACTGTATTATATCTTCCACTTAGGTTAGCATGCTCAAACACAGGTTGAGGTCCCTTAACTGTTGTGCTGGGTCAAAATGACAGCTACTAAATCCCTAGTGAAGTTTGTTGCATGAATTTTCCTTAATCCTCTTTTGTTAATAGAAAGAATGAAGTTAACCCTCTTTTTCTGAGGCACAAGAGAACAGACCAAGGGATATATAGCAGCAGGCACCTGATAAAGGAAACAGGTGCACTTGTATGCATTGTACTGTTTGGTCATCTGGCTGCACAGTGTCTAAGATAGTGGGGCCCTGATTTTTATGTGAGAGTTGTCTTTACAGACAGAAGTAAAAATTCCTGTTTATATATAATCTTAAAGAACAAAGTGTGCTCCAGGGAAAGCAGTTGTATTTAATCTGTAATTAATTTTTTATTATATTTAAAATTGTTCAGATGTCTTTTTTACTTGCCTAAGTGATAAATCTTAACATCTGAGTCTTAAGATCAAAATCTTGCAGAGAAGGCAGCTTAATTAATATCAGACCTCTGCACAAATCTGTCTGCTTTGCAGCACTTTAGAAACACCCAAAAGAGGAAATGGAGCTTATTTAACCAGATGCCAAAGTTTGAACCCAGGAGTTCAGGGACCATATTGCCAAACTAGAGTTCAATGCCTCATACTGTCTTGAGAGTGATTTACATATTTGCTACAGCTAGGTCACCAGAAGACAGACAGTGGAAATCAACATGTTAAGACGCATAAGAAAAAGGATGGTGAATCTTTACTTATAAGAGAAATTAATAATTTTCATTGCTGAGAAAGGATATTTCGCAAGGCTGGAAATATTACATCATTGCAATAAAAATTTTTTAGAGGTAAGGAAAAAAAAACTTATGTAAAGTGAATGTGAGAAATTCAATACTTTTACCTGAAAAAATAAGGTTAAATATAAGAACAATATTTTACTAAAGCACATATTGTGAGAAACTAAATAATATCTGTTAAGTCCATAAATACCTTCACTACCTTTCACCTGCAATAAGAGGTAGGAAACTTGGGATGAAAAATTCATCATGCTGGGAATGATTTTAACATTCCTGGAATTACATTTGAGATGAGAAGTTTTAATGTAACACAGTCCAAGAACTCTCAGGAGAGACATAGATGCTTTGCAAACAAATTTGAAGGAAAGAAAAGAGGGGATAGTACTTAAAAATTATCAAATCTCATGTTTCACTGTGCAGATAGCTCTTACTCGAGGCTGAGGTTCCATCTGTATTAACACACCACGGTCTGGCCCCTTCCATGTGTTAGGGACAATTTACACAGAGTAGCTGGTGTCCCTCTTTGCCCCAGAAGATGGGGACTACATCAGAACTGGAATGGTCTCTCATCCTGGTCACTCCTGAGCTGTGCCTGGGAATTATACAGGAACTGGCTCTTGTCAAAGGTCTACCAAGAATTGCTATACCAATTTAGCTGCTCTGGTGCCTAGGGATCATTCCCTTGCTCTCACTGATGAGGACAGACATAGCCTAAGGCACCCCACCAAGAGGGACAAATTACCAGCCTGTTCTAGGGTTTTTGTGCTGTTATGGGCAGACTCTGTAGCTAGTCTCTTGGAAAGTGAAAGGATGGAGGAGAGGTCTGAAACCATGGTGTTCCTGAATTACCACATGAACTCTTCTTGCTCCAAACACTCTTCAGAGAAGAGGCTACTGCTGAAAGTCACTGCCAAAACAAAGCAAGTCAATTCCGCTCTCTGAGGAAAGATTGGACCAAGATTTGCTTACATGCTTTACTCCTACAGCCCTATAACAGGCTGGAAGATTAGTCTGCTTTGACAGCTGATGATTTATCCCTCTATCATCAGATGCATTATTTCAAGACAGTGAAATGATGGCATGAGGTAACAAAAATTACTATTATCTATATTCTTGCCATTTTAAACATAATTATAAAGAAATAGAAACAGGCAAGTAGTAGATTAATTACAAATGAAGCTTCAATGTGTAGCTAAATGTAATTAATTTAAACTGCCAAGGTTACTGTGACTCTGCCCAGGGCCTTCCCTAGCTCTGACTCCCCCGTATTCTGTGTAACTGACCTCAACACATATATAAACCAGAAAAGGAGTTGCTGATCCTTTTAAATAACTGTTGGGAGAAAAGAGCAGGACCAGATTACTTGGAGCATTTAGGTGTTTAAGCACAGGAATAGCATTAGGTTGCAGAGTTATTACAAACCTGGCACTTACCTTTGCACACAGGACAATGGCCTCTGACCCTAGGGAACCACCCAGTGGATCTTTATCTTCATCAATTTTAATTTTGAGATGTTCAGAGTGCTAATCTTGTCTTAAAATCAGAATCATTGTGGAGAACACTCTTGGTCTATGTGCCTGATGGGAAGTACCCATGCTCTGCTGAAAGTTCTACCTTGAAATCCATTGAAACATCTTCACATTTTCTTCCTTTTATTACACATGGGTAAGACATATTTGGTCTGTTATCCTTAAGCTTCCAAACTACTCAACTCAGTCACATAAATCTGGCCAGATTTCATATCTAGACCCCACACCCACTTTATAGGAGTGACTTGATAGGAGACATCAGCCAGTCTATGCAAACCAGCCCAGATGCTGGAGTGCTGAACTCATTGGCACATCTGTTCATCAGTGCTATTTGGTCTCAGGTGTCTTCTTGTTATTTTTCCATTTTTGTTCTTTTCCTTTTGTGTCTCTCAAAGAATTGAGAGACTTGCTCATTCCCATATATTATTTCTTCTGCATTGCTTATTGCAGAATATAGGTTTAGATTAAACAGGAAACAGCAAACTCTAATCTGCAAGTTATGAAGTCAGGAAAAGTGACATGACTGGTCTGTGAAAACTGCTGTGTAAATGTGAGATGAATTAGATTACTGTGCCTTTCATAACCCCCTAATCTCTCAGCAGTGAAAAGAAATATGCTTTATTTCACTAGCTTATTTCTTTGATGGTTTGTGTCCCAAGGGCCTCTGTTGTAACTTTTCCTCAATCCTCTAAATCTTGAAAATATAATTTTATCTTTTTTCATCTGCTTCACAGATCAGGCGAAATTATGCATTCATTTTCTGTCATCCAACCAAATTTTAGCACTGCTAAAACCCACTGACAGTTCTGACAAGGCAGGTAAGTGATGAAAAGGACATTGATTGAGTATGTCTCTTCCTCATGTAAGTAATGTTTTCTCCTCTGTCATAGACTTAAAACTTAAGAAATGTAATTGGTCTTGAATGAAGTGAGAATCTAATTGCCAAATTAAGCCTGAACTTACCCACACTCATAGGGCATTTTGCACACACATTGTGACTGATATACTTTCTCCCATGGCTGACATTTAGGCTCTGTCACTTCTGTTTTCACACTGGGCACTGAAGTAGAAGAACACACAGATATTAAGGGTCAGAAAAACAAGGTCAGCTGTGAAATTATCAGTTGAGTTTAAAAGGCACTGAATTATATAGTCGTGACATGAAGTCACATCCTACAAGGCCATTAAAAGTATCTACTACAGGGAAGTAATCAACAATATTAAAAAGATATGATACACTTTGCAAAGTTACTGTTCAGTAATTTATCCATGGGTCACCAGCCAGATGGAAAGAGACTGGTATTATACTAAAACTTAAACATTAATCTCATTTCTGCAGCAGTTATTTGTTTCTGCTAAATTTAGCACTGCTGAATCATAGCTGGGAACAGTTTTGTCATTGGGTTTCAGAATTATTGACTTCACTGTTGTCACTAGAAGAGCTAAGGATCCAAAACCCTATGTGAACCCAAATACCTTTATACACTGATGGTAATGAAAATTACAAGTTCCATCATTAGTCTTCAGTTTGTTTTTAAAATAAAAATAATAGAAATTATTGGGAAATTTTCATGATCACAGCTAAACATTTCTTTGTAGGTTTCTGTAGCATGTTAGCAGGAAGACTTTGCTAAATTCATATGGACACAATTTCCAAGGAGGTTTTATCCTGATTTTTTTTTCAGATTGCGTGTCTGCTAACATGAAAATTTAGTACTACAGATTGCCTTTCCTAAAAAAATAGCTCCCTTACAGATTAAAAGTTGCTAAGCAAAACAGAAAAATTATGAGAGAAGAAGAAAAAAAAAAAGAAAAAGAAAAAGTAAGATTTTCAGTGCATTATAATACAGACAGCAAGCACAACCCTGTCTTCCTGCAGAGGGGAAATTTTCACCAAAAATCACTGCATTTTCTTTATCCCCTGGGTAGTTGGTTGCATAGTGACTAAGCACTCCCATCCAAACATATGTATGCCATTGTGTCTGTGAATACTTATCTTCATAATTTTTACCCTTCTTATCTCATACTCCTTGAGTTTTTAACTGTTATTAATCCAACTATTGTTCTTTATTTATTTAACTTATATGCTAATATAATGCTTCCATACAGCCAAGCACAAGCTCTTTTTCTTTCCGATGGAAACATTTGAAACTTCCCAAGTATTGCTGGAATTTGAGAACATGATGTTAGCAAAAAACCAAAAAACAAATTAAAATCAGTCACTGAGGCTAAGCCTAAGTAACTGGTAACAGCACTGCTGCTCTGGCAGTTTAGCAGCAGCAACCCATTTATGTACAGCTATGCCATTCCTTCAGAAATCACTACACTTCTGTTGATGTGTTTATGACAGCAGATGACTTACACCGGGAATCTCACAGAACTGCTGCCTTTTGAAGTCTAAGCCTGACTGTCACCTTCCTTTTTCTGCAGCTGAGGCAATGTCAGCAGCATTGGCTGATAAGGAGAGGACAGAAAAATGTAGCAGATGTGCCTGGTCTGCTGCAGCAGTGCCTGTTGCCCCCAGCCAAGGGGCTCCCCAGGTGAGTATGTGGGACCTCAGGTGAAGATGTGGTATGCTTGAAGCATAAGCTGCCTGGGTGTCTCCGTGTCACTGATCAGCGTCACAACAGTGCTCAAGAGAAATTTTTGTCCATCTTCCACGGCTGGAAAAGATGACTTAGAGCTTCTTGAAGCTATAGCCTATTTCCCTTTCTGCCACTTCCTGCCCATTTTAAACTAGAGCCTAAATGGCATGAACTTAAAGCAGCATTTTCCCACTGCTTCCAGTTCCTTTGTATCAGCTGTCTGACTGCTAGATCGGCACAAGCAGTCACCCAGCCCTGTCATCCTCTTGCACAAGAGGCTCTGGTGCACTGAACAGCTTCCAGATAGAAAAACTCTAAGGTGTAGTTCATAGGGTGGTAGTGTTATACAATGTGTGAAAAGTGAAACATATTTGGGTGGCAGAATAGACAGCATAAATCCCAGGCAATCTCTTAAAATATCGAGTGTTGATAGCAATAGGGGAGTGGGAAGCAAAAAGCTTTAACGAAACTTCAATGAAATGCCTTCAGGCATCTTGTTTGAATAGACTACAGAAAACACACCCCCATGCTTTCTGTGCTTCTTGATGGTAATGTAAGTACGGCTTCTCTATCACTATCTCAGCAATAGCTCTTTATATGTCTAAACTGCATAAAGCTTAGCTGGAAAGAAACTCCTGCTTTGTACTTGAGGACTGCAGTGGCTTACCTGGTCTCTTGCACTGGATAGTCTTCACATCAGGAGACCACTTGAGGCTGGGCTCACACAAAATGGAGTGCGCCCCTTCCAAGTGCATGCCAGGTGGACAAGACAGAGTTATTCTCTCACCAATCTCATACACAGGTTTCCATGGCTCTCCTTGCAAACCCCCCTCCAGCTCAGGCAGGAGACAAGCGGTTTCTGTGGATGGAGGCATTTGAGACAGCCACAGTAAATCAGTGGATTGCATAAAGCGGTCATGTATTTTATTTTCTCAAAAATTCTAAAAAATTGAATGGTGAGGTTAGCTGACTTTCCTGTAGAAACATATCAGTCAGGAGATTAACTCATCACACCAGTCAAACATGCAAAACTAGGAACACAGAGACGATATATTCTCCTACTGCCTGCAGGTGCAGCCCTAGCTTTATGAGGGCTTCCTTCTCCTTAGGACCCATGTTTCTGTTGACAGCTCCCACTAGGCAACAGCTTTCTAGTAGAGGGATATCACAGATATGGGACATCAGAAGAACATGTCCTGGTACACACAGAGATAGCCTTAAAACTAGATTTTTATGGGTGTGTTTCTAATCCAGCATTACAATATCCAGATTCACACTAGAAGTCAGTTTAGACCTGATTACATCTAGGGAACTGGGAAATACGGGTGTGTCTTTTCCCTTCCATTGTAGCTGGAAAGCAGATGCTCTGAGATGTTCCATTGGAATTCAGAAATGGAGTTGTAGTTCAAAACAAGAATCAGTTAGACATACCCTGGCAATATCTCTCTCCAACTTGCCACTGTAAATTACTGCGACACTTAGCAACAGGATCACCAACAAGAGAATATCCATGTTTGCATGCATAAACAATGTTTTTCCCAACTGGGTATGAGTTTTCAGCGTTCTGAAAGAAAATAACCAGATGAAATTTTGGATATAAAATACAAGAAGTACCAGCAGCACTCTTTGATTCTGGAATGCAGTAGCTGAGGACAGTGAGAAGTAGCATTGCTACTCTACAATGCAGTGATGAGAGAGTCTGGAATATTGGGGGCAATCCTGGTGATCAAGTCACTAAATGTGATCAAAAGGGGTATGGAACAGTGTTCTCCTGATGGTGTATAAACAAACTGCAAATATGGCTGTTATCAAACGTTAGCAGGGCAGGATAAGATCTTGAACAGCCTTGGCCTGGGGGGAGATCACAGTGACTGCACTGGTTTTGCCAGTTTTTAGGATGGTATGTTGTCAACTTTCTAAAGGTTAACATGGACTTGAAGACAAAGTTTTTTTCATTTTATATTACACTGTCTTCTAAGGAGAGATCTTACGAAAAATTGAGACTACTCCAAGAATTGCAGGTTTACCTTTAGTTTGTGAAAAAAAAATCAATGTAGGAGACAACTCTTGATTACAAAAAAAAAAAAAAACAAAAACACACTAGCAAAAGAAGGAGGGCAAGATTGTGGATCTTGCTGTAGGTTGCAGTTGTGCAAATGCAACTAATGAATTTTGAACTAATCCTTTTATCTATTTATTGAGCAAAGAGACTTATGACAGCCTGATAACATGAAGAAGGCATAATCCATTCCTCCAAGGGAGGAATTAGTCCCCCTTGTCAAAACAGACCTAAGCTGTGGTGAGCCAAGTACCTTGCCAGGTCTTCATTTCACCAGAAAAAGCAGAATAGTGAGTTACAGAGGGAAGATTCCTAAAATCTGTTTATGATTTTGTTATGGACTTCCTGAATGACTGAGCATTTTTCTCTCTAGTTTGTTGTGATTTTATGTGTAATCCATGTGGCTCAGTAAATTTTTAATACATATATGGAATAAAGGACAAGTAGATGACTTTTCTGTGTAGGTACCATGGTCCAGAGAAGCAAAGATCTTGTTCTGGTTTTGAGGGTGGGGCTTTTTTGGTTTTATCTAACTTTTAGTTTGAATAGCTTTGGATACTGTCATGTAAACGCCAGACAGTGAAAAATGCTGCAAGAGTGGCTATTCACTTGGTCAGATACTAAGCTTGCCAAGAGAAATACAAACTTGCAAGTGAACATCTATATTAACTGTAGAAAAGACATTGCAGGTAGGGATAGAACAGATAACAGAGCAATAGAAATAACTCACTTGAACAAATCCATTTTCTAAGAGAGGAGGAGGTGAACAAAATTCTGTAGGATTTATGGATAAATCAAAACAGTGTGGTTCAATCAAGCTGTGAAACAAACAAAAGTACAGTTTAGTTTGAATTTAGTTTTCTTTCCTTTCAAAATGCTACACTCCTCAGTGAAGCCCATTTTCAAGACTATTATGCGTACATTTACATCATGATTATATTGAAATCAGGCACTGCCAGGCTATCCAAGATAGTGGTAAATAGAATGCTGTCAAGTTTACTGGCTCCTACCCCATTTTCTAGCCTTATCTTCTATGACATTCACAGCTTCTGAATTTCATTTTCTTTCAACTTAAATATTAAAGCTCAGTACATGATCTCCTTGAATTCAATAGTTTATGCACCCCTCTGAAACAAATTTTTACATCTTTCAGCAGTTATCTCCAACTATTTTTTATTACTTACCGAAGATGCTGCAACTCTTCATCTTCACACGCTTTGCTTTCATGCTGCTCTCCCAGGCAGGCCTTCCCACCACCACGTGGGGAGGGGTTGTTGCAGGTTCTACTCCTTGATTTCCTTCCCCCTGAACAAGGACTCCAGGAAGACCAGCAACTCCAGTGTCCATCAACAATGCCTGTGGGAATGTTTGGTTTAATGTGAAAACTACTCTCTTTAAACCACTCTCTTTTTAAAGCATTCCCTCTGAGAGGTTTTAAAGGCACAGGCTGCTCAAAGCTAGTGATGGCTCCAACTGTGCCCTTACAGAAAATTCCAGATTGTAATAATCTAATCTTCCATCTTTACCCCAGATTTGACATAGGTATTATTCCACAGAGGCTGTGTACTATCAGTGTCTGAGAGAACATAAAAATAGCTACCAGCTACTACTAAGTATAAAATTAAAAAGAAATTTTTTTAAAGTCATTGATAATTAATTTAGGATATGTACTTACTTATAGGTGGTTGCACTGAGTAGTTAGTATTGTCCACTCTATTTAACACTAGTAACAAAACCAGCTCTTTGCTAAGGACTGTTTAGACATGCTAAACGAAGACTCAGGCTTGGCACGACGCTCCCCATGCTGTTTGTTTGCAGTGATGTCTGACCCCAGCAGCCACCTCATGGGTGTGCAGCGCGACAGACAGACTCTGGAAGCAGGAGAGCACATTTTGCCACTTCTAAATTCTCACAGGTTTAAAGAGTGCTGACCTGGCTGATCTTGCACAAGGGTTCCCAGCTCACAAGCCACTCCAAAGGTGTAAGGCTTGCAGTAACACACACACTGTGTTCCTTCCACGGCCGCCTCACCACCATTCTGGCAAGGTTGACATTTGCAGGGATCATTTTCAGCCATATATTCTTCAATGGCTTGTTTTAAGTAGTGCTTTTTGACTGAGGAGCAGGGCACTTCCTTTACCAGCTCATATAGTGGTGTTAGCTGCACACAGTAGGAAAACATGCATAGTAGGAAAACAATACAAACATGTATCATACTACAGTAATAGTTATTACTGTAATGTAAGAGTTTACAAGCACATTTCATCACGCAAAATAATTTGTGACATATGCTTCTGCACATGGGAGTTAGCACATTAGATGCTTTAATTTGCTAATTAGCTAAAATCTTATGTTAGTATTTAATATTAGCCTTTTTAGGAAAAGCCAGTCCTGCTTAAAAGCATCCTTTAAAGCTACTCGTATGTCAGTCATGTTTAAACATATTTGAGCTATGAGAATGCAGGTGAGATAAAGTACAACACAGACCACCAATGAACTTGAATTCTTGAATTCTCACCCAGATGTTCCCAGCACAAAAAATAAATACATTTAAAGAGCCCACTATGGCATTTCATTGGGCAGTGATCAAAGGTAACAGAAATTGAAACTATTTTGCCTTTAAATTGATTACTTTATGATACTATATGCTTTTACATTTAGCTAAAAGTTCCCAATAGAAATATTTGGGGCTTATACCATTCTTGAGTGTGTTGGTGGTTCCCAAAAGGGACATAGATAAAGTAGCAGTGAATAGGGCCATGCCCAGCTCTGAAGTATCTGACCTGGAGAATCTTCAGTTATGCTACACTTCTGGATTCAAAGTGAAGGAGGAGAAGTAAAAGGAATATGCAGAAGTTGGCAAGTGAAGTGTAAGCAACACAGACACGCCCATATGCATTTTGGGAAAGGGGCTATCTCAAATTGGGTCTTTCTCCAATGTTAACATGACCCTCTATTCCTAACCAGAACTCTACTAAAGTCACTGAAGGCTGGTATTGACCTGTCAATGGACTTAGATTTGTGATGCACCTGATCATATTAGCTTCACAGCATTTTCTTCCTGAGCACTTTCCTTTTTTTACAAAGTGATCTGAAAACAAAATGAGTGTAGATCATGGCATGATTAATCACCAGCTGTAGCTTACTAATTTGTCCCCTTGAGGTGATCCCATCTACTCACCTCTGCTTCAGGAAAATAGCCTTACCTTTTTTTTAATTACTCTGGGATAGTCTGTCACCGATGCAGCCCACAAGGTGTACATCCGACTGTTCCCAGCAGGATTATCCAGGTCTAGATAACTAAGGCCAGCAACAGCACCCGGGCTTCCTCCTTCTATGTAAGGGTCTCCTTTAATTTTATTGCCAGTGCTTCCTGCAGATTCAGGATGGGAAATACATAAAATGTAGGCATTGCTATGTTTACAAATGGAAATAGAAACAATGCCCACAAAAACTCTGCTAGCGAGTAGTGAAAGGACTCACTGGTGCAATTCAACCATCTGTGCCTACACTGATCATATATAGGTGGTATCTGTTTTTCCAGGTGTCTTGGCAGCTCTAACTTAGGGTGTTCAGAAATGTGCTATTTTCTGGGAAAGCATTAGCAATAATTGACAAGTGCCAGAGAGCCTTTTAAACCAGACACTTGATGTCTGGGTTTAGCATTTTAGGACAGAATTCATCAAAGTTATCAACACCTGCTCCTCATTTTGACAGCAATTTAGGATGAGATGAGAGATGGGTATGTGACAACTGTGTGAGTCACCACTGAACATTTACCTGAAGAAGACAGTAGCAGTTCATCCAGTTTGGTGCATTCCGTCTTCTTCTTTTTCACAATGAGTGCATTCCAGCCTGATGAGGTACACTTGTACAAGTCTGTTATGCTGACACCTGCAGATAATCCATCCATTAACAATACTGTACACAGAAAGTGTGTTGGATTAATTTCTGAGTTTTCCACTGGCTAGAGAGGTCATGCTCTCTCTTTATGTGAGATCATAAAGCTTATCATCCATAAGCTTTAGCAATGGGTGGATCTTCCCACTAACACAAATGCTAGTTAGTTTGTTCCTAGTTTACTGCACTTAAACTAGGAGGTAACTAACTAGCATTTGTGTGCTAAGATCCATACATTGCTAAAGCTTATGGATGAATGCTCAGAGGTGGGAGATGTATCTGGGAATAGTTTACAGTATCATTTATTTTCTCACCTCAGCTCCAACTGATTACCATTTTAGGTGCCATTTTGGTGTTTGCGCTGTAATTTTTTCTGCTCTACACAGTTTTACTCAAACCTTGACCTCCATGTAACCTTTAAACTTTAACATTGTTTGAGATTTATATTCAAGTTCAGCCTGAGGAGGTCCTAAACTGACTATAATTTTTTATACATATACCCAGAGCACTGCAGGTCACAAACATGGATCTAGAATTAAATGCTGTGATTTGAGCACATTTTTTAGTCTTCTTTCTTTTCACAATGAAAAGAATGTAGTAACTTGTAGAAGTCTGTTACTTGATTTTAGACATTAGCTGGAAAAACATACATATAAATTTTTATTCTTGATTATTGACTTTGCTTTCTGCAACTAGTACTCTACCTTCTGCTTTCATTTTGTCAGTATCCATATAAAAAATAACTTTGTAGTGTCCTCCAAGCGACCCAGAGTGTAAGAAGTGTGTCCCAAAATGTTCAATAAGTCTGCGGTAGACACTGTACTCGTAGACGACTGGAAGGTTGAACAGTTCCTTCCAGAAAGGCTCCGCAAGAGTGAGAAAGTCTGGGCGGTTGTTAATAAACTGAGCAACTTCCACACTGTTCTCAACAACCATCAGCTGCTTACTCTGGGGGAAGAAAAAGCCATCAGTCATGCTCCATGTGACTATCAGAGTGGCTCCTAATAGCCAGATGGCACACATATTCTATTGGCAACTAACCAACAGCTTTATAGAGCTGTTAGATATGTCTAAGCAACACAGTAAATGCAAGAAGAACACCCTGCAGTCCTGAAATATGGTTGGACCTTTATTTATAATTGCAGCAACATCTTTCTTTTCCTCCTGTGTACCTGAAAACTAGCATAAGGACAAGTGAGATCTCACTCTTCAAAGATAATGGTGGCTTCCAGAAGGCTTCCAGAAGCCTGGCAGAAGAAGGTTAACAAGCCTTGTCTGAAAGCAAGCCACAGGCGGTACAGTTGTTCTTTGCACCCTGTTTTGACTAGGTAACGCTTTTGTTGTAAGATGCTCTAGCCATTTCGAGGATGCTGCTTAATTATAAAATCCAATATGCCTGTACAATACTGTTCACTTCAAACTCTCAAAGTTGCTTTTGAACTTGGCTATGCTGAGTCTCAAAATATGTCATTGTTAGTGTCTGCTTGGGAGCCCTAAAATGCATACATTTGTTACTTGATTTTATTTTCTCTAAGATAGAGATTGTACTTCATAACTGAAAATTACTCTCAAATTATTTATCTAATGCTTCTTTTAAAATAAGTTAAAGGCATAAGCATTGTGACCTTCTGGCTGTTAAAGACACCAGATTTCTCTCCTAATGGAGTTCTGCTAATGGAAAATGCACTATAAAATCAGTTAATTTTAACCACAGAAGTATTTCAATCTTTTTGCTCCACTATACTGACCAAGATGTAGCAGAAAAAAGGGGACAATAAACCTCTTGAAAAAAACCAAAAAGATAAATCAATTATGAGAAGAAGCAAATGATTTGTTCCTCAAATAGGGAGAAAAACAGATAGTAAATAAATAAATAAATTGCTACTAAATAGGTAGTAGGGAGGAAGTAGAAACAGCAGCTAACTCCTCTGGATTGATAAGCAAAGCAGTGATCTCTTTTTAAAGGTTTTATGGGATATTTACTTGTCATGCCCTTTGTGTTATAAAACAAGCATTTTCATCTCACTACAAAAACACATGCGTAAAATAATGAAAATATTTATGTAAAGTACTAACATACAGTGACAAGTTATACATACCTTTTGCAGATTTTTATTCTCTGTCTGCTTGTATTTGTTTGAATTTTCATACTTCTCTACATGTTTCATATAAGACCAGGTGCTGTTGAAAAACTCATAACTAAAATCATTTTGAACTTTGACCTAGAAGGTGAAAGTTAGACATCTGTATGAAGAACTTAATGTAGGATTTAAAAACAATAATGTATAGAATAGAGCAAGGCCTTTGTGATGCAAAGTAAGCTGATGTGTTTTGCAGGCTGAATCCATTTTAAATTTCATAAAAAGTACTGCACACTATTGAAAAAGCATGGAAATCCATTCATATGTGTATATATATATATACATATATATACACACATATATATATATAATCTCAAGTATTTACACTATGCAGTAAATGCAGTATGGATTGTTTGGCATGCTTCTGATAAATGTGAGGAAAACAAAATCACTGAAACTGACTTCAAACAAAACATTTCTGGAAGATCTACACAAAGCATGCTAAAGTCCTGTATTTCACCTTCAAAAAGCATTTCTTAGGGTAATTCAGGTCACTGCTTATGCTAAGGAGATTAGCTTTACATCCAAGTCTAACTCTGAGAGATTTAGAAATCACATCTAAGAAATTAATCTCTTTTTTTTCCTTTTATTTTAGAAAGATACACACCAATTTATATTTCAAAATAATAAGCAACTGCAGAGAGGATACAGGTGTCAGTGAGCTGTGTTTAGGGAAGTGTACCTGCCAAAGGCCCCTGCAAGATTTGCATAATTCTCCCAGTTTTAATCCTGACTGTAAATACAAAGCTATTCTAAATGGAAACATACCTGAAAATTATAAGCAAGAACACTTTCACTCAGCCTGTAGTATTCCCTCCTATCACCGCTGAAGACCTTTCTGCATTGCCCTCCAAAGCTTTTTGTATGAATGACTCTTCCCTTAGTCTCACCAGTAATAATATCAAAGCTGCAAAAAGAAAAAACATGTCATTAAGACAGAGACAAAAATTACAGAGCCATTATAACTGAGTGCTGTACCTGCAAGTCATGATCACAGGCTGATTTAACAGCGGGGTTATCACCTGATAGATTTTTATACATGCAGAACTGCAGTATGCATAGCATGTTACAGCATTGAAGGGAAATATTGGTCTTGATTTGTTAACAAAAATGAACATGTCATTATCTCTACAGATTAGGACATCTATATCTGTCTCAACTGATTTTAAGTTTTATTGTTTGAACAATTACTGCAACACAGGAACAACAGGGTATCCATTCCAAAATGGGGCTGGAGAGGGAGAGGTGTAACATAACAAGTAATAAATCAACACCAAAGAAACTTAAAACAATTATTTTGACAGGTTGCAGTTTAGATGTAGAAACAGAAATCCATTTGAATCTAGAGTGCTAAATTCAACAGCAATGAACAATAATGAAAAAGAATAAACATTGCTGGCTCATTTTTTCCACACTGAATATCATGTATTACTAGTTGAAATGTGATTCAATATCTTAGTAGCTGTCTTTCAATGGCAGGAACAAAACACAAAAAGCTTTATTCAGTGCTTCAGGTCAAAGGACCTGTACATTCTGCACTGAACAGCTGGGATGGTGGAAGCAGTTGTACTGAACACTTTTGCATATGGGATGTTTTACCATAAGCCCAGAAAATCTATCTGTACACCCAGAGCTTGCAAATACATCAAAATGTAAGTGCATTTGGAACCAGTACTACTGAGTCTGGCACAGAACATTACCCTGCTCCTGTAAGTTCTGAATTCAGAGGTGTTTTGTCAATATCACATACAGTTTTCCTCTCTTCACATCGATCTTCATCTGCACCATCATCCTCGCAGTCCTGATCGCCATTGCACACTAGGGATCTGCTAATGCACTGACCTAAATCAGGACAAACATGCATGGAAAAAAGAAGTGTTTGTTAGTTTAAAAGTAGATCACCTAAAATAAAAGCAGAAGTCCTATTAATCTACTACATTCATTAGCATATTCACTCCCATGATGAACAGACCGTGCCCATGAGGGCTTATGAAGCATTAAATGTAGACATAAGGAAATAGTGCATAGCACACTCGAGAGAGCCATAGCTATTCAAGGCTTATGATATATCAGTGAAACAGTTGATTTCTAGATCTGCCTCCTAAGCTTTTACCCTTTGACCCAAACCCCTTTGGTGATTAACTGTGATTGTCTCCCTAGTAGCACCAAAACATGTTTATCATGGTCCTCTCTGATAAATATCTACCTATGAGATAATGTGCTCTTTTGTGAAGTTATGGGAGATGCTTGGATACATTTTATGGAGCATTAGTTTTCATGATCCAGGTAATTTTATATTTGGAAATAGCCTAGAACAGCTGCAAGACATCATTGTAAGCTTGCATTCCTTAACTACCTCTTTATAATGACAAAAACTGTTCTCTGGGGCAAACAAGTAAGGCAGAATGAGTAGAGAGAGTACCAGGGCTACAGCATATTATCTTCAATTCTCTGCAATACCCAAGATTAAAGTAAAAGCATGCATAGTCAAGGCTGGAAACAAAGGAAACATTCACCTAAGTCAAATTCATCTGTAGATTAAGAACACTGCAAATACATTACCCATTTACTGAATTTGAAAGATAACAAGGTTATTTTCTTAACTTCATGAGCAGAAAATATTAAAAATTATCTTGGATGGTACCTGAGAAACACCTGAACCGATCACCACAGCCATCTTCTGTTGGGCATCCCCTTGTGGGGGTGCATGGTCTTGTTTCAAAGGTGTGCCCAGAGCAGGGGTTTCCCCCATACTGGCCATAAACTGCCACTGTCCGTCTCCGAATCTGAATGCAAATCAAAGGACATGTTAGAAAATACAAATGCAAAGCCAGAAGTTTGCTACTGTGAAGACACTGCTACTACTCTAGACATTCACTATTTTTTCTGAGAACAGCCACACCTGGTATTACCACCATATGGTGGCAAACTCTCAAGTTAATAGAAAGACAACACTTTTGTCTCTAATGACTTTAGCCTCATGCATGGTTTAGTCAAAAATCTAATATGTAACTGAAGTCAAGAGAAAACTGCTAAGAAATTCAAGTGGGTTTAAAAAAAAATTTTAATAGGACTAACCATGCCTGATATGAATTTGTTCATGTTTTTCAAGGTAAACAATGTCATTAAGGAAGATGATAAAATCTTACATCCAGTGGGCTAGTTTTTGTTTCTAAAAAAAGTAAGTACTGTCTCATTGCAGATCTTTAATTTTGACTAATCTCTCCTTAACTGGTGCAACATCAAAGTAAATGAGAAGGAAAATCAAACGCAAGTGTCTTGCACCTCTATAGAGTTGCAGTGGAAAAAATCATCAACTTATTTTCATTGAAGGTAACACTTTGCAACCAAGTTTTCTTCCCTTGGCATGATGCCACTAATGAAAAATCAGTGGAATTGATACAAACCATCAGTGGAGGAATATCTGTGTTTACCAGACAGCTCAGCTGAGCTTTTTTAAACTATCACCAAAATAAAAAGAGCACAAATTATTTTACAACATGAACATCATCGCTTTGAAAGGAAACATATTGGGAACAGACTGGAGGATTTATCTTCTCTGTTCTTTGCTCTTTAGCCTTCTTGTTCTGCTGGGGATTTTGCGGAGAATCTGATTTGGGGGTTTAATGTTAGAGTGGCTTCTTAATTACTGGGAGGGAAACTATATCCTAATGAGGTTCTGAATACAGAAAAGATGTGTCCATCTATACCTGTTTTTGAGTACAGCCATTGCACTCGGACCAAGGGCCAAAAGAATTCCAGCGGCAATGGATTGGAGAAGGGCTGTTGCGGTATTGGATTTTGCATTAAAAAACAAACAAACAAAAACCAAACAAAACTCAACAAAAGAAAAACCAAACAACAAAAAAACCCACCTCCCTCCCCCCCAAAAAACCCCAAAACCAAACCAAAACAACCAAAAAACAAACCAACAACAAAAGAAAAGACAGAGGAAAATCAACAGGGATTTCCATCCATATGCATGAGTGCAAAACTTTCCTAAAAGTCAAAGCAAACCTTCAATAATAATTAGGGGTATGTATAAAACCACTTGGATTTGCTTTTCATGTGTAAGAATTAAATCAGTCCCAGCTTGGCCTTTCTGGCCATTAGAAAGAAGAAACTAAACACATTCACTTAGCCTAAAGATCAGGAACAAAACAAACTGCCAGTTCCCATGCGAGGCTTTGCGGGAGCAACCTGTCCCTGGGAGTGGTGCTGGCTAGGGGTAAACTGTGCTGCGTTCCACAGACGTGGGTTGCTGTGCCTCACACCACCACTGTGTACCCTTTTCCCCAAGGATGGCTGACTCCTCTGGGCAGAAGTTAAAGGACACCATGCTGCCTCACTGTTTTTTTCACTGGTGGCAGCACCAGAGCTAACACCAAGCAGTGTGTATTTCTCCCAGGAAATATAACTGATGACCCCTTGAAACCCTGCCTCACATCACACACCACAATTATATATGCTTAACTTTCAGCATGTATTTTATTAAACAAATATTCACCTGGAAAGAATGGGAAAGAAGCCTGAAACTTCCAGCAACAGAAAAATCCTCAGCACCTGAAAAAACCAAGGAAGTAAAAGCAAGTTTTCTTTGCTTTTCTATTTTTTCCTTCCTTTTTTAGGTCATGCAGTTGTTCAAGGTTTCTGCAATCTATACACTAGTCAGCTTTAGAAATAAAAGGAAAATGTCACACAGATTTTTCAGCTTTGTTGTGCAAGCTTGATTTTAAATTTTCTTTCTTGCAATGCTGTCCAATTACTTTTTCAGCTATTTCTCCATATAAATTAATATTTCATTGCACTTTTCATATTCACTTCATCAGTACAAATTAAGTAAGCAATTTTCTTACCTTCATGTTAGATAAAATACTCAGATATACAGCAATTACCAGGGAAAATGCACTTCTAGCATTTTCAATTTGGAAGCCAAAGGAGTCAGTCAGTCTGTCTGTTGCTGTTCATCTCCTCATTCTGCCTTGCTACCCTGCTTTTCTTTCCCTAAAAGGGTTGAATATTGCCAAGGAATTTTAACCTTAACCCATCTAGTTCTCTCCAGGGACACAGCCTGCTTTGGGAGCTGCTCAATATTTTTAAGACATATAAATCAAGGCTTGGATATATTAACAGGGGCTGGCAGAAAATTATGAGCACTTACTGAAAGAAGAATCATCTTTTCTTTATCTTCTCATAGTTTCTTTCCTCTGAACAAGACCTTTGAGAGATCCCAGGCCACATGCACTACACCACGGTTGAATTCACGGCTGCAGCAATAAGAACTGCTCTAGGATAAAGCTGATGTTGCTAAGGTTTTATTTTAAGCACAAATATTCATTCTCCACTTCCACAGTCATGCTGATTTTTGTGTATCAAATTTCACAGTGAAAATCAGCTTATGGATCTGAATGCAAGTTTTGGTCAATTCTAGCCTGGTTCTGCATGTTTTGTGTGGAGATATGAGACTCATAAAGAAATAAGAACACTTAATTTTTCCTTTCCTTATCCTGCCATGTCCTCTTATTTTTAGTTTTGAATTTTTTTCCTCCACTTTTCAGAGGTGATCCACTGCAGTAATGGCATGAAAATGCCAAAGAAAATGCTGGGGAAATTTACCTTAATTTATCTTAGTGGAACTCAGATAAAGCCCTCACAGAAAAGTAGCACCCCATGTGAAGATGCCTTATATACTAGATCTCAGCTACTACACCAATTTTAAACTGCTTACACAGTCCTCAGAAAACTAAAGGCTTCATGTCACAGCATCACGATATGGTGAGTTCTAAGCCCTGCACTCTGTTGGCATGCTCTGCTTTCCTTAACAAGATGCCTATATCTTGGGTCACACTGTGTCCATGCTTCAGAGCAAATTTTGATGAGCCAGAACCTGTCTCTGGGACTTTTTAGGTTTAGCAACTATGAATCTCTTTGATAATGTAATTCACAGACTTTTGACACTTCTGTACATATTTTATTGCTTTTCATCAAAATCCTCATGCTCCTATTTAGTTTATGACCAATTTGTGCAGTACTGACAGTGATCATTTGCCTATGAATGAAATTATTAAAACTGAGTTAAGACCTTTAATACCTGGCCCAAAATACAGGAACTGCAAAAAATATTTTATCCATCCATACATATGTCTTAATCTTTCAGTCGGCTGTTTTAATGGCTTAGATAGAAATTTCCCTTTTTGTAAGTATATAATTAGCTATAATGACCCTCAAGACCAAGATATACTGTTATTTGGTCCCAAACAAAACATGGTAAATATAAAAAAGGACAAGTAGAGCTAGCAAAGAAAGGGTGTGTGTTGGCAGGGATCTGGTCTCAATCAATAGGTAGTCAAATCATTACTAGTACTGCTACGTATTCAAATGAGTTTATATTGATATAAATTTCTGTCTTCCTACAAAAAGTATTTCAGCAAGACAAAAATGTTACTCTGACAGATGCTGTGTAATAGTCCTTTTAGTATACACTTTCAGGTACCTCAACCAATTTTATCTTCTTTTCTTTGGAAACAGGACCCTGATTTTTCCTGATCCTGTCTTCAGAGTAACAAAAGCAAAGAAACTGAACCAATATGGTGCAAACCAGAGGGAGGGCAGAGCTGGATTTTGCTGCTCCTAGGACTGCAAAAATGGCACTTCACTGCTTTGCAGTGGATGGGTGTTTAGTTTCCCTCTAGAGCAGTGGGACTGGGAATGGCTGATTTTTATTTCGTTTCATAGGGTACTTACAGCAGCTTTTTTCTCTGAACCATTTATATAGTTTCCTACATTTTTGTGTGTGTTATTGACACTTAAGGCAATATGCAGTAGCATAAACATCTACTTACACTTGAATTTTGTGACTGTGCAACACCTAGTACAGTCTTAGGTTGACTGACATGTGATTCCAGAATAACATCAATTATAATAAAAGGCTTGACTAGGGAGCTCCCCAATGACTTCCCCTGATGGCAGAGTAGCAAAGGTCAGAGTGCAACTTACGGAGAAGTGGAAGCTGATTTTTCCCTTACTGTTTGTGAAAATTGCAACAATCTAGTAACTATTTTCCTGTCTCATCAGCAACTTTTATTCTTGCTAAACCTTTATACTGTGTTATTCATAAATAAACCTTTAGAATTAATAAAATAAATAAATTCTTTAGAATCAAAACTGATGTTTTAGGGGATTAATACTGGAGTAGTTTGAGAGACACAAAGGGTTAGCCATAAGCCAGGGCACTTTTTGTCTTGCATCAAATGATAGTCCTAGCACACAGGAGTGATTAATGCAATGCTTCATTTGCTGGGTTAATGATATCCTGCCTGGTCTAGAGACAGTCTGAAATGGTATTGTCTGTATTCTACTTCACACTAAGGTCAGCCAGAATATAATTATATCAATGATATTTCCCTGTAGACTTCTGGCCTTTTATAGGATTGATGCTAAGGTTACTCAATAGTTTACCAAGCTTTAAATAGTCTCGTGTCTTCATTGTCCAAGTTCATTATGTATTACAGCCCTAAAGACAGTCTGTGCTCTGTGACTACTGCAAATGCCAAGGTTCCAATGACAACTGAGTGGAGAAAGAACATCCTGTTATTATGGTTTTGAATTGTGAAATTGACTTGGGAGAGTTTTTGTATTTGTTTCTGTATGCTAAGGCAATCTCACTTTCTTTTTTTAAAGCTTTTTAATTGCCAATTTTGGTTTTAATATATTTGCTGTATTTCAGGGATTAATGACAGTGCCTTGGGATGTGTCTCCATGAAATACGTCAAATAGCATTACTGCTGTGCTAACTTTAATGCAAATTATTCTCTCTCAGGGGACATTGTAGAAGGATATTGCCTTAGATACTGGAATTTGTATGCTGCAGAAACTACACCAAACAAATAAGGGCTGTGAGGGTTCTGGGTTGAAAGGGCTGGGTTAGAACAAAAGAGGCCAAGTTATTAGAATTCAAAACTCAGAGAGCTTTAGTGGTATGCTGGCAATACATGAGACTTGTCCAGAGCACAGACATTTCAGGCTGTATATACACAAAGGTCATGCCTGAGCAAACAAATAATTACAATTCTTTAAAGTTATGTTCTGATCTTAAAACAAAAGACACGGTGAATAAACTCTGCAGCTTGAATCTGCCCAAAGTTGAGTTACTGTTCTGTTTTTTCCACATCTTTGCCTGCTTTTATTCCCAATCACCAGCATGTGCTGCTTGCTTCTTCTGCATGTCTGGTGCTGGCTTTGGCATACTTCAGTCCTCTCTGAGCCAGTTTAATTTATCATAAGAGCAGAAAATAAATCCAGGGGAAAAAATCTGGATGGGTTTTACTGTTTTTATGAGTTAGGTCTTCTCCCAGAAAGGTCTGGCGAGCAAAAGACCCACAGAGAGGGTAAAAACATACACAGTCACAGAAAAGAGAGATGGGACAAAAGAGGTGGAAAGTGGGCAAATAAGGAGGGCAAGAGGAGAACTTTCTGTTTGCAGATGCAGCTAGCCACTGCATCTGCTCAAGAGCCAGTGAACCACCCCCTTGCACAAACTCTTCTGGTTTCTCTCCATCCTAGACTAGCAGATAGTGCTCACTGCTTCAAAGGGCTCCCCTGGACAGGACTGCGGCATTCAAATGCTCCATATTATCTTAGCAATCAATTGCCTAGACAGGCCTGATTTAGCTGTTCATTGACGGTGAATATTTATCTTTCATTGCTACTGTTACTGATACTTGCCTCCTGAGACAGTTTACCTTCAGGCGGACAAAAACTGCTCAGATTCAGACCATCTGTCTGGGGAGACGACTGCAAACAAAGCAGGGCTAATAAACATGAGAGGGATTTTCAATGGTCTTCATCACCAAGGGTTGGAAGAAAGATTGGATCCACTCTGGGTCCTTCTCAGCCTGAAAATCTTGTCCACAGAGCTCACAGGGGTCAATGGCTTCTGCACAAGCTCTCCTGAGAGCTCACCTGCCCCTGTGTGTCTACAGCAGACCTATATGCTCTCGTGTGTCCAGCAACAGCACACCTACATAAAACAGGTGAATTTATTGAACCAGAGGGCTGGTATCATGATTTTAGTACTTTAGACATGCTAACACAGAAAGAGTCACATGAAACAGAATAAAGCACTATTTGCGCTAATAGTGACACAGAAACACGTATAAAGGTATGTATTAGAGGTTGAACTACAGGGAGGACTGCAGACTCTGTTCTAAGCAATTACTCCTCAGGCCCAAACAAAGCCTATTTTTCAAAAGAATCCAATGATTTCAATTTTTGTTGATTTTTTTCTTGTATTTTTCTACATTGTTTACTCTAAGTTTAATTCCTACAGTTTAATAAATTCATGAGGTGCTTTATATGACTGCCTGAGAGAGCAGTATCTCACACTGATAATCCAGATCTCTTCTGGCCTGAGGTTTTGTGCTTTTTAAAATATCATCTCTTTCTGATTTCTCTGTAGAGTGAATAGAATGTCAAATATCAACCATTAGCAACCTTGCCCATGCTTTTATATTTCTGGTTCTTTCTGAATCAGTGAATATATTCTAGACTTATTATTGTAACTAGCTGAAAAGCTAAAATCCCTCAAGCATCAAACCTTGAACAAAATCTTTCATCAAAGTCCATTAGTTTCCCTCTGAAAATTTCCAAGTATCTTGAAATTAAAACCTTAAAAATGTTTTCTAATAAGCAGAACAAAGTCTCCTTTCCTATAAAGGAGAGTTGGGGAACAAAAGGAAGGCAGGACTTCAAAGAAACAGATCTTATTAGGATATCTTTTTGAACTACGGCATTTTTAGGACCAGCTGAAATTCATTTTCATTTTCTCAGCTTACGTGAGAAGTCAATAATTAACCCTAACTGCTACTGTGAAACTTCCTGGAATAAGCTTTTGTGGATATCTTCCACCTGGAAACAAAGTTCAACAGATAAAATAAGGTTTTGCAAACTTTCATAGAGGCAACAGAGATGCAGCGCATTGTGTAGAAACAGAAGCGACACAGCCTTGACTCTGGTTCTCTCTCATTCTGGACTGGCTGTGCATACCACCACCATCAGACTGGGATAATTGAAAACATGTACCAGTAATAAGAAAGGGATAATGCAGTTGCAGAGATTCACCTGAGCCCAGAGAAGTTTAAATGTGCTCAACATTTGCTATTTTTCCGACAAGCATATAAGTGTAGTGAGTTATTCTGGTTTCTCTCTGTACTTGCAGTTCAGTTAAAAGGAGCAGGACTGAAGCACAGGGTCACTGTGACCATATTAACGATGTACTTTTTTATTTCCAGATATAAAAATTCTCGGAAAACTTCTTCCTATCCAGCCATTCAATTACTTTTATGTAACAGTTTTGATTAGCTCGAGTTATACAAAATAGGAAATGCTTTATCTGAGAGTGGAGATGATGTCACTAAACATCTCTCAAAGAAACTTCATTTCTGGAGATTAGACTTGTCCCCACCTAGCCTGAGAAGACATCCCATTCTGTGCTTATTTGGCTGAAATACCATCATGAAAGTAATCAAAAGTATGGTGTTTCTAATAGAGGTGGAGGCTCTGTAGAACTTCTAATAGCTATAAAAAAGTATTCAGCTAACAGCAATCTCCAAACTTTTCAGAACTAGTATATAACTTTGATATTTTTATAAATTATTTTTTAAAAATAGATAAATATTGATAATTCTGATGAGAGAATGTAAAATATAAGGTTTGTGATAGCAACAGACAAGGAAGCCTCCTGATTCATCCTTTGTAGGGCCTCATGGCAAGAGAGGTACGCAATTCTGCTAATTTATTGGTGAATAGATATTTGGTCATCTGAGACAGTAATGAAAGCAGGTGCTCTGTTTTTTGCTAGAGTAGAGTTAATCTTTTCCCAGTGGCTAATACAGGGCTGTTTTGGATTTGTGCTGAACACAGGGTTGACAATACAAAGATGTTTTTATTATTGCTGAGCAGGGATTGCATACAGCCAAGGCCCTTTCTGCTTTTCCTACTGCCATGCTGGCAAGGTAGCTGGGGCTTGTGGGAGGTTGGGAAGAGGCACAGCTGGAACAGCTGATCCAAGGGATATTCCAGACCATATGACATAATGCTCAGCATATAAAGAGGGGGAAGGAGGTGGTACTGGGGGACATTTGGAGTGATGATGTTTGTCTTCACAAGACATAGCCATATGTGTGATGGGCTCTACTGTCCTGGAGATGGCTGATGTGTAGCTGTGAAAGAATTCCTTATTTAGCTTTGCTTGTTTGCACAGCATTTCCCCTGTTAAACCCTCTTTATCTCAGCCCATGAGATTGCAGGCTTTTACCCTTCCAATTCTCTCTGCAATCCCACTTCTGTAAGATGAGCAAGCAGCTGCATGGGGCTTAGTTGCCAGCTGGTCTTTAAGCTGGGACACCAGGACAGGGAAATACTTCCATGTAAACGCATGCGTCATCCATGAGAAAGGTATCCTGAGAAAGGCTGGTGGTCAATTTTGCACTGAGGTCAATTACAAACTTGTAAAATGGTTGAGATGTGGAGCAGAAAAAGTAAATTACTGATTTTGTTACTGGGAGAACTACCATATTTATTCTGCCGTTAAAATATAATAAGTAGGCTTAGACTTGTCACAGTTTTGTGACCTTTACCCAGTGCAACATTCTCTCAGACATTTTTCCCTATTTGAGCAGACACTTTTTTGGCTACCTATCTTCCTAATATATATTCAAGCTCTGCTCAAAACTGTGCAATTAGTTAACAAGGACTAACTAAATGGATAACCCAAATCTGAAACTGTACATATTGGCATATTCTCCACCATCTGCCAGAGAAGTTGAGTTTGCCCTGCATCATCTGGAAGATTGTACATGTATTTGTTAGTCTAACCTAGGTCTTGTGGCCACAGGATTGAAAGTTCCATTTTGTGATCATAAAATAAAAAGTTCAAAAAGCTCCATTTCTTTTCTGTGTCCTCTTTACACACAATGATAAGGTTAGGCACTATTCTGTCTTCTATTTTTGGTAAAGTGAATTAGTGTAAGAGGGAAATTGTACATGGGTGTTAGGGGAATTCCCTGATGGAGCCAGTATGCCTCAGTTCCAGTAAATGCAAAGCTGAAAATGCCTGATACAGGGAAAACATTCCAGAATAAACAGAAGATATTATTTGTAACTGCAAAGTTGAGCTGACCTTTGTTAGCAATTCATTTGTACTTAGGGAATGTTCTCAGCCAGTGAAAATAATAAAATGCAACAGTGATTTTGAAAAAGGAAAGTGAACTTAGGAATAAGCCTTTATCTTCAGTAAACATAAAACTTAAATTTGTCTGTTCCACTGCAAAGCCTTTTTTTTTACAGCTTGTGTCTCACATCCAAAAATGAAAAGCAACCCCCACAAATTCATACAAGGTAAAGAGTGTTAAAGAATTGACAGGTTTTTATACTTTAAAGAGAGCTTACTCTTGAGTATTAGATTTAAAGTAGAACTTGAAACTTATAAACAATAAATATTTGTGAGAAATGGATTTTTCCAAAAGAAAATCAGATACCTTATATTTTGTGGTCAGCTTTGTGTTTACTCACATAGGTGGATACTTCTGATTGCAATATACATGGAAAATTTGAAAATTTACCATGTATATGCTGTAGCATTTTGTTTAACACTAACAGGTGCCAAACCTGGATGAGTCCTGTAAAATTGAATATTCTATTTACCTAGGGAGACAGAAAGGAGTGTAAAAAGGCATGTCTCTGTATTTCTCCAGCATTTCCAGGAAGAGAATATCAACTCATGTTCCAAGGAATGTGTGGTGAGAAGTAAAATCATTCACATTTAGTAAAATCAGACTATTATGAAAGATAGTCACTCACATGTGCACTTATAACATAGCTGAGAAACACAAGGAGGGAATGTAATACCAAAGACATACCTAGCCAAGCATTTAATTCCATGTAAAAAGTGAGAAAATTGAGAGAGTAAAACAGCCAAAGACTTTTACTCCCAACACTTCTACAGGAAAGAGAAGTGTTTTTTTTCCCCAACCAGTTGAAACTGTATTTTCCCAAAGATTATGCCCATGTGTCATTCATACAGAACATTTGGAAATATAAAAGAATTGACATTGTAAGTTATGTTTAGACATTCGGCTTCCAAGTTAGCAAATTTCAACCATAATGCCTGTGCTTAGGTATAGGCTGTCTAGCTATAAGTGAGACAAGTTTTGATATTTTTTTAGTACAAAAGAAAGAAAACATTTTTAGAACAGCTAAGTGTGTACCATCTGTGTATGTGTCTGCCCAGAAAGACACACACAAGTATCACAAATTATTCTGAGTTGGAAAGGACCCACAATGATGATTGAGCCCAGCTCTTATCCCATACAGGGATCAAAACCACAACCTTGGTGTTATTAGCACAATGCTCTCACCTACTGAGCTAATCTCAGGATCATGACTAGGTAACATTTGCTTTTCAGTTATATAATTATTATTAAATTTCAATAACAAATCTTTTGGGTTTAATAGAATAACTCCAAAAATGCAATTCAGAGACATAACATGGATGTTTAAATGAAGGTCTGTTGTCAGTGGGCATGTAAGAAAGGGGACATAGCACGTATTTGGCCAGCCACCACAAGAAAAAAGCTACCACTATGAGAAAAGTAGACAAAATTTGAAAGTAGAATTAATGGAGATCTGACCTTTTTTTTTCCAAGTATAAAATTGGTCAAATGCATTTTTCTGAGAAAATGACAGCCTTAGAGATTAGAGATACAGTTATGTCTCTATAGTTAGAGGCCTTTTATGAAATCACAGCATGACAGAAGTACAGCTGGAAGAAACCTCAGAAGGTCATCCAGCTTATTTGCCCTCCCATGAAAAGATCCACCAAATCGATGCCATTTCAGACAACCATTTGACCAGCCTTTTCTCAAAAATTCCAGAACCATCTGAAGGAAAATTAAGTCCAGTACTTTGCAGTCTGTACTGGTACAAACATTTTCCTCACAACTCACTAAAATATTTTCTGCTGCAATGTAAGAGGCATGTGGTTAGAAGCTAGGCATTTCCACCTGGAATGTGATTCAGACTACAATACCAGATGGTGGTAGCTCAAATGCTTTTTGTACCTCCTCAAGGAAAATTTTGCTCCAGGCTTGTGTGTGCATACATTTTTGCATGAATAATGCAACAAAGTTTTAAGATAACAGGGTCAAACAAGACAAGATCAAGAAACGTTGTTTTTATCAAAAGATTACCAACAAGAACATTTTGTTGTTACAGAACTGAGAAATAAATGGCTGTCACCTTATAAAGGAACTTGTGGCTTTCTCCCTTGCACCCTGTTTGGTGTTAAGCCTGAACTGCCACACAAGCACCTCTGCAAACAGTGAAACCCCCTCTGAGAATTTGGTGCAGCAAAGCCCCACAACCTTGTAGTGTATCTAAGCATAAGATTAAACAGAAAGCAAAAAAGAATCAAAACTAAACAGAAACAGAACCAAAACAAACAAACAAACAAAAAATAGGGTCATTTTAAAATTCTGGATTTTCTGAATTCTGTTGCACTCTGTAGCAACCATGTCCCAACCCTTGTTCCTACCTCTGCTGAGAAGAGATATGCTCTCCCTGTTCCCCTAGACAGATGGAACAGGATAGATTCTAGTGTGGTTTCTAGTGGGGAAGAAACCAGGATGCCCCCTGCAACGACTCTAAGACAAAGGTTAAAGGCAGCTGAGGAAATGGGCGGGGAGCTCTTCCTGCTGTGTTTGTGATGGTAGTCACGCTTTTGCCATGACCTACAAGTATTAGCGCTACTCCCAAGGTGGTCTGAAGGCTCTTACCTAGTCTCTCTCTCTGAGGAGTGGCAATAGAATAACAGAGTGGTTTGGGTTGGAAGGGACCTTAAAGATCATCTTGTTCCACCCCCCTGCCACGGGCAGGGACACATTCTACATAGTATTGAACTCTTACATGGTACATACATACATAGTATTCAACTCTTACACACACAGCTTCTCTGGCAAGCTACCTGTCCCAGCGTATCTCTGCTCTGACAGTAAATAATTTCTTACTAATATGTAATCTAAACCTGCCTTTCTTCAGCTTAAAGCTATCCCCCCTAGTCCTACCACTACATGCTCTTGTAAAAAGTCTCCCTTCATCCTACTTGTAAGTACCCTTTAGATACTGCCATAGAGTTGTAATTAAAAAATAATGAGTTGTTAAAAAATTTTTATCATTTCCACTGTATTTTAACAAGCAATTTCAGAAGTTAATGTCAGCTGTTTAATTTTCTTGCATTCATTTTCATCTTAAACAAATAGAAAGACTTTTCTATTATGCTTATTAGTTTCTTAGCAGGATACAACAGACTTATTCATAAGCACTGTTGTTTGCTAAAATTTTCTGTTATTGTCATAAAGATGTAAGAACTGTACAGATAATATTCATTAATATTTCAATTTATTAACCTAATATACTGTTACTGTTTGAGAGTTTTTTAGTAGGAAGATTATACTTGAGCTCTACTGTCATCTTGTGGTGACCAATGTTTCTGGTTCAAACTCACATACAAAAGTTTTCAAACTGAAGAATCTGGATATTATACAGATGAAGTTATGCTGCTTCTGCCTGCTAGGTAACAAATAATCAGTGTCTTCCCCACTAATTCCAGCTATTTATCTCTGAAAATCAGAATGATAACCAGACACAAAGGCAACCAAACCAACCTCATGAAAATGTTGCCCTTGAATTCCTCAGATTTCCTGTAGCATTCCTGAGATGCTGTTACCTATATTAAAGTGTTTGATACTCAGGAGGATAACAAAAGGCATGCCTTTGATCTATGAGACCACGCTAAGAAATAGACTTCAGTTCGTCTGCACCACAGAACAGAATTGAAGATAACATTTAGTGCTGACTAGCTTCAAACAACTATATATGAACGTTGCATTGTCACTATTCCCATCCCTTTGACTCGTCCCTGCTTGAGCAAAGGGTGCTACACGTGCACAAACGAGTGACGCCATATGATGACATTAGACAGAACTTGCTTGGATATCAGTTGCTCATTTGTTACACACTAGTCCTTTCAGCAGTTCAAGTGCAGTAAAACCAGTTCAAGTCCTCTGTTTTGTGTCACACCACAGGGTGTGTGTGGCTGTACTGCACCCCAGTGATGGTGTGATGTAGTAGCATGACATCAAACCCGAGCAAAACAAAGGCCACTGAGGTAATTTGTGGCTCACACACCCCTTCCTCTCTAATGCCTAGCCAGTCCTGGTTCTGGTCTCCCTGTCCTCAAACTAGACTTAACTCTAAGGCTTATTTCTAAAGGCATATCTATTTTTTTACTTCAGTGTTTTAACTCCAACCAGATCAGCCAGGCTGTGGAACATGGCACAGAACATGGTATTCAATAAACCCTAGCCTAGAAGATTAATAGGATCACTGTTTGCTGGCACAACAAAGGATTTTTTCCATCAACAAACCTGTCTGGACCAAAATTGCTGTATGGAAGCTATGACGTGATATCAGCTGCAGTGACAGACTCCTGTTTCCTACATCAAAAAGACAGTTGAAATGTCTGAAATCCAGACATGTCACCTTCTAAATTTCGGATTACTTCCTATGCAACAAAGAAGCAGCATGAATTAGTCAGTGCTGAATTTAGACTGGTGTCACCCAACAGCTGCCAGTACATGAGCCTGTGGGTTCTGAGCAATGGGCAATGAACTCTGCTCCCCCCTGTGAGCTTCACACAGGCTAAGACCTTCTGGAATGGTACTGGGTCAGCCACAACTCTGCCCATTCCCTACCCTAAAAGTATTCCTGAATACTAAAGAGAAATGCATGACAATAGCAACAGTCTTTCTTTCTGAACAGGTTTGAAGACATGTAAATGAAGAAGATTATTTTTATCGCACAAAGGACAGGAATAATTCCTGCATATTCTTGCAGGCAGCCAAACCAACAGACTTCCTTTAGAGTCTGTTGCCATGGCACCTGTCCAATGTCCATGCCATCTTCCAGATTTCTGAGATTTAGTGAGAAAGAAAGAGCAAAGGATGCACTAGATAAAAAGCACACAGCAAGGCTCCTGGGAGAAATATGACTCCAGTTCAGCCTGTAGGATGTATTCATACCATTTGAGTTAAGTGTTTTGTTTTGTTTGTTTGTTTGTTTTCTGAATGGTATTTCATCCATAGAACACAGTGATTTCTTTTCTGATTTCTGGTAAGGAAGACAGAATTGCTATAAAATATCTTAATTGAGTCAAGTCAGGGCAAAATTAATTTTACCTAAATTCTAATGCCTAATGGGCCTGCCTAGTTCTCTCTTAGAATTCATGGAAGAAGAGTTCCTCCCAAGGATCATTTCTTCACTCTACTTCAGACACCTAATGTAAGACGGAATGATTTACCATCTGGAACCAATCTCTCCTTTTTAACTACTGCAGGACCATGGATGGAGTAAATGTATGGATTTCATGTGAGGTAAAATTAATACAGGCAAGGATTTCTGTTATTTTAGAAAGGGAAATTGCCACCCAAAAATGAGAGAGCTGAGTGAATAGCCTGAGCCACAACTTTTTGGGTCTGGAAGCTGTGCTGCTGAAGTCAAAATGGCTTTTTCCCCCCATCCCTCAACCTTACCAGAGGTCAAACGCCTCCCACTACAGAAGTTACCACCAAAAGAATTCAACAAGGTGCTACACTCCAAAAGAAATGAGGACAAACTAACATTTAGACAACCATATGAATATTATTTGTCCAGGAGAGAAAATGCAACAGGTCAGACACAGCTTTACTAATTTGGGGACTGTGCTGTGGGACTACCCCTTTTCCTGATCAACGAGCTCCATGTTGAACAGGGGTTCAACTCATTCATAGTGGGAGGGTTGCTCACAGTTTGTTGGCTTCTGATGGGCCTAGACAACTGTGATTGGGAAAAGCTGCATTTTTAGTCAGTAAACAAGGACTGACATCTAGCCTACCAGAAAAGGACATTCTTTCATCAAGTACTGTAAGACAAGTTACATAATTCTACCATCAAAGACAAATAACTGGCTATAGCATATAGCATCAATTTCTGTCTCTGTTTGAGATGACGAGGTAATCATCTGATAATAAGGTATACATAAATTTCTCCAATTTCCCCTGAAATGAAGTCTCTCAAGATAAAATTATGTATAGATTGTAAGTCTACTGAAGATGCATAGTAGGCAGGCATGGGAGAATTTAAGTAGTAGATTTTCAGAGAATCACAGAATATGCTGAGTTGGAAGGGGCCTACAGGGATCATCAACCAATTCTTGACCCTGCACAAGACAGCCTCAAGAATCACACCATGTGTCTAGAGCATTGTCCTGATGCCAAATGTCCAAATGTTTCCTGGACTCAGGCCAGGTGCTGTGACTCCTTCCCTGTTTGTGCCTGTGATAAATAGGTATGATTCGTGCTGATAAAATTGAAAGAGTAATCAATATTGGTACCGTAATTAATATTTGGGAATAGGTAAAATGGTTAAAAGTTGTAATGTTAAAAGAAGAGAGGGAGAGGAGGGGCTCCACCCCCCCCGGCAGATGTTCACAAGGACAGGAGGAAGAAACTGAAGATACAGATGCTAAAAATGAACAAGAACCTGGTTGGGTCCCAGAAAAATGCTAATTATAAGGCATTTATTGCTTCGATATGTAGATACAGCGATATGTGCTTTTGGCTTACGATGTATTAGCTTGGTGCGCACGTGTAGCCCAAAGGTGAATTAAAGGACATCGAGGAAGAGGAGAGGCCTTCATCACTGACGACCCCCAAAGACTTGTGCGACCACCGAACTGAGTGATGGCGCATGCGCAATAAAGGTGTTCATGAGGGCAGAGATTGGTAGATGACGAACCGGAACTGAAGAATATGGCATTAACACATGGTATATAAGGGAAGAATCTTCACTTGGCAACTTTGTATGGAGGGTGGCACGGGTCCAAAAGCCCTGCACTCCGTACCCTGCGGTTATCCTTTGCTTATGCGTTATTGTTAGAACCAAATTATCCCTTCTTTATATATTTTCTAAATTATTTAATTAAAATTGCTGCTATCTCAAATATTGTTTGGGGTGTTTTTATGAGGGGATAATTGGGCGAACATAACAGTGCCCATGATGTCCATTACAACACTTTTGATCTCAGGCAGACTGTGTAGCACCATGGAGGGGTCTTGGGGGAGGACACGGGCAAATACAGAGTGCAGGAGGGCCTGTTGTTTAAGGCAGCTTACTCTGAAAGTCATGTATTACAGGCAGGAGTACCCTGTGCCTGAATTTCACTCATGAAAACTCACCCATTAGACCTTACTGCTCTCTACAACTACTGAAAGGAAGGTGTAGTGAGGTGATGAAGGCCAGTCTCTTCTACTGTGCTTACACAGAGAACAAAAAGTGGTTTGAAATTGAAAGATGGGAGATTCATGTTAAAAATTTTGTCACTGTTCGGGTGGCCAGAAATTGGTTACCCAGAAGGTGGTGGAATCCTCTCCCTGGAGGTGTTCAATAGGCTTCTGTGTTTGGCATTGGGTGGTGTGGTTTAGGGGCTTAGGGTTACAGGGGTAGTGCTGGGCAGACCGGTGGACTGTATGGTCTTGTGGATCTCCTCCAGAACTGGTGAGTCTGTGATTCTGTAAAAGTAACTCCGACTGCCGGTGTGATTCTGTAAAAGTAACTCCGACTGCCGGTGTGAGCAGAGTCATGACTTGGCGCTGAGCCACTCGCCTGGCACCGCGGCCGCTGCTGCAGAGCTGCACCCCCGGGGTGCCCCGTGCCGTGCCCGCAGTGCCGGCGGTGCCCGGCCGGGCTCCGCGCCCGCCAGCCATCCCGCACACCGGGGCCGGCCCGGGCCCGCCAGCCATCCCGCACACCGGGGCCGGCCCGGGCCCGCCAGCCATCCCGCACACCGGGGCCGGCCCGGGCCCGCCCAAGCGGCCGCCCCCGGAAGCGGTCGCGGGGCCCTGGCGGAAGTGGGGCGGGGCGCGGCCTCTTTGGTGCTGGCGGCCGGCGAAGATGGTGAGTGCTGGGCTCGCTCTCGGGACATCGGCCGCCATCCGCCGCCATCCGCCGCCGCGCCGGGCTGGGGGCGCCGCGGGGGCAGGCCGGGCCGCAGGGAGGGGCCCCGCGCTGTGCCGCGGCAGGGCTCGGCGGCGGGGCTGGGGCTGGGGCTGGCGGCGGCGGCGGGCGCGGCTGCCGCCCCGGGCCGGGCAGGGCAGGGAGGCCGTGGTGCGGTGTGGGGCCGCGGACGCTCCGGCGATTCCGGCTTCGTATCTGCTGGCGCCGTGACCGAGCAGCCGGGCGGTAACGTAGCAGGAGGGGTTTCGCTCGCCAAGGGTGAGTGTGCCCTGCTGCGTGTGAAGCGAGTCACTTTTCGTCGGGAGAGAGCAGTTTGATGCTTTAGGATGATGGGTGTGGGGAGAGGGGAGCGCCCATGTAAGCGAGCCGTGGCTGCGTTTTATTTCAGCACAGGGGCGGGGGCGCGTAAGGAATGGCGGCAATGGGTCCTGAAAATGGAGGCTGCTCGTAGTTTGAACTGAGTTGTGGTTTAGAGTTAAATGTGCCTCTGACGTGTTTATACGACTCCGTTTGCGCTCGGTTTTTAAGGCTTGTTCTTTTAGTTTCGTGGCTTGGAGGTGTTAGTGATATTTCCATGTCTTGAAATGCTTTTCAGACGAAGGGTACCTCGTCGTTTGGTAAGCGACGAAATAAGACACACACCCTGTGTCGTCGATGTGGGTCCAAGGCGTACCATCTGCAAAAATCGACCTGTGGGAAATGTGGTTACCCTGCTAAGCGTAAGAGAAAGTGTAAGTAACAAACTTTTAACTGACTCTAGTATAAAAAATAATGTTTTTAATTCTTCAGTAGTTTGGCTTGTTTTCCAGTCAAGGAGGAAAACTTTTTGCAGTGTCGTTTTGCAGTTTTGTCATTTTGCATTTTGGAGCTTTGTTCAAATTAATGATGATTTAACTATATGCCAGCTGATATGCAGTATTACTCCATAGAAACTGACCTAAATTATAGTCTTTTTTTTTTCTTTGTCAGCTTGAATAATTGTACCGTACAAATTAAGATGCAATCAAAATTACTTGGTGCAGGTAAATAACAGTGACTTACATATTTTAGATAACTGGAGTGCAAAGGCTAAAAGACGCAACACCACTGGTACTGGTCGCATGAGGCACCTGAAAAAGGTCTACCGTCGCTTCAGGTATAACATTTTATTACCAACTAGCATGCTGTGAAATCCTGCATAGACTCCACTTAATGATAAAATTCACCATTCAAAGGTCACATTTTAATTTTGTTTTAGTACCACTCAATGGAGTACAGTCTTCTTAAATATGTCACGAAATAATGTGCTTTGTGTAGTTGTCTGCATTTTATTCTCCTTTGAGAGGATAAAACCTTACTGGTAAGACAAAAGGTGTGCAGAAAGTTCTAATGTTTATACTAAATGAAGGTAGTACAGGTCATCAATGTTATTGTAGTAAGAAGCTCACTTCTAAAAATTATTTGTGTGGTATTTTGTTTATTTGTGATTCATTTAAATAGAATAAATGATTACACTAAAGGTTTATTGAGGTAAGTTTCAAAATGCACTCCAGTCCCCGTTTGCTCACTCAGAAAAGTTCAGGACAGGAATAATGTCTGGTCCCTCTCTTTATTTGGACTTCAGTCAGCATTAATTAGTTATTACATCAGGTCTTGAGTTGCAAATTTCTAAGACTTGTTACAAAACTTTTGAGTTGTACTTGGGACGTAGTGGGGGTGTTGTATGATTTTCTATGAGTCCCATGGAATTCTGTAGCTTCTGGTCCACTGCACAAGAATGCTATATGAAAGATATAATCTAATTCAGGAATGATGTCATAAAAATGTAGGTAAGAGATTTTTAAGTTTCAGTTGTGGGTGTGGTTGAGGGATCAATTTGTTTTGGTTAGCTCATTTTTTTCCAGTAGCAGCCATAAAAACACCATCCAGTGTGCAGCTGTAGGTTGCTTTCCATTGAGTATTGCTCAGGTAGAAATGTCATCCAAAATCAAGCTCAGGGCTGAAGAGTGTGGTTGGAGGCATAGAGGATTTTGGTAAGAAATAAACTTCAGAAACAGGACCTCCTTAGCCATATTAGAATGAGTGTGACTAAGATGTGCTTTCATCAGGTGAGCTATATTTGCAGGGTTCACTCAGGTAATGAAATCTTCCTGTTCCAAGAGGTCAAATTTACTTCAGCAGACAAGAATGAAAACCATACTGTTTATTCAAGACAATTTTTAATAATATGTTTTTTTAAAAAAGGTCTGAACAGGTGAACTCTGTAGTAATTTCAGTACATTACTGAGATAAATTGAAAAAAGCTAGTGAGCTTTATCTAAAACATGAGTGTCAGAAAATAACCTGGAGCAGGAATCAACTTTTCAAAGAATGGTAACCATATTTCTACTTCCAGGAATGGATTCCGTGAGGGAACCACACCGAAGCCCAAGAGAGCAGCTGTTGCAGCCTCCAGTTCATCTTAAAGACTCATCTATTTGTTAAAATAAATGGTCTTAACCAGAAAATCTGTCACCTTTTTTTACATACTTCACTGAAATGTAGTATTCATGAAAATACATAAATACTTTTAACACAAATTCTGAACTGATTAATTTAAAACAATCCTTTAATTGAGTCTTCATTAGGTAGCATCTTGGTCTTGAAAAGGACCATAATCTCTGCTCTGAACTAAAAAAGAGGCTTGTATGTATTACTCAAAGGAGGTCTCAGCTAGAGAAATGGAATATTGGTACTGTGGATTTGGCCTGTGTGCTTCTGATCTCAGTATGCCATAGCATGGAGAGCCAGAATTTTGTTTTGAAGATAGTAACTATAATAATAGTTCCTATGTAACTGTAGTTATGTGCTGTCTTGGGAGGCATTAGTGAAAAAGGGATTTCCAATACCATTCTTTTTTCATTGCTCTGTGGTACTTGAAAGCCTGCAAAAGGTATTACTTACTGTGTGGGTCATTGCCTCTTGGGCAAAAAGAAACTTCCCAAGCCTGGAGAGTTTGTACTGCAGATAGAGGGGGTTGGATCTCTGTGTGTAGGACAAAATTGCCTGGATGGCCTGATGCGCTTGCTGTGGAAAGCTTGATACACAGATCAGAGTTAACAGTGTTGCATGTAAATAATACCAGACAGTTAAGTCAGTTTGACTTACATAAAAATTATAGATAAATGAATTTGTACCCTACATTGTGTGTTAGTGGCATTCAAACTCGCACTAAGTGATTATAAGGTGCTGCTATGACTGAGGAATTGCAGGACTTTGAGATTGCCTTCAGAGACAATACTAGAAACTGAAAAACTTGAGATGCTTTAAGCTTCTGAGGCTGTTCTCACTGCTCTTAGTTTTGTCATGAACTTCCACAAGCAGAATATTGCTTTGTCTCTGTATGATCAGTGGTTAATGTATCATCTTCAAAATCACAGAAATTTTCAGCCAGGTGAAATTGGAGTGCCTGGCTGCATTTTTCTACGTTTTAAAATGGAGTTAAAATTTTTGGATAATCCAGCTTATCAACTTGGGCTGTTTCTAAACCAGAAGAAGTAATTTGCTGGTCTTCTGTAGCATGTAACAAATAGCTCTACTTGCTCTTCAACTGGTCATTTGAAAAGTTGGAATCTTAAGTGGTACTGATGCTCTTAAAATACACAGTGCACAGTACTGGCTGTGTATTCCCAGGGCTAAGGAGTGCCCCTGGAATGTTGTTTTTGGTGATGTTAGGGAAATACATGTAGGGAGGAAGTAATCATAAATGTGTCCTTACTCTCTGAGAATAAACTCAAGACTATTATAAAAGGTCAGCATAATTCTAAGGAAGGGCTTTTTGAGCAATATTGGATTGGTGGTATGGCAGATACTTGACTATGGGTGAGAGCGAAAGCCTTTGCTTGACAAAGTCTTAGGTGATCTTTCTTTTGCTCTGAACAGCCTGTTGGACCTGTAAACATGATAAAACACGTAAGGGCAAGTGCTTGGCTGCTTGCTGTTACCTATTAGCTTCCCATGAATTCTGCTCCTGGAAAATGAACATTAGTATAATAAGCAATACACCATGGTAACAGTGATTTAACTGGAACCCTTTATTTCTGGAAGAATTTTACTTGCAGCAAGAATGAATTTTATGGACAAGAATTTTGACAGCCATTTTCAATTGTTTTAAAATTCTTGGTGAGGGGCAGGAAATCAGTTTTTTGGTCCTGTTCAGAAAGGATAGTGTACTTTATGTGTCAGTTATATTTGCATTGTACAGGAAGTAGATTTTGATGCCTTTCTGTTCTTTGTAGTGTGTTGTTAAATATTGAAAGGCTGTTTTGCTGGTTGCTCAGTGTATAATCTGGTTGAAATCTCATTAAGCATTTTAACTTGAGTGTTACCTATTGAACCTCTGCATAATGCTTACTGTATACTTTATGTATACAGTAATATTGTCATACCCAGTCTGTAATGTATGAGTTTTGCATCCTTCAGACTGATAGATGGTGTAGTCCAAATTACATCAGAAATTACATTTCCTATTGTTCAGTGTACAAGTCTCACTTTTTAGAAGTGTATTGGATGAAGGTTTCTTAAAGGCAGAGAGGTGTTCAAGTGACTACAGTGGTGAAAGATGGATTGCCTTTGGTTAAAAATCCTTGTGTGGTGATGTATTATGTCTTCAAACACCTCCTCCACCCCCTCTTCCCCACCAAAACTGCCCTTGAACTTAACAGAAGCACTGTCCATAGCAGGGTCTTGTTGCCTAATCAAGGAGGGTGACAAGAGACAGTAAGAGATCGCCTGATAGCCTAGGAATGTTACTTGACTGAAACAGCCTGAGAGGAGCAACATGGTTAGAGACTTGGGAAAATTTCCAGTAATTACTGCCTTGGATGGCGGCCAATATGGAAACTGCCTGGGGACTAAAGTCAGTCATCTTGCAACCCTAAAAAGAGTGGTCCTATGTGAGGCTTTTAGAGCTCCCTGGCACAACAGCAGGCTGCATGAGCATCTCCCTGCAGGAGAGTTCAGCAATTCTTAGGTTCTAGGAGCTAGTCCATGGAACCCACTGCCCTCAGCGTGGGAGTGGAACAGAGCTGGCAGATCTTGAAGTGTGCATTCCATAGCGAGCAGGAGCTCTCAAGAAACCAGGAAAGGAAAGCCAACAGCATGGCTGAGTCAAAGACCTGCTCACCAAACTGAAGGGCAAGGAGGAAATAAAAAGGGAAGCAGGAGGAGGTATCCTGGAAAGAGCATGGGGACATTGCTCAGTTGTGACAGGATGGGGCTGGGAAGGCAAGGTGTGGCTAAAGCAAACCTGGCAAGGGATGGAAGGGGAAGAGGAAGGGCTTCTGTGGGCATATGAGCCATAAGGGAAGGGAATAACTTCCCCCACAGTGAACATGGCATCAGTGACATCATAGGATTGAGTGCACCTTCTGAGAATTTGCACTATCTGAATGGTCCAGCTGTGGCATGTCCAAGGGACAGGATGCCATGCAAGACATGGACAAGATCGAGCTGGCCCATATGAATTTAAAGATGCTTGGCAAGGCCAAATGTACAGTCCTGCACTCAAGGCAAATGCCAGCTGAGAGATGAAGGGATTGAAGGTAATGGTGCTTGAAAAACTGGACATGAGCCAGCAATGTGCACTTGCAGCCCAGAGACCAGGAAGCCGACTACATCTGGGGCTGTATCCAGAACAGTGTGGCCAGCAGGTCAAGCAAAGTGATTCTGCCCCTCTGTCCTTCCTGCCCCTCTGTCCTTCCATCTATAGAGAGACTTCACCCCGGAGTGCTGCATTCAGCTCTGGGGTCCCCAGGACAGGAAAGACATATTTCTGTTGGACCATGCCCTGAGAGGGGCCACAAAGAAGATGCAGGGGGCTGCAGCACGTCAACTGTGAACCCAGAGAGGTGGGATTGTCTAGCCTGGAGAATAGAAGGCTCCAGGAAGCCATTCAATACTTGTAGGAGACCTGGAAGAAAAATAGGGGACAGACCTATTAATAGGGCCTGCAGTTACCGGACAAGGGATAATGGTTTTAAACTAAAGGAGAGCAGATTCAGGCTATGTGAAAGGAAGAAGTCTTTTTCTATGAGGCTGCTGAGACATTCAAACAGGCTGCCTAGAGAAGCTATAATACTCCCAATACCTGGGAGTGTTTCAGGAGAGATTGGACTGGGCTCTGAGCAACTTGGTGTAGTTGAAGATATCCTAGCTGACTGCAGGGCAGGTTGGATTAGAGGATCTTTACAGGTGCCTTCCAACTCAAACCTTTCTCTGATTGTGTGATTTCTGCTGTGTCTTCAACTTAGAAGCTAGAAACAGCAGAAGAGATAAAAGCCTAGAGCTGGGCAAAACATACTCCTTTAGGGGGAGGAGATGGAAAGTGGAAATAGTACTGAGTGCTTGAGGAAGAAATGTACATTCAGTGGTAATGTAGAGGCAGAAGTCAAAGAGAAAAGGGCAAGAAGCATGCACCTGTTTGCAAAATGCACCAATGATGCCAAGGAAGTCTTAATCCCGGCTAGTAGAAACAACCTGCATTAACATTCCCCATTTCATATTGTTAGTAAAGCTGAGAATGTTTTCCGTTTTGTCTTCAATCTTTTGTTTTCTTGTACTGTCTAATTATTACATCGTCTACCACTCCTGGTCTCCTTGCTGGCCCTGAACTGTCCAGGGGCCTGATGGCATTGCAGTGTCTGGGCAGACTTGTGTCAGGAAAGCCTTGCTGTGTCCCTGAACCACAGAAGCACTGGCTGGCTCCTGTGTGTCGCAAAGGGCACACGTGCTGGGTCTCCACACTGGTAGCACAGTGCTGGGGGTGTTTCCACAGATTAGCAGCTCTATTTACACTAGAGTATCCTGAGTCTTCCCACATGTGGGAATAAATCATTGAAAATATAGAAGCAATTTGCATTTAAAAGAAACCAACTGTACTAAGGGAACTTAGCAACAATTTTCTGTCTCAAAATAAGATTATGGAGATAATTGACAGCAATCATTAAGTCAGCTCTGAGTTCATTTTTTGTTTTAAAATTCTGTCTTAAAAGTAGAGGCATGCTCAGTGTGAATAAACAAACAGAAAAAATGTTTTTAATGTAGTGCACAGGCTTTTCAAGATAAATAGTGTAATGGAGAGGTTATCAGAAAGTAGGCTGGACTCAAAGATTCATGGAGGAATTCCTCTGGTATGTTTTATTCCTACAGCTATTCTAAGAGGACAACCTGCACCCCAGACCCTAACAAACATTACTCAAAGTTGTGCTGTTGGCCAAAAAAGCTCAGTCTTCTAATATGACTCTAACTTGCAAAAGGCGAGAGAGGAAGCAGTGCTGCTGATTAGTGTTGTAAAGTGTTTATCACTACCTTCACACTGAGTAAAGCTCAAGTAGTTGTGCAGGTTCATATGTACTGTACATAAGTATCAAATATTAAAATATTAATCCATTGTGATCCTACTATAAGGCTTGGCCTAGATTACACTTGATTTGATTCACCCTGGGAGACTTTATTGTAGATTTTATGATTTTATTCTTTTTTTAAAAGCAACTTGATGTTCAAGGTATGACAAAGAACTTTGAGTAAAATTGAATGCAGAGATATAAGCATAAAAGCCACAGTACAAATGGACAAAATATTTTGGTAATACTCACGTTTCTCTGCAAATATAAAAGTAATGAATGACTTCTCCAGTCTAGTTCCTATCTGACTTTAACAGCTCATTTATTTTTATTTTCCAGAATGTTCTGGTATCTAAGTGATTAAGAGATTACTTAGTAATTCATGAAATGATATAATTTTGTGGTATAGACCTGTAGAGCTTTTTGAATTCTCATTGTGTTGTCATGATCAGGACAGCAGCTTGAGTTAAAGCCAAAAATAGCTTGCAATCATTTGGTATCAAGATACTAACAAGCTCTGCAGACATCCCAAATATTTTTCCCTCATCATCTAGCTATGGCTTAATCCATTCTTTTTTTTTCCCAGTGTGATATTCAACACATAATTTTCTTCTCATACTACAATGAATGTTTCCAAAAGGTTAAAGTAATGCTTTTTGCATCACAAAAGAGAATTTTTCTTTTCCTGATGTTAGATTGCTCTCCAATCCCACCCTGAAATTTGATAGCCTGACCATAAATATCTTTTCCCCAAAGTCTCTGATCATGAACTGTGCTGGTTTGTATATTCTGATTTGTGTGCATGTTTATTAGTTGTGACGTACAAAATTTTTAGAGGCCAAGATCCAACATCAGGCCAAATAGTTTTTATAATTACACTTCAAAGCTTGTACAATTCTATTGTAGTGTAGTGTAATGTTACTATTGTAGTATAGCAGGATGCTCTAAGTTGGGTAAAACCTCTCAAACTTTGTCTCATTAGCAAAAGTTATCAGAGGTGGATGGAGGAGGGGTGTCACACTGCTTTTGGTGTCAAAGAATGCTGAGACCAGCCTGACTCAACTGTTCAAAGTTAAACATCCTGAGGATGTGAAAAACAATATTTCCTGCCAGAAATTGGCACTGATGAGGATGTGGCCAAGTTCCCGAGAAAGGAACCCACAAATGACGATCCAGATAACTGAAGTAAAGCTGCAGAGCTAAAGGCTGATGAGCTGACACAGGTGAACTAGAAACATCTGGCTGACAATCACTTTATATATGTGGTTTATATACTATTAGAGCTCAGGCCCACTTTTTAATGGACACACTTCTGACACATCCCTTCCCTTTCCAGAGTGAGGGTATGGAGATTTCTCCCTTGAGTGGGAACACCCCTCAGGGTTACTTCCCTACAAAATTTTTTATGCCATTACCATAGAGGAATTTAATTAATTAAATATGCACATTAATTATTAATTTAAAATTAATTTAATTAAATATACAATTTAATTAAATATACAATTTTTGCATAGACCAGATTTTCTGGTTTCCAACTGTTACATTAATGACTATAACATAAGTAATATTGAAGGCTCTCTGAATTTGATTTAAGACCATTACTATAATAAAATTGTCCAAAATTTCTTGCTGTCTAATGTATTTATCTATTTCCAAACATGCTCAGGGGTTGTGTGTAGGATAGGCAAGAGAAACCATTTTAGATTTAATCATTCAGTTAGTCTGAAGTAGTCTGGAGTTAGTCTTGATCTGGACTACTAGGGAAAGGAAGTAAAGGCATGGGAGTTGCCCATAACCTTCCTCTTCAATTGATGATCTCTCCATTTGGAATACCCATCCAATAGTCACTTCTTCTCCAGGTATATGTGTTTCTTTCAATGCAGAGTTGGAATGTGAATAAAAAAATGAATCCAGTTACAGTCAACAATAAAAGAAGTATGGTCTTTGGTGTATAGAAAATACCCAATCCATGGAATGGGAGGCAAGTTAGTGATTTAAATGCAATGTGAATGAGCGGTGTGAGTGGTTGGCAAGGCAAGCCAGGGGCAGGGTGTGTGGTCAAGGTAGTTGGAGTTGAGACTCCTACTTTGTGTTCCTATAATAAGGTCTGGATGTGGGAAGGGAACTGAGGAGAACAAACGGATTCATTTACAAGTAAATTGGTGAAAAACACCGATCACTTGTTTTTAAAATTTTAAAAGTTTAATAGTAATAAAATGGTTATAAAAATAGTAATATAATTAGAGTAATAAAAATTTGAACAATTGAGATTAGGACAATACAAGACAATAAAAAACAAAGAGTTACGAACTGTCCAGGTACCTCTTTCTGGGCAAAATAAGTCCAAAAAAGGACACCTGTTAACAGAGGATTAACTCTTAAAAGCAATAGCCTGTTGCATATTCATACACCTCATACATGGTGCATAAATTCCATTCAAACACAGGATTCTGTCTGGTCATCGTCAACTTCTTCCTCTGAATCCTGACGGCGTCTTCATGGCTGAGCGAGGTGGGAAGAAGTTAGTTTCTTCTGATAATGGAGCAATAAATTCTCTTTCTCTGAAAGATTTAGGTGTCCTGTGGCTGCTATCTGGTGCGAATACCTAATTCCTTTCTTTAAAAAAATATCCTACATACATAGTTTCTATTTTAACTACAAAACTACATTTGCCATACCATTAAAATGTTAATACAGCACTACTAATCAAAACAACATAATACATATAGTAAATATCTGCGTAGAGCCATATAATATGCACTTTTCACACAAAGTTATTGCAAATACAGATTTCGGAGGCCCGTTTTTTGCAGGCGGCCTCGCTGCAAGGCTGCCACTCCTAACCAGCAGCCCCGCACGCGCCGTCATCTCCGCGCTCCGCAGCCGGGAAGGCCCCGCTCTCCCCCGGGTAGGGCCCGTGGGCCGGCCCGGCATCCCCCGAGAGCCGCAATGGTTCGTCCTAAGGCAGGGCGGGCGGGCGGACGGTGTGCCGTTCGTTTCCGGGTTCGGGTGCGGGCGGGCGCTCTGTGGTTGCTCCGCCCCGCCGGCGCTCTGCGGTTTCTCCTCCCCGCCGGCGCTCCGGCCGGGCGCGCGAGGGGGCTATGCGCAGGCTCGGCCCTTGCCTCAAGATGGCGGCGGTGGCGGATAAACAGAAGCACGAGCACGGGCGGGTGAAGATCGGGCATTACATCCTGGGGGACACGCTGGGTGTCGGCACCTTCGGCAAAGTCAAGGGTGAGCGGGGCCCGGGGCCATCGGCGGCCCGTCAGTGCGGCCGGGAGCGCCGCTCGGAGCGGGGCTTGCACGGGCTGAGCTGCCGGGGTGGGACTTGCGGTCCCGCTGCGGGAGGCAGCGGCTGGGGCAGAAACAGCTTCCTCGTCTGTGCTTGCGGAAATAACTGCTGGGAGCTAAGTGCTGCCTCTGTTCAGAACAACACCGGCCATGTAACGAAAGCAGGGAGCCTGAATCCTCGAGCTTCATATATTGCATTTTGATGCTCCAGTACAAACTCTCAATGCCCTTGTAAGGAAGGCAAGATTTCTCTCTCTACAGGGAAATAAGTTTAAAAAGATGGGTCTGGGATTCTTGGATTAGTTGGTAACACAGCTGATGTGCAGATACGGAAGAACTTAATGTTTAATCTGCTTGACCAGGGTTGGCAAAGTTTGTTTTTTTCAGCTCATATTTAAAAATTTTCCAGTGTAGGGCTATGGATGCCATATAGCTTGTTTGAAGGCTGGTAGAAATAAGGTAGAATTTAAACTTCCCCATAGTGCCATGCACCGCAGATGGCAGGACTGTGCATTAGTTTACACTGTTCCTGCCGCGTTGTTTGTGAGAACTTAAAATATTGGGGCAAGCAAATAAACAACGTCTTTTCTCAAATGAGTAGAGCTAGGCTTAGGCTGTATTCTTCATAAGAATTGTGCGGGTTTTTTGTGGTTTTTTTTTTTGGGTTTTTTTTTTTTTAGAAGCTTTTTTTGGCGTTTTTGTTCTTGTTTTATTTTTGTTAACTTAATAGGTGCATAAAAACAGCTTTTTTTCTTCAGTGTAGATAATCCATTGTATGGGCTCTGCACAAGCTCTTTTAGCTATTGACATGTCCTGAAAAAAATTAATAATGTATATTAAATAGAATGTTATTTTGCTCTAGGAAGGCAATAAAAATATTTGGAAAACATAGCACTTCGAGTCTCTTTTTCTAGAGAAGCTTATAAAAGGGACAGCCCCAGCCATTTGGGAGCAGAGACAAATCCCCCCCTGCCCCGTCTGGCAGCTGGGGTATCATTTTTTTTGTACTGAAATTAGTATTTCCTTGAGTAGAGGAAAAAAAAAGTAATGCAGCAGAGAAGCATTAGGTTCTATTTCCTCATGGAAGGACTGCTTGCTAGAGGGCAGGGGTCAAAGCTGTGTTTGTTCTGTGGTTTTTTTACCCAGCACACTGCAGAAGACTAGGATTGACATACCATCAATGTTCTAGTATGATCCTCAGTTTAGGAGAGCACTGTTGCAGTACTGCTTTTCTTGTCTCCGTATGATGTACTGTTGTCTTGCTTCAGCTGTGCTTAATAAAGAACATTTTATCTATGATGCACTAATTTTCCTCTTGACCACACATTTTCTTCATTTAATACCAGATCTGCAATTGTTTTTCTGTTTTCATAATTTCCTTCTCTGGTGATATGGTTTCATCAATTTACATAAGGTGAAAAACATGTGTTCACTTCTTAAAATTCAGTTAGTATATACCTTGAGCTCATGTAATGTAGGGGGTCAGGCAAAAGGCTGAGTGAATGTTTTATTCTAACAGTGGTGGCAGCCTGAAAAAATTGGACTGGAAGATCAGTGCTTTATTTGGTAATTGTGAAAGGTCTCCTGCTGTCGCTTTCAGATGAATTCATGCTGCTGGTAGCTGTCACTGGTGTGATTCTGTCCAGTTTATCATTTTCACCTGGCTGTGCCCCTCTGAATGAATTCTGTGTGACTTGGTTTACCTGGCTGTGCCTCAGATGGGCAGTTGCAGAAATGGCTGTTCCTAGCCATTATCTAGGCAAAGCTAAAATGCCACTGAAGTGGAAAGCTGAGGTGGCAGAATACTGAATCTAAACCAATTGTATGAGACACATTCATGTTCAGACTTCACTAGGATTCAGTGTAAATTCATCTATTCCTATTTCCATCATTCTTTTTAGCACTGCCAATGTTTTCTGCTGAAACTAGATGCAAATTTATTTCCAGATACTTTTTTTTTTTAAGTTATCCTTGATAAAAGGAAGGGTACTCGGGCTTCCAGTGGTCCTTACTGAGACTATGAGGGATGTTACTTAAGGCTCTAAATACACAATAGTTGTTCCAGCTCTCTGTGTCTAGAATATCAACACTGCTCTGTACAGACTGCAAACCAAGTGGTCCGGTCATGGCAATAAGGCTGCCTGTGTATGAACAGGGCAGGTCAGTGTGGTATCTAATGTTGTGCAGCTTTGCACAACAAAGATGGCACAAACTATTGTTGTTTAGGGTTTTTTCCCCATGTTAGTGAAAATATTTGTTTAGCTCATGCTCTTAAAGACTGCTTCCCTCTGAGTTTTGGATTGGCTTTCTGGCCTGCTGCATATAGTTTCATTAAATGCAACATAACCTTCAGATTATTTTTTTTTTCCCCTCTAAAAACTTAATGACTAATACCTGCATTTCATGAGTATGTTGTATTTGGCCTGCATGGCCTCAAAATAGGTTTTTTTTTCCAATTGAAGAACTGTTGAACAAGATAGAGACTCTTCCTAGTGCACTTCTACAGTTAATAAGTCACTGCTGCTTTGAGACTCTGTCACTGTCATGGAAATCTTGATGCTATGCAAAGCCATAGTGAAGTTTGAAGACCATTAGTATTGTCAGAAAAAAAAGAAATACAGGAATATACTATGTCTGTTAATTTAATTTTTTTTTTCAGAGATTATTTTGAAAGACTGATAGCTAGTTGAGGATTAGGGTGCAATCCCTTTTATAGGTAAAACTTCCATCAAGTGATAATGGAAAGTAGATTTCAGGAAGGTAACACTGGCTGCTTACGTTTCTACGTGATGTTATCATCTGGGGTGACGCTTTCACTTGTGTCCTAATGTTGAATTCAAAAGTGTCAGCGGTCTGTTACTAGTTGGTATCTGCTGTTTTACTGGTAACAGATACCTTGAACTGTATCCAGGAAAACCTACATGTATCTTAAAAGGCTAGATTTCTTATAATTTCAAATTGTATTAAAGTAAGCCAAACGTTTCTGAAGAAAATGGAGATTGAATTTGAAATGTCTTAAGCAAGAGAATAGGCTTTTTGGGATGTTTCTGCACCGGCACCGAACCACAGTATGTTTTCATTACAATAAATTATTCAGAGCTGGTGGAGTTGAAGAAGCAGAAAATCTTGTTTTCTCCCAGTCAGTGAATAAAATTAAAACTTGAGGCTCACAGCCTTGAAGGCTGTGACAGCTAGAATTGGTTTCAGTCAACTGCAAATGTTACTGTTTAATTACTTTGAAAGAAAATTGTTTTGAAAAGCTCTTTTCTTATTTGCCTTGCATGTTGAGCATAGATTGTAGCTAATGAATTACTTTCTAATGTTTTTCTGAGTGCTAATGGAATTCCAGTCTAAGGTAGACTGACAAATCAGAAATGAAACAAAGTAGCTTAAAAATGAGATTTTATAACCCAGTGCATATCAGAACTGTGTTTTTATGTCCTCAGCTGTAGACTTGGTCAAATATGTATGCTACTTACTATATTGAACACCATCTTAAATGTACTTTGTACAGGAAAAGAAGATGCAGATTCATGTGTTTGACCAAAAGATTTTTGCTTGGTTTCTAAGAAGTTGTTTCTTACTAAAGAAAACCAACATTACATTTTAACTTGCTGATTAAAGTTGTGGGGGTTTTTTTTGGTGTTTATTTTTTTTGTTTTTTTTCTTTTTTTTTTTTCCAAATAATCCTGTTGTACATCCGTTCCCATCATTATAGATGGGTAAAGACTTTACAATTTAAAGTTAGTTGCTTTTCTAATTTTTATCATTTTTTATGATGATTCTTTACTCTTGAGGGTTTGAATGCAGGTGATATAATTTGTTTGATTCCTTTAAACTGCAATCACATTTGAAGAAAATAAAGGGAATGTAACTGCTTTGATTGTAAGTCTGGTTCAAAGCAAATAATTCTCATACATTTCTAGCACTCACCTGCCACTGCTTTGTGGTCTCTCTAGAACTTGCTGTAGATTCCAGCTTTGTTCTGCATTCCTCAGTAGTGCAAATATGCCTGCCCAGCACTTTGTTTATTGTAGTCCTTCTGAATTAGGGGATATCTTTTCATCCTAACCAGAGCTTTTTTTTTCTTTCTTCTGTTAATCATATCTCAGTGCAGCATTGTGATAGTTCTGGGTCTTGGGTAACCCACTGTTTAGTTCCCTACAGGAATTCAGAATGCTTAATTTTATAGGTGGCTGTCTTCTTGTAAGAAAAAGCATGCAGATGATTATTATTATATTCTGCCTCTCTGCTAAGAACTTCTCACTTGCACTGGTTTTTGGCTTGATATAGAGGCAGAAGACAGCAGGAAGGTATTTTGTGCTGGAATGAGATTTACAGTTTGATGGGTGTTTGTTTATTCTATCCAAATTATCTGTTGAACACAAAGATTTTTGTGGATCACTGCAGTTTAATCACAGCTTCCCATGGATATATTTAAATAAATCTTGAAGCCCAGGGCTTATTTAAATTCTCAAGTGAGGGTAGGCACCCAAATGAGTGAGTATTGTGTTCAGCAAGTTCTGTTACAAATGTCTATTCACATGGACAAGGATGAGCCATGCGTGTATCTGGAGAATCTGGCTTATCTTTGGAAGGTAGAAATCAGGGTGGCAAATAAATGGTGATATTATAATCACTGTGTGTGGCAGCCATGCAGACAGGGAAGCCTTCTAGTAAAAGAGATACTTAGCTTCTCAGTGTTCCATCTGTGATCGTGTTTTGGTTTTAAGAAAAATATTCTCATGGATTTTGCTTTGTCTACTCCCAATAGCGCTTGCAAAGTTAAGGACTTTAAGAGAGGTAACTAACTGTGATATAGTTTATACTTTTTAGTTCCTCTGTTTAAAGAACAGTGAAACCATCCTTAGTTTCTTTTTCACTTCTAGGAATGCATTAGGTTGCATGTTTGCATTGTTTTTCCTTGTTTCTGTTCTATTTTTTGTGCATTTCTCGTCACACTTGCCACTTATTTAAATAGAATAAAGCTCTGGTGTTAACTGCACAGAATGTGGAGCTGTCAGATTGCTCCAAGGACAGATACATTTTTATAAGTAAACTGCTCAGGTACTCACACTGGTAATTCAGAGCAATTGCTGAAGCAGGCTTCTTGAGGGAGTGATAGGAGTGATCCTTGCAGATGAAGTACAGGAGGTACAGCAAAACATGTTTGAGTGGGTTGCCAAGCAAGCCAAAAGCTTGGAGTGACTTACACAGTGAGTGGAAATGCTCTCTCTAATTAGCAAGGATGGCAGGGTTTGGGGATATGCTTTTTTTTTTTTAAACCAATACTGCAAAAAATGTTATGCTGCAGGTCTTCTGCTGGTTAGGATTAAGGAATTTCTTACATGTATATGTCTTCTAATGATAGAATTGTGGAAGAAATTGGAGTAGGGCTAAAGAAATTCCATAGCATCTGGTTTTCAACATCCCCAAAGATAATCGGGATATGCAGAATGTTAGTGTCTTAACTTGGCTACGTTCAAAAAGGAGAAACAGTGTCTTAGCTGAGCAATTGAAAACCTTGACTAAATACTTCCTTGTTTCTTGCAGTTGGAAAACATGAGCTAACTGGGCATAAGGTTGCTGTGAAGATCCTGAATCGACAGAAGATTCGCAGCCTTGATGTTGTAGGCAAAATCCGCAGGGAGATCCAGAACCTCAAACTCTTCAGGCATCCTCATATAATTAAGCTGTAAGTTTTGCTTACTTAGACAGTAATCTCTTTTTGCTCTCACTGATCTTAAATACATTTAAAGGGCGATACTACAAACAGTAGTATTACTTGTTATTATAAGTATACTTGTCTTGTCAAAAGAGTAACCAGCTTCAAAGTATCGACTGTGCCCTCTGTAATGTGTTTTTTCAAAGCTGGGTTTTACTGCAGGCTGGAGTGTTTCCATTAGATCTTTGTTTAGACATTCTTTAGACAGGTGTATGAAAGGTAATGTCATGACAGATATTTGTGGTAGCAGTAATTTCTGAGTTTAGTGGCTACTTCAGCTTTTTTTCTGTTTGTTTGATTTTTTTTCCTCCTGCTTGGAAAATGAGTTACTAAGACCAAGAGTGTAAAGGTCATGTCTATAGCAAGTTTATTGTATATTTTCAAAGTGTTTTTAGTGATGTGCTGCTCATTGATATATGTTTTTTCAGTGTAGGTGATGTTCTACAAGATTTTTCTGAATTAAGGATGTAAAGTTTGATAAATCTCATTGCTATTTCAGAAATCTTCAGTGTAGTGACTATCCTTTGTCTAAATGTGGTACTTAAAATATGCCTGATTACATCTGTTAGTTGATCAATAGTTCATTGGTGGGTTTCAGAGTAAAACTATGTCCCAGAGTAGACCCCTCATGTCTCATCTGTGGTAATAAATGATAAGTAACATTGATTTTCTTTTACTCTAATTTCCTGTTAAAATATTCTGCACTTTCAGAGTGTGGGTGACTTCCACTTTCTTAGTCATGATGTGGGGTGGTTGTTTTGTTGGTAGAATTTTGTCTAAGGACCCCGCTGCCACTGGCAGACGCCAGGTTTCTGCACTCCCTTTAATTGAGCAACAGCTGTTAGGCTGAAGCTGAATTACATTGTGTAAGGTCAACTCACTCCTTCAGTGAGCTAGTTTTCAGAAGGCTGTTAAAGCTGATTTGTCAGCAAAATTGCTAGTGCTCTCAGTTAATCTGTGAATGAGTCCAAAGGGCATACCCATAGCCAGAACAGAATAGGAAGTGTCAGTGCACCAAGTGACATACCAGGGTGAAAGAGGAATGTGTGCTTGTGGTGTTGCTAAACTGAAGACAGTTTAGCAGATTTGAGATGACAGTTTCTTCTTGGGGAGTCACAGGGAAATTTTTTTCCTTTGCATTGGAATGCTGTAAATAGAACAAATGAAACAATTTTTAGATAAGGATATTAGAAAAAATTAAAATCTCTTAAATTTTGATTTTGTCCTTAAGCTTGTTATTTCAAAGCTTCAAAGTTGTGTTTTTAGAATATAGTTGAAATAGAATGATAAAAATATAACAACCAGAGATCAATACCCTTAATATTCATCATTATTGAGGGAATTTTTTCCTAGTCTCAGAGTTCACTTTTTCATTTATGGCAAATGGATTTTTTTGCATGTTAATGTTGAAAAAGGTGTATTTTTGCAATACTAGCAAAGTCCTTTTGAAGTCCCTTTTCACTGCATCAAGCTGTTGATGAGGCAGCACTATCTTATACAGTCTTATAGTCTTAAAGAAATCACTTGTTCCTCTGAAAGAGCGAGGACTGATATTCCTAATAGGGATTACAAATTTTCTGCTAGTCTTTGCAATGGTGGCATCACACAGTGAAAGGAAGGTAAAAAGCTTCTGAAAAATATTGTTATTCCAGTAGCTGTAGATTGATTGTAACTATTTTAAAGTATATTTTTTATCTGATTATTTGTATGACTTTGGTTTTAACTAAATGTAACTAGTGTTTTACTGAGTGTGTAGACTAATAGATACCTTCTCTTATCAGGTACCAGGTCATCAGTACACCCACTGACATTTTCATGGTGATGGAATATGTTTCAGGAGGAGAACTGTTTGATTATATCTGTAAAAATGGAAGGGTAAGAGTACTCCAGCTCTGCAAATTGTGACTTGCATTCTGTTACAGCACTTGCAACATTCCTGTGTCACTCTACACTGAGGGGTCAGACTTTTGGGTATCTTTTTGGGTATCTTTGTCAGAATGATACAATAAAAGGTTTTCTCAAAAGAATATATTGATTAGTGTAGCACAAGGTTTATGATTAGAGTAGCACAGGATTTCTATGAGCAGAATGAATATACTATAATGTATAAGTGGTGTAGTACGGAATTTTTGCACAACCTAACTTGGGATATCTATTCACCTAGACCCTCTGTAGATCTGGTCAAATCTTAATACATATTTTACTGTATCCATATAACAGTCACAGTCTAGCCTTGAAAGTCCTAGGGATGAACTCAAGTTCAGAGGAAGCAGAGGATGTCTGTGGCCACTGAGAAGTCCCAGATTTCATTCCCATTTAGTACTCATAACTGGTGTTAAAGACATCAAACTCTGGCTGCTGTTGCAGTTCCATATGCTATGACAGTCATCCATGGCTCTGTGCCTGAGAACTAAAGGCTGGCAATGCAGCAGATAATCAGCCCTGCACCCAGGAATCTTGAGGCTGGTAGGGAGGGGAAGAAGAAAACTGGTTTATTAGCTTCACAGGACCTCCAGGACATGATAATGAGGCAGAGGACACGAACACATGACTTGCATGGTCACAGAATGGCTGCTTGCCTCACTAAGTGTTGTTAATTAAGCTAACCACATTATCATGGGCTGGGAGCAAGGGGTACTGGTTACACCTTGTTAAATGTGTGCGGGTTTTCTTGTATTCGGTTTCAATTTTGCTGCTATCAAAATATATTTTATGACTGTGTTTTTTTTTATTTTTGAAAGTACAAATGGTTATATGTTAACACATTCAAAATCTTCGTGTGGGACCTTGTCATAGCATCCTTCCTTTCTACTAATCTGTTAATTTACAATGGCTGGGAATAAACCCGATGAATATATACCCAGCTGGAGTAGCTGAAAACTGTTTCTTTATATATCCCATTATTAGAAAGCTACCATTGTTCCCTTATTACTGTCTTCTACTGTTAAAACAGCTTGTGTGAAAGATCTGAAGTCCCTTTTTACAGACTAGATATATAGGATACTAGAGTTTGCTGGGACAAACTGATATGGATTATGGGTCTTTGTAGGAAGTGCCCACCTAAGTCTGCTGTTTGGGACCAGCTGCTGAGAGCATAAATAGCATCTGAAGTTAATAATTTCTGTGCTGCATTTCAGCAGCTTTTGCCGGCTTAAATCTTGCACTGTGCTTAAATGTCAAACTGATAATGCCAGTTATACAAAGCTAAATGTTTCAGTGCTAATGTTTCTATTTAGTGAGCAAGTAACATTTGCCAAACCCAATTTCAAAAGTGTCAATAAGAACTTCCAGTGACTTTCTGAGTAAGTGGGTATTTTTTGAGTCAATTTAGAGCTGTAGTGCAAACAAACATGATATGAAATATGAAGCTGCTTGCTACTAGTTCTGATAATCTATAAGAGTATCTATAAAGCTATATAAAGTATCAAATGATAAGTGTAATTTGGAGTTACATATAGTTATACATAGTTTAGGTAATGGGAAAGTTTCCTCTGGCTAGTAAAAATGAAAAACAAGTTAACTTCCACTGTCTCTTAATTATTTAAAATCTTTGTCTGTTGTAGCTTGATGAGAAGGAAAGTAGACGTCTGTTTCAGCAAATCCTTTCTGGTGTGGATTACTGTCACAGGCACATGGTAGTGCATAGAGATCTGAAGCCTGAAAATGTGCTTCTTGATGCACACATGAATGCTAAGATAGCTGACTTTGGTAAGTATTGCTTTATTTTTCTACCTGATTGTATTTCTGGTGTTAGATCCTGTTAATAAAAATAGGAAATGTTAAACAAAGTATGTATATTTTAATATCCGGGTGGTGGGATACAACAGAGGAGCATAAAGAAAATAGATGTAAAGCAAAATGATGTTCTTGCACATTTATTGAACTTGTTTTCCTCTCAAGCTTTCTTGCTTTCTCTTGAGGTATTTTCTGTGACTGGCTGAAATTGTGAACTGATTAGTTAGGTTTCACCTAACAATATTTTCTCTGAAATGCTAAGTAAACTTAGTTTCTGACCTTTCTTCTTCAAATTCACTCCTTTTCTGTTTCACCATCTGTAGAATGTAGATGCTTAGTTCTCCTGGAAGAACAGTGCAGGGGCAATTAATCATCTTTAAGAAGCTACAGTGTCATAGAAAAATACATTAGTCTTCCTGATTTGTTTATGCCAGCTGTTCATGTCACAGCTGTAGAGAAGCCTTGAAGCTAGGTCTTGGAACCATCTGTGTCAGGAAACCTCACCTGACTAATCACATATAAGCATAGTAACGTATCCTTACTAATGTGTCATCACAGATCTCTGTTGACATAGTGGATAATACCTGCTTATGTAAGTCTCCTGTGAAAGCTGTTAGGTAATGCTGAGTATGCAAAGTATGTTTTAAAAGTATGGTGTTCAACTGTGTGGGCCCTGGGAATCATATTGGTTTCTCATGTGAAGAAAATTATTTGGGTGCAATGGCTCACATGGTAAAGAAATGAAGTACAGTAACTTACAGAAACATCGTCCTGTAACTTAGCATCAGCAAAACTAGCAGTTATTTATTCATGAGCTGTGTATTATTCATGAGCTGTGTATTAAACATTATTCGTGAGCTTAATAAAGGCTTTTGTATGTTAGGATATGAAAGCTAGCCAAGCTGTACTCTTTCCCTTCCACATTCCCTGCTGACCCATAAAAGGGCATAATTCCTTCTTGGAGATTGAGTTCTTTGGTTTATGGTAGTCTTGATCATGCAGCCTCACTGAGGAAACTAGGAGACATTTTCTGCAGCTGTTAGACTATACTGAGTGCTGGTGAATGCAGGTGGCCTGGTTCTAAAGCACATTCCTGTTTCCTACAGAGTATCTGAAAAGCAAACTACTAAACTGCAGTGATGCAGGAACCAGGTGCATAATGTAGGGGTGTAAATTGTAGTAAATTCATGTTTACTCCTCAGAGAAGTTTACTCCTCATGTTTACTCCTTTCTTCTATGTAACCTCTAACACAATTTTAGGGAATTCTCTGGTAGCATTTCCCACTTTGGCATTTTAGAAGCAAATGGGAATTTTAGTACTTTCTTGTTAATCTTGTTAATGACCAAAATCCTGTCTTGCTATACTGCTTCATTTCACTTCGAGCAACTTTTTTCTCTGTCATGCCTTTGTCATCCAAATTTAACTGTTCTAGTCTAGGACTGAATATTTTCTCAAATATCTCTAGGCTGTGGGCAGTAATGGATTGATGTTACTTGAATTTCTGGTAAAATACATGGAGGATTATGTGGCATGCTCATATAAAAATTCCATAATTCCAAACAATGCTATTTCTTAACTGGAATAAATCTGTTAGTTTTCTAATTTGAATCACTAGTTTGTTTCTAGGTGCTATATGCAGTGTGAAATAATTTTGCTCCCTCAATTTTTAGTAGTTACTCTTATACACTTTCAGGTCTATCAAATATGATGTCAGATGGAGAATTTTTAAGAACAAGCTGTGGTTCCCCTAACTATGCTGCACCAGAAGTAATTTCTGGAAGGTAGTTTCTTTTATATTGGATTCATGTATGCATGTACTTCAGTCATGTTTCTGCTTGTTTTTAAAGGGTACAAAAGTAGTTCAGTTGATAAGCTTTATGCTGAGAAACTGAGGGCTGTTAGTGGTATTAATAATTTTTAAAATGTTTAAAGCTTCTGTGAACTAGCTTTGAATAGTTCCTGTAAGATAGAGGTGATGTCTAATGCCCCAAATCCATTGTGTACACTCTGCCTGAATTGCTGTAAAAATCTCATGTTCAGCTCAGATCTTGGAAGCTGAGGTGCAGAGTTACAGGCAGAGTCTGCTGTGAAGTTGAGTATCAGTGAAATACATGCTGCAGAGTAGATACTCATTTTGGAGGCAACTTCCCTTTTTGTAAACCATGATTGTCAAATCTGCTTTCAGCTACCTACCCTCATATTGCCTCTTGTTGATTGGAGGCCAGATGTCTGTTTTACTCTGGCAGGGGCACAGAATATGTGACATGTTCAGCTATGTGGACTTGTCTTAAACTTTTCAGCCACGATTTGGGGGATAACTGACTTCGCACAGATTCCTCTAAAACATTGATAGCAATGTATAACATGGGCCTTCTTAGTAGTAGATGCATGTTTCTTTCAATTTGCCATTGTGCAAAATTGCACTATGGATTGTTGTTACACATGAGACAGGAAAAACTGTACTTGTGCCCTCTTATATATTAGAAAGGGAAGAGTACTGAAGTTCGAGGGAGGCACAGAATAGAACTGAAATGGTATAGTGCTTGCAAAATCAGTTGTCCTGAGTTCACATGCTTTTAACTACTGTGATACAACGGAAAAATGACAGAAAACATATTTAAATGTATTAAACACAAATCACTAATAATTATTTTTTTCACAGGTTATATGCAGGTCCAGAAGTAGATATTTGGAGCAGTGGGGTTATTCTCTATGCCTTGTTATGCGGAACACTTCCATTTGATGATGATCATGTGCCAACCCTTTTTAAGAAGATATGCGATGGTATCTTTTATACCCCTCAGTACCTGAATCCATCTGTAATTAGTCTTTTGAAGCACATGCTGCAAGTGGATCCAATGAAAAGAGCAACAATCAGAGACATTAGGTAAAACACTTGCTGATGTCTGATCACAAGATGCTGGAATTACAGTAACAACAAATATGCAGAACAAAGAAATTATTCATAGAGCTTGTCCGTGTTTTCTAGACTGAGATGAAAAATTCAGGTTGTGATGGCTTGGTTTTAGCTCTGATAGTGCTGATCTGCAGTAGACAATTAAGTATCTATTGGAGATCATAGTAAAACAAATTATTTATACTATATATGGAAATTCTGAGACACTTTAGGTTTAAGACTGCCATAGCAAAGCTGTTTACTTGCATAATGGTTTGCAAAAATTACAGTATATAGACTTCTCTGGGGGAAGAAGATTGTCTTTGCTGTTAGGAACTAGTGCTCTCTACTGTAAATGTCTTTTTAATCTGATAACTACTGCTTTTATTCACATTTCTTCAGGGTCTGAAAAGTTATTTGTTAAGACTGTGAATATGCCACATGTAAGGCAACAATTTCTAGCTTCAAAGCACTGGCAGGAATTTGTGTATGAATGGTAATTACTTCACCAAGTACTGAAAAGTTAAAGTTTGTAGGTAGAGAGAGGCATCATGGGCTCCAGATTCCAAGAGATAATTCTGGAACAGTTGATTTGTGTTGACAAATGTGCTCTGGATCAAATTAAGAAAAAAGTAGCTGGGACAAATGAACTTTATGCAGCAGCTTAATTTTCTTTGCAAGAAGCTCTACGGAAAGAATGTTGCTATACTACCATAGTGAAAAAGCTGCTCCTTTTAGGGTTGGAAGTTAGGAAGTGAGCAACCTCAGTTGTGTTAAATAAATAGTTTGTGGTAACGAAGTGGTGTGAAACAGATGTTGAAAAATGTTGGTTACAGAGCGTGGCTGGAATTTGAATCTGAAACAGCTCTGTCCTATTACCCATATGACATGTCACCTCACAGTTTAAAGGACAAACTGAGTTTATTTGAATACCTTAATTCTTCTAGGGGTTGTATGTATGTTCATGCAAGGGGAAAGGCCTGGTGCCATGAACAGTTACAGTATTCCTCTGGGTTCAGTCATCCCAGCTATGGCTGAGTCTATGGCTGTTGTGATATGGGAAAATATTCTTCTGCTTCCAAATCAACTGTTTTTCTGATTAAACTATATTTTGCTCAGCACATTCATGCTGAGGCACTGTGTTTTCAGGATCACACTGAGTGGAGTTTAGTTCACTGTGCTAGTTTGGACTGGAATAGAGTTGAGTTTTTTCACAGTAACTGTGTTTTGAATTTAGTCTTGGTAACAGGTGGATGTTGTAGTTACTGCTGAGCAGGGCTTGTCCTAACAGAGCAGGCTGGGGGTGCACAAGGAATTGTGGGGGTACACTGCTGGAGCAGCTGACCCCAACTGAGCACAGGCATATTCCATACCATATAGGGTCATAATCTGCAGTGGAAATAAGAGGAGGGATGATGGGGCTGGTCTGCTGGTCATCAGACATTTTGTGATGAGCAGGTGTTTTTATCTGCATTACTTGTCTTTCTTGGGTTTCCTTTTCACCTCTCTTGTGTTTTTGGATTTTTTTTTCTGCTTAGAATTTTTTTTTAAATTCTAATTATTAAACTGGTTTTTATCTCAACCCTCAAATTATTTGCACTTCTACTCTTCTGATTCTGCCCCTCATCTCACTGGGGAGGACCAAGCAAGTGGCTGTGTGGTGCTTAGTTGTTGGCTGGGGTTAAACCAGTTGTAACCATTCTGTTTGATACCCAGTATGGGGCTTGAAGGTGTTGAGTTAAAAACAGATTTGAACAGAGCATATTAGATAAAATAATTATAAATTCTATCTGTACAATGGTTCTTTGTAAGACTATTGATTTTTCTGTTCTCAATATTGATTTATAGGATCTCTTCCATGTTCCATTTTTTGCTGTACATGTTGAAGATGTAGGAGATTTTTTGCAATTTGATGTGCTATGTAGTGCTTAGTGACTGTTGCAGGGGGAGGTGGGTTTTTTTGTTGTTTTGGTGGGTTTTTTGTTTGTTTGGGTTTTTGTTTTTGTTTGATTTGCCTTTTTTAATTAGAACATTGGCCTTGAGCTTAATCTGGTATTTGGGCTCTCTACTGAAGCTGTGACTGTCCTTTGAGTACCATCTCGGGGAGACAATTAACAATTACATGTCTTTGTCCAAGATTTTTTTTTTGTGGAGCAAATACAGAATGGCACCTTCGCTACATACTTCTGTGATGTTTTCTCCCTCACTGCCATAATTTCAGTATCTTGAACATCCTTGGGCAGTCAAAATATTTTTACTGGTATTTCTTAGGAGCGTAACTTAGACTTTTTTTGAAATAGATTTACAAGCTATTTTGGAACATCTCCCAGGCCTCATGGCAGTGTGGTTATGAGTGGTAAGGCATGTGGGAGAAAATGTGCAGGTATAGAAATGGCATTTTATCATGGAGTGATAGAATGTTTGAAAGAAAGATGCTGTTGCAAGGAGGCCTGGCTAATTAACACTGTGCTGGGACATGGCCTGCTCCTATTGGACACTGCTCAATACTAATCAGCACCCTCAAGGAGGAGATGGTATTTCTGGGTCTGAAAACATATCAACAGACACTTTGGCTAAGACAGAAACCCAGCTTTCAACTATATTACTTGCTCCTATAACTAAAAGTAAACAACCAAAGAAAAAGTAATCTCGTTTGGTCAGGAATGAATAAGCTTCTAGGAGGGAACAGGAGAGTGAATCAGAAGGATCAGCCCTTTCTGCAGCAAAATAGTCACAAGAACAGGAGGAGGAAGGTACTGAAATTATAAATGAGAAAGTAACCAACTCCTTCCTATCCCTAAGCAATTTGTGAGATAGCAAAAACATTTTTCTCAGTTTCCTGTAAAATGTTTAGTAAAATCTTGTGCAGGCAGTGCTTACTTTATTTACTGTTTTATTGTTTGCGCCATAAGAGGTCTTGGACTGGCAACCATTATTCTTTCTTCCAGCACAGACTAAAGTTCATTTTATATTTTAAAGGAATTTCCTATTAAAGATGTTATCTTTACTTATGTATACTCAGATTTTTTTTGTTTTTAAATTTAGGGAACATGAATGGTTTAAGCAGGATCTTCCAAAATACTTGTTTCCTGAAGATCCATCATATAGCTCTACCATGATTGATGATGAAGCCTTAAAAGAAGTGTGTGAGAAGTTTGAGTGCACGGAAGAGGAAGTGCTAAGTTGTCTGTACAGCCGAAATCATCAGGACCCTCTGGCTGTTGCTTATCACCTCATTATAGATAACAGAAGAATAATGAATGAGGCCAAAGACTTCTACTTGGCCACAAGTCCACCAGATTCTTTTCTGGATGATCACCACCTGTCTCGCCCTCACCCTGAACGAGTGCCATTTTTAGTAGCTGAAGCACCACGTCCTCGCCACACCCTTGATGAGCTGAATCCACAGAAGTCAAAGCACCAAGGTGTAAGGCGGGCTAAATGGCACTTGGGGATACGGAGTCAGAGTCGACCAAATGATATTATGGCTGAAGTCTGTAGAGCAATTAAACAACTGGATTATGAATGGAAGGTAACAAAATAGAGGACCTTTGCAGCAAACAACAACGCATTTTGGTTTGAGCTGCGTAGTTACATAGCCCAGACATCTGAAACTGTTTTCATATTCTGGCATTAATCTCATATGCCTGTGCTGTTGGTGTTTGCTGTGCCAGAAGGGTGTTGTGGGGAGAGTGTACATGCTGACAGGAAAAAAAAAGCTAAAATTTTTTCTTGGAGATGCAGGAATATATTTCTCTTGGCTAAAAAAAAAACCAATAACCCTCAAGTCCAACAGGTAATGAAGTCTGAAATCACTTGATAAATACTAGTGAGTTGAAAGGACAGAAACAGTATGCAGTGATTTTCAAGGAGGAGCTCTAGTTAACTGACTCAAATCTCTTTCATACTAGGTTGTAAATCCATACTATCTGCGTGTTCGGAGAAAGAATCCAGTAACAAGTGCTTATTCCAAAATGAGTCTCCAGTTGTACCAGGTAGACAGCAGAACATACTTACTGGACTTCCGTAGTATTGATGGTATGTGAAGAGTTACTTAAGTTAATTGAGTTCTAGGTGAAATCATTCTACTTGCAAACATGTCTTCATTTACTTATTTAAGTGTTGCCCTTTTTTTATTTTAAATCAATCTAACCTGTATTAGTGTTTCCTTATCCCTTCCTGGATTAGTGTCCCCGTGATATGTGCTTAGCTGCTGCATCTTATTTCCTTTTTTGCTATATTGGCTCCTGAGGAGCTCTATTTTTGGTCTGCGTCAGAAGTAATACCAGTAGTGCAAAAGGAGACAGGATTGTTGGAGGAGAGATTGGGACCAACTTAAGCTGTCTTTGGAGCCTCACCCCAAATTTAAACATTAATTTAGATCTGAAGTAAGCATGTGAACAGTGTTTTCTAGTGAAGATAAGCTGACATCTAGGCATTTAAATTTGACTTGGACTGTACCTCACTATACTGGGTCTGACTGAGATGGAGTTAATTTTCTTCCTAGCAGCCTACATGGTGCTGTTTTGGATCTGTGGCTAAAACAGTATTGATAACACAATGCTGCTGAGTGTTGCTCAGCAGCACTGGCATAGTATCCAGCCTTTCTTTTTCCACACTGCTGTGTTGGGAGGGGAGCAACAGCTCTGCAGAGCTGAGCCGTATTGAACAAAGAGATGTTCAATGCTGTATTATGTTATGCCTATTAAAGAAAGGGCTTTTGGAGAAGGTAACCTTGAGACTGGTTGGGTATCAGCCTGCTTAGAGATAGTGAGTGGTTGCCTTTGCATCATTTCCCCCCCCCCACCTTACTTAAAACTGTTTATTTCTACCTGTGAGTTTTCTCACTTTTGCCCTTCCAATTTTCTTCCCCTTCGCTCTGAAATATCAGCTGCAAGGCAAAGTTAACCCGCCAGTTCTACTAGTAGCTAACATTTGCGGTAGGAATTTTGTGCTTGAAGGAACTAAAATCTTGAAAGCATATAGTTTAACCTGTACAAAAATATATTTTATGGAGTGACAGTAGCACAGTATACAAAGCCTGGTTAGATGAAGTGAGCATAGGAGCTAACAGAGACTGAACACTTGTTTATGGGCATAGTAGACTAAAGGAAAATTACCTACAGCCACTGGTGTAGATGACATACCTAGGAGAACATTGCATGGAAAAAAGGACTTTTTTTTTCTTTGGACTGCTTAGAGCCGTGCAGCTCTGGGAGGACAGCCTGCTACAATCCTGGTTTCCACTTTTGAGGAAATACAACAAATCTGTGCCCTTGGGTTGTATCTCTTCCAGTAGTTAAATGGATCTGACATTCCTTCTCTCTGCCATAATTAACGGTTCTTTGTTTTCTTAACAATTTGTAAATTTAAGTAGCTTTATGTAAACAAGAGGTATTGCCTTTTCACTGATTTCTCCTGAAATAATTTTTCAGGAGCCAGCTTAGAGCCAAGTTAATGTTCAGTATTAAAATAAGAACAGAGATGCTTCAGCACAACACTACTATTAAAATGAAACCATTATCTCTTCATACTGATGGTAAAGATCAGTTGCTGCAACCTAAATTTTTACCATACATTCTATGGTAAAAAACTTTCAAAAGAGAAGAATAAATGAATGCAGATGCTAACAAGAATAATGTTGTAATGAAGTATTATAAAATAGAAATAATAACAATATATAAATACCCAAAAGAGAAAAAAATAGAATAAAAATAAAGTAGATTGTGGGAAAAACATCTACAAACTGCTATTGAACTTAATCTTATGATACTGACCTGTTTTTGGTTTGAGTAACCTAAGTTGAACAGTTGGCTGCTGAAATCAGTTCATGAAAAATACAATTAGTATCTAGTTCTAGTCTGAACTAGATGTAAATAGTTCTGAAGTACAGTTCAGAGCATAGAAAGAATTAGCATAAGAACATTTGCTGTTGTGCTACTATGTATACAAGCTTTTATTTTGTATCAAATGCTGTTTGCAAAAGCTGTTCAGTTATTAATCAGGATTTTAAAAGACATGATTTTGAAGTGTGAGAAGGGAAGATATTTCCTCTTCCCAGAACTGATTTTTTTTTTTTTTTACCAAATTTTCCTCTTCTCTTCCCTTGTTCCCAGATGAAATTGCTGAAGCGAAGTCTGGAACTGCAACTCCACAGAGATCAGGTTCTGTGAGCAACTATAAATCTAGTCAAAAAGATGCAGATGCTGATGCTCAAGGAAAATCTGCGGATACATCCCTTACCTCATCAGTCAACTCTTCGCTTGACTCTTCCACAGCTGACGTAACTCCAAGACCAGGGAGTCATACAATTGAGTTTTTTGAGATGTGTGCAAATCTTATTAAAATACTTGCACAGTAATTTTGAAGATGGGCTTATTTCTTTTAGAGCAATAAGCATGCCTAAATCATAGTCAGATGCTTCCAATTATAATCAAGTGAAATTAACTAAGGCGCTGAAAAAGCTAGCCACAGAATGCAACTTGCATGGGGATAAAAATTATTATGGGCAGTTAACATGTATTATTTTGAAGCTGGAGTGAATTCTGATTGCCTGCTGTCCATATAACACAGGTACAGGAAATAACATGCCCTTTGGGTAGTGTTTGCAACATTTTACCTAGAGTGCAAAATAGGCTGCCTATGACATTTAAGCTAGATGGACCTTCTTGTTTTTTTATGTAGTTATACATATATCTGATGCACTGTAAGTTAACATACACGTACTACTAGTTCAGTGATCTCAGTATGACTTGTTGGTCACCCTCTACAGTTGTGACTCAGAACTATCAGCATCTCCTAACAGATGTTAATGTGTTAAAACTGCTATGTTTCTTCCCCCTTATTTGACAAAAAATAATAAAGAATGCTATGATGTGTTACAATGTACTACTTTTAACAAAAAGTATTATTAAAGGCATGCAAATCTGGCCAGTTGGAAATGTGTAGGTGCTCTGTAATGAATTGAGGGGAAAATTCTGTGGACAGTGAGGAGAATGATTGAGTCCATAACAGTGGCAGGAAACTTAATGCTGAGAAGATGTGGCATCCCATGGACTAAACCAAAATGTCGCTTTGTGGAGAACCTGTCAGGGAGCTCGTCCTTGTCTGTACATGTTATCGTAGTGTGGTAGCAGGACAGCAGCTCCCCACTGCGACTGCAGACTGAGAATCCTTTTCCTTAGAAACAGCTCCCTGTAGTTAAGAGCAGAGCCTGAGGGCTGTTTCATCCTATTCCAGAATCTGAAATTACAGGTTTTTAGCATATATGTTCATACTTTGATACAGCTGTTATCACCTTAACTTATAATATACTATATAGTATTCAATATGAAGTGAAAACCACATACACAGATTTCTAATTTTTCCCAGGCAACCCCTATAGGAAACTTAGCTATTTAATGTAACTGAATTAAACAGTCTAACCTTTCAGTTGAACATTGAAAACTGATCATGATAACTTGAGTGCTAGAGTTTTTAATTGTAGATTGCAATTATCCATAATAAAAGTCCTTCTGCATTTATGGTTTTTGCAGCATTTCAGGAAAAAAACCTGAACTTTGTATGTTAAAATCATAGGTAGTACTTGCATGAATATCTTTAGTCTCTTTAAATTGGATATAATTAGCCATGGTTCCATTTTCATCTGGCACTTAGACATATACTTAGGTTTCCATTCAAGACTTAATGCTTGCTTCAAAATAATATTCATGACCTACATAGTTTCAAAGGTTGCTCCCCCAGGAAGAGGCTGGAACTCTAGGCATTACTGAGCAGTGAAACCTGGACTCGTCACATGGATGGAAATTCTTGCCAATGGCTGAGATTTTATCCATGGGAAACTGCTAGCTACAGATGTAGGATCAGTTAAATCCTGGCCAGCTGGATGCAGCTCAGAAATTTGCATGCGCAGAATCTGAAGAAACATAAGGCTGTTTTAAAGCCCCTCAACTGCTGTAACTGTATTTTGAACTGGGTGATTGTGAGGTCTGTCTCAGAGGTGGGTACAAGTTTACAACTTCATTTTTTTATCCTCATGTGTCACAGATGGTCCCTGTAGGGACATTGGCTGTATCACTGTACTTTAAAGTGGAAGTTTTTCCAAAGTGGAAGTTAGTATCAGAAGTTGAGCCCCAAAACTTTAAGATGCCAATGTGAGGGACCAGTTGCAAATCCTACAAAGAAGTCCTGTCTTTAGTCTTGTACGAATTGGTACCTATGTACTGAATAAATCAATGTGTTTATTTTTGTTACCCTTTATTTTGGAATTGAGTATTGCATTTGTATAAACACTACAAACGCACAGGTTTTTAAATTGTAGCAGTTCCTCATCTGGAATTGGTTTGGGATCACTTGCATGTATTGAACTATTTATAGATGCAAAATAGTTCTTAATTTTATATAACTTTTCAGCCCTCTTGTGCTTTAAGACAACCCTCGTTTGTCCTTAGTTTTGGTATCAGGAGGTTAAAGCAAGTTTCTGGCAGAAGTGTACAATATATGTAGTTGTAAATAAAAGTGCATTTTTATGGTAGATAAATTTTGATGGCCAAAGGTTTTCTGACTGAATCGAGATTTTTATAGGGAGGGGGAGGGGTAGAAAGAAGCACTAACAACCCAGTTTAACCCAGTTGCCTGTTGTGTGACTTTCCTATGCTTTGTAGATCTTGCTGTTGAAATTGCTTTCTTCACACGTTCCTACTGATCTTGCAGACCTTTAGGATTGCACTAGAAGCTGCCAATAGGCTATGAAATAAAATTTCACTGAGAGAGCTGCCAGAGTTGTAAGGCAGCTTATGCAGATACACAAACTGGTAAAGTGCGTTACTCTGTATTCCCAAGCTTACTCCTGTTGGAGTACAATAAGTTACCTTGTCTTTGTATTGTAATTTTTTCAGTAACATGGATGAACCTGGGCTGTCCATGTGCAATATAAATCACTAGGTAATGGATAAAAATTCATCTTGGTGGTGCAATATGAAGAAAAAAAATCCTTTCATGTTTGTCTTGATATGAGTGTTTAATACAAACTTCAAGCTAAATTTTATTTTACCAGTTGATTACCATTGTAAGATACGAAGTCCTGTTCTTTAACAAAGATGTGCCTACTTCCTGTTAATTTCTTTTGACAAAGCTGAATGGCAAAAATGCTTGTTTCTAACTGTATAACTTTCTAAACTTTCAAAACTAAAAACTAAGTAAACATAAAATACTGAACCATCTTGTTTGAAACTGTGTGTTTGCTGTTTTCTAGTGTTATATGTAAGTGGACAAGAACTGTTACACTTGTTTTAAAAGCATTAGCTATTACAATAATAGAAAAAGGTGCAACATGACAAAAATGACTGCAGATTTCCCAGCTGGCCAAGCCGGTGCAGCAGCTGTTTCGACTGACCCTTTCCCCCTCGATCTTGTAAACACTTGCTGCAGAAAATTCGAGATGGAACAAACCCTGATCACGTCTTTTGTGCCCTGCGGTGATGCGCCTCCTCTCGCATCTTCACTAAGCCTTTCCCTGGCAGCATGGATGGGGCTTTTTGCTCGGTATGGTCCCTGCAAGCAGGGACCGGTTTTAAACACTGCCACCCTGCAGTTCTAAACGCTGTCTTCTCTTTTTGTTTAGGTTTTTTGTTTGGTTTGGGGGTTTGGGTTTCTTTTTGGAGGGGAGGGGTTGAGTTTTTTTTGTTTGGTTTGGGTTTTTGTTGTTTTGTATTGGGCTTTTTTAATGCTTTTGGGGTTTCTGGAGGGTGGTGGGTTTTGGTGGTTTGTTTTGTTTTTGTGGGTTTTTAAAAATTTGTTTGTTTGTTTGTTTGCTTTTGTTTTTTCTTTGTGTGTGTGTGTGTGTTTTAGTTGGGTGGTGGTTTATTCCCCGTGTAAAAAGCCGTGCTTGTGAGCCAGGGTCACTTCTCCTCACGGGACTTCCCGGCCGGAGCCGCCTCTCCGTGGTGCATGGCTGCTGTCCCAGAGCGGTCGGTACAGGCGGGGGACATTCCCGCCGTCCCGCACCTGTCCTCGGGGGACACTCGAGCACCGCGGGCGGTGGCACTCCCAGGCCCGGCTGTTTTGTCCCCTCCGGCCCCGCTGCCTCATAAGCACAGACGCGGGGCGGCCGCCGGGCGCCTCACGGCGTCCACACGGCCCTGCCGCCGCGCGCCCTGGGAGAACTACGGCTCCCGGCTGTCCCTGCCGGGACTACGGGCACCGCCGCGGCCCTCGCTCCTTCCTGCTCCTGCCCGGTTCCTGCCGTGCCGCCCCGCCTTTCCGCTTCCTGGCGCGGCGCTTCCAGCCGGGAGAGGCGGCCGGCGGCAGCGCCAGGTAGCGCCGCGGGTCCGGGCCCTGCGTGCCTCAGGGACAGCTCAGTGCGGCCGGTCGGGTAAATTGTGTGTGGGGGAGTGCCGCGCTGTGTTACTGCTTTAGCTTCGAGATGAGCGAGGGGTGATTGTCCTGCTGTGCGCTTAAAAGCAAAATTACCTATTTAAAATGCATTCTTCCTAGTTCTCCAGATGGCTTCTTTTGGGTGGAAGAGAAAGATTGGTGAGAAGGTCTCAAAAGTTACTTCTCAGCAGTTCGAAGCAGAAGCTGCGGATGACAAGGATCTGGGTGACGATGGTGATGCTACCTGGGTGCTCGCAGCTAAGAGGAGAAAGGAAGTTCTCTTAGAAGATTGTGTAAGGAAAAGTAAGGAGCTCAAGGATGAAGGTGCAAATTTGGCTGAAAATAGGAGGTATTAATGTTGTCTTACTCTCTTTTCATTGACTGAAAAGCTGCTTCATGATATTTGAATCCTTTCTGTAAACACTAGTAATTTCCTAGTATCTGCATTGATAGTTTCCATAATTTGAAAAGTGATAATTTCTTTCATTCTGCCTTCACTGTCTGGTACTAAGTAAGTTTTTGTCTTTGGTGGTGTTGTCAGTTGTGAAACAAAGTATGTATTTCACCTTATCTTTGCATGTTCTCATAACAGCAACAACAGCAAAGATTGCCACTTGGGGCATAGTGATCATGAGGTCATAGAGTTCTCGATATTTGGTGAAATCAGGAGGAAGATCAATAAGACCATCACATTGGACTTCTGGAAGGCAAAGTTTGGCCTATTTAGGAGACTTATTCAGAGAGTTCCTTGGGAAGCAGCCCTTAAAAACAAGGGAGCCCAGGAAAGGTGGGCGTGCTTCAAAACAGAGATCTTGAGGGCACAGGAACAGTCTGTCCCTGTGTGCTGAAAGATGAGTTGATGAGACAGACGTGCAGCCTGGATGGGAACTTGGGAATAAAAGGTACATAAAAGTATCATCTTTGGAAGGAGGGTCAGGTGTCTCTCTCAGGAAGTATTTAAGGGGCTTGCTAGGGCGTGTAGAAAATAATTAGGGAGATCAAAGCTCAGTTTGAACTTAATTTGGCAGCTTTTGTAAAGGATAATAAGAAAAGTTTTTACAAATACATTAATGGCAAAAAGGAGCGGTAAGACCATCCTTTGTTCTCTACTGGATGTGGGGGGGAACTTTGTAACTGCCGGTGAGGAGGAAGCAGAGGTGCTTTAGAGCTTCTTTGCCTCAGTCCTTAGTGGGAAGGCAGCTTGGCCTCAGGACAAGTGTCCTCCTGGGGTGATAGATGGTGACAGGGAGCAGAATGGTCCCCCTGTTATCCAGGAGGAGGCAGTCAGAGAACTGCTGAGCTGCTTGGATATTCATAAATCTGTGGGACCAGATGGGGTCCATTCCAGGATGATGAGGGGACTGGCAGATGAGCTTGCAAAGCCGCTCTCCATCATTTACCAACAGTCTTGGCTCACTGGTGAGGTTCCAGATGTCTGGAAGCTGGCCAATGTGATGCCCATTTACAAAAAAAGGGCTGTAAGGAGGATCCTGGTAGTTATAGACCCGTTAGCCTGACCTCAGTACCTGGTAAGGTAATGGAGCAGTTTATATTGAGTGTGATCATGCAGCACTTACAGGACGGCCAGGGTATCAGACCAGCCAGCCCAGATTTAGGAGGTGGAGGTTATGTTTGACCAACCTGATCTCCTTTTATGACCAGGTGACCCACCTGGTGGGTACAGGAAAGTCTGTGGATGTTGTCTGTTTGGGCTTCAGCAAGGCCTTTGACACTGTCTCCCACAGCAGACTCCTGGAAAAGCTGGCAGCCCATGGCTTGGACAGGAGCACTCTGTGCTGGGTGAGGAACTGGCTGCATGGCCGGGCCCAGAGAGTGGTGGTGAATGGTGCTGCATCCAGCTGGCCTGGAGAAAAGGGGACTCAGAGGTGACCTTATCACACTCTACAGCTCCCTGAAAGGTGGCTGCAGTCAGGTGGGGGTTGGTCTCTTTCTGCAGGCAGCACTGACAGAACCAGAGGACACCAAGGGAAATATAGGTTGCATATTAGGAAAAAGTTTTTTATGGAAAGAGTGATAAAGTACTGGAGTGGTCTGCCCGGGGAGGTGGTGGAGTCACCATCCCCGGATGTGTTTAAAAAAGATTGGATGTGGCACTTGTTGCCGTGGTTTAGTTGAGGTGTTGGGGCATGGGTTGGACTCGATGATCTTGAAGGTCTCTTCCAGCCTGGTGATTCTGTGATTACAGAGGTTGAAAGATGAAAAATGACTGGATCTGAAAGCTGAAAGGGTAAATAGGATGCAGGGTGATAAGCCATAGCATAAGTAACTCTTTAACCACTCATGAAAATGTGTATTTTTTCCTTTACCGAGAGTAAGCCTGTTGTCCTGTGCACAGTGCCCAGGCGAATACTGCCAAGCAGCTAATGCACTTGCTAATCTGCCTAGTGCCTTGTGAAGTCAGGTACAGAGAACTGCTGTGAGTGCCCTCTGAGTACTGGGAGTTTGCCAGTTATGGAAGGATATTGCAAGTGTGGTTCCATTGTCTTGTGCTTCAAGCAGGAGGTCCTTTTGGAGTCGAGGTGTGTTAGAAGAGGGAGAGGTGGACTGTAAGTTGTGCATCAGCTAGATAATTTGGCCAGATCTTCACTGGAGAAGAAACGGTTCTGAGAACTGTCCCTTTAAAATCTTCAGAGTTCTTTTACATATGAATTTTTATCCTTCCTTTACTTTTAAGAGCATCTTTATTGTCCCAGATCAGAGATATTATTTTCCTGGCAGAAATATTACCAAGATGTCAGTAGTTGCTCCTGTGCTGTTTAACTTTTTGTCTTGAGAAGTATCATGCTAAAAAAGGGGTTTCCTGGGTGATGTGGAAGGGAGAATAACTTGGAAGTTTAATGCAGGCAAGTTTATATATCATAATAAACATACTGTTATTATGGTTGGGTCTGATTTAAAAAAGAAGTAATGAACAAATACAAATATCTTTGAGAAAAGGCTTATGTTCAAATATTTAAATACAGTTACTTCTTTTAAGTGGTCACTCAAATAGTGACACTGTTCAGTGAATGACTTCAGTTGATTCTTTTGTGTTCCTGAGGCCTGTAATTTCTGAATACAATTTCGAAGCCTTTTAAAGTTCAGTTTAAATTAAAATGAAGTTAAACTTAATAAGTTTTAAGCATCCTGCCATTGTATTAATCAATAGATTTAATGCAGTAGTTGCATAAGTGGGTTACATTAATATTACTAATTGAAAACACAGAATGTGCGAATTAATAGTCAATTAACATCTCTGTTCTTAACATCAGAAATAAATCATAGATTGGTCTACATAAGGTAGATCTATTCTGTCCTTTTAGGGATGCAGAGATTGCTAAATATTTTTATCTACTCTTATATCTTTAATACATCCTGTACTTACCTATGTTAAACAGATTGATTTTTTTTTTAATTTCTGTCTTCAGTTACACACATGCCTTCCTTTTATTTTCCTTTGAATGCTGTATATCTTTTCTCTATGTTCTTTTTTGATTTTTTTGGTATATTTTTTAAAGTGCAGTAAGTCTCTTGACAGAGAGAGTGGCAGATATTCTGTTGTAGATGTGGTTTAGGTCGGGGGCATACTGAACAGCAGGTAATTTTTGATGCTTTTGATATCTTCACTTGGTCTTAAAAACTGAGTTCTCCATTATGTGTCAGTTAGAAAACAATACAAAATCTTCACCCATCCATAAGTAGCAATGAAAGCGTTTTCTGTGAATTTAGGGAGAACTGTCTTTCATCAAAGTGCTTATAAGAGCTGTTGAGAAACTCTCAGTGGCTTACAACAGGTATGCTAAAGAAGTTAATGTTCATATCTGAGGCTCAACAGCAATTCCCACTTGAGCTTAACAGTTTCCATCAGTTACTCCAGCACACTCTACAGTTCAGGCAGGGAAGGTGCTGTTGGGGTACATAACTTTCAGACAGATTTTCTCTTTAAAAAAAATTCAAATAGGTTTTACTCTTTCTGAAAGAAAGTGGTTGCTGTGATTGTGTTCAGGCCTGGACCACATAGGTCTTACTTCTTGAAATATGCATTTGTTCAGCAAAAGCAGACTCATAATCATATACTTAAGGTGGATTGTGTCCCGAAATACCAGAGTGTCCTAACAGTTAAAGCTTAACAGTTTCCATCAGTTACTCCAGCACACTCTACAGTTCAGGCAGGGAAGGTGCTGTTGGGGTACATAACTTTCAGACAGATTTTCTCTTTAAAAAAAATTCAAATAGGTTTTACTCTTTCTGAAAGAAAGTGGTTGCTGTGATTGTGTTCAGGCCTGGACCACATAGGTTTTATTTCTTGAAATATGCATTTGTTCAGCAAAAGCAGACTCATATACTTAAGGTGGATTGTGTCCCGAAATACCAGAGTGTCCTAACAGTTAAAAAAATATCTGGGTTGGATTGTGTAGCATTCTAGAAGAAAAGCAAAGACCTAGCACTAGAAAGTAATAAAGGTTGCTTCTTGGATGGTGTTACTTGTGGAGTGAAGGGGATCCTAGAAGAAAAACTTGTGAAGAAGCAGGGGGTGAAAAAAAAGAAAGAATGAAAGTAATAAATTAATTTCTTACGGTGGAGAGACTCTGAGGTAACATGCATGGCAGAGATTAATATGATGAATTTTATAAGCAGACCCACTATTACTTAGCTAGAATAGTCATTGCCACATTTATGTTTTATTAGTCTGCTCAGCTTACTTTTTGGGTAAGGGGAAGTGGTGATGGTGTTACAAACCCCACCATGGTTTTGTTAGTCTCTGTGTACACCATAAGCCTGTTTGTGTGGAAAAGTGAGATCTCACTATTTGGTGTTTGTAAGTTGGGGGTGCTCAGTGCTTCTCTGGGGGAGGGAATAATGAATGAGATTCTCAGGCACCAGAATTTATGCAGCCTGTGTTATTTGCTTGCTGTCAAAGTTAGGAGTGGCAGTGGGGGAATGTTTGGGAAGTGGTGAAAACTCTCTGTGGGTTTTCAGCTTTCGTGGAGCTGTTGAGTAGTATTTGTACCTGCTGTAATGTGTGTGTGCATGAACCTGAGAAGCCGAGACACGACAAACAGAAGAAAAAGAGTGATGAACACGACAGTTTCTGATCCATATTTTGCATTTTTTTGTGGGATGGAAGAAAGGAGTCTATCAGAAAAATGTGTTAAACTAAGTTGATCATCACAGTGGGGGTGTTACTGTGAAAAACACTGTTAAGGAGACTCTGACCTAGAAATTTGATAGGTAGGCAGTGTTGAAGGCAGCTTGTAAATTGATGATCTTGTCAGAGCAGCAAGAAGAGGCAGATGTGTGGAAGAAGTATGACATTTGTATGCTCTTTTGATGTGTGAGAAGGAGCAGGGAAACAAATATGTACAAACATACAGTCTTTTGGGAACAGGCACATAGGACTATTCTTTAGGCTGTCATGTGCAGGGCAAGGAGGTGGCCTTTGATGATCCTTGTGGGTGCCTTCCCACAGGGTATTCTGTGATTTCTATAAACAGAATATTGTCTGTTGGTGGAAAGTATGGAGAATATTCTAGAGGACAATTTTTTTTGCTTATAGGAAACTTGAAATACTGGTGAATTATCCATCTTGAGACACCAAGTATGTTCTCACATACACTGGAGTTAAAAAAAAAAGACAACTGAAAGTAATACCAAAACCCAGCAACCCCAATCCAGTTTTTTTTTTTGTGCTGGTAGTCCTACACTGTTTTAAATCCAGTGTAAGTTCACATGTTCTGCTATAGTATTTTGAACACAGCAATTTGCAATTGCAGTGTTATTTGGCTGTGAGGGAGGAAAGGCTTTGTCTCTGGCCACACGGTTAAGAAATGGTTGAGGTGCAGGCAAACAGTGAAGTATGATGTGCTTAAATACATGGCATGTGAGAGCTAAAAGCAGGAGGAAAAACTGGTGTCAGACTTGTGTCCTCAGTGTAACTGAGTTGCCTGTCTGTGCAGTAGCTCTGCAAATGTCCCTGTGCTCTTCGCAAACCTCAGACTTCTGTAGCTGCCCAGTAAGTGGCGATAGAACTCTTCTCCATGTGCTCTGAAGAGGTCCAGGATTTCTGTTGGAAGTAGACACTGCTGGATTTAAATTCTCAATGGTTTGTGGGGTTTTCTTTTTCAGTTTTGCCAAATGCAAGTTAATACTGCTCTCGCTTCTGGTGATGTTTATTGCGCTAAAAAAGAGCAAAAATTTCCATCTTGATTGGGAAGGTCATGTTTTCAGCTGGAACACTTCTATGTTAGAGCTTCCCCTATATTAAACTTCTTTCACTTTGTCACTTGGTGTCTAGATTAGACTGATTAATAATATTTACTTTTGCAATAGTAAATTAAACAAGGACATGTCAAAGTGCAGTGACTAGACCAGGTAGCAGGCAAATTTTCGTGAAACTGTTTACTTTTCTAGAGGGATTAATTTTTTAGAATTGCTTAATTTTCTAATCTATTGAAAAGAATGGAGCTCTTCTGAAGGGTAATTTTTTCTGCATTTTAGCAGCTGAGATTTTTTGATTTTTTTCTCTGATGTGAATGCCAGCATGACTCCCAGATGTGTAACTAGTAATTCTTTAGCTATATATGCTACAATTGAGTTTGTTTTTCTCACAGATGATGAGGCACACACCTTTCAAAAGTATGCTTAGTGTAGTGTTAATTCAAGTGTTTACTGAAAAAATATGTCTATCAGGTGGAGCAGATTTTAGCAGTTGCATTTATTCCATTTACCCGTGTGTTTTTTGTTTAGATTATGGCAAGTACTTGATTAAAAATTAGTTATGAATAATAAAATTGTTTTCAGATTATATTACTAACTCGTTTTGATGCAACTAAGATGGCAAAGGATAGACATCATTGTGTTGAAATTGCTTTTCAAGTTTCGGTCAATAAAACTGATGGTCCTTACATAATACCGTGTAAATAAAGAGGTTTCCCAGAAGATCCCAGCAGCTGTCTTTGGCAAAAACATTTCATCAGTTTAATCAGCTGAGTTACATTATAGAGTAGCCTAGAAAAAAGAGGTTGTGTTTGAGAGAAGAGGGATCCAGAGAGAGCAGGTAGCATTTATTTCAAATTTTCTCTCTAAACTCAATAGTAGTTTTTCCTGATGAAAGCATGAAAAGGTGAATAAGAGTGCTATGTGGATATGTAGGCAGCTCCTGGCAAAATCCAGATCTAAAATGGAAATTTACAGGAGGTGAGGGCAGAGTTGTGTGACTCAGTCAGACCACAGAGTATGCAGGGGCAGGGATGAAGCCACAGCCTGTGTGGAGTTGAATCTGGGGAGGATGTGAAGGGCAGCAAGAAGAAAAGCTTGTACAGATGTATCAGCAACAAAAGGGAAAACAAGGAAAAATCTGGGTCCTCTGCTGGAGGGGGGTGGAGAATCTAGTGACAAAGGATGCAGAACAAGCACTCACTGTCTGCTTTGCCTTGGTCCTTACTGTGTTTTGTTCAGGAGCCCCAGGTCCAGCTGACGACAGGGGAAGTCTGGCTCAAGGAAGACTTACCCTTTGTGAGACAGACTAAAATGTCTCGATAAACCTGATGCATAGAAGTTCATGGTACCTGATGGGGTCCATCTCAGAGTACTGCAGGAGCTGGTTGATGTCATCAGAAAGAATCTGCAACTGTACTTGACAGGTTTTGACAACAGGGCATGGTTTCTGGGAGCTGGCAGACTGATGGGGGCTGATGTGGATTGTCCATCCGTGTTGATACTGTGGACAGGAGCTTGAGCAACCTTCTTTAGCTGACTGTGCTTTGAGGAACTGATTGGATTAGATGATCTCTAGAGTTTCATTCCAATCTTGGCCTTTTTGTAAGTATATCCCATTAAAAATTCAGATGCATTTAGAATACAGAAGGTAGTTCCTGTGACTTTTTAAATTTTGATTCACCAGTACAGGTATCTTTGGTGGAATACTTTGGGTGAGGAAACAAATTAAAAAAACTGCACTGCCTTCTTACCATCTCTGCTAACTGATCTAATTTAAAGCAAAGATGTGTTTTCAATTAAAAAACTTAAAAGGATTGATTCAGTAGATAATCTAAGAGTCTATGAACTTTAGTGTCTGGTTTCAAGAATAAACTCTTAAGTTTCTGTTAGGCTGCTGTTACAGTATATTGGCAGTGTTGACTCTTTCATCAGAGTAATCTAAAAAGCCCTACAGAGTTTGGATTTTTTATGATTAGGTGTAGGAGAAATTGCTGGAAAATGCTTATAATGAAACCTGAAGTATGTAGTAAGTACTCCGCCTGTTGTTCCTTGTGTAGGCTGAAAGTAACTATTTAGTATGAGTTTGGATGTAATTTGCATACCAGGTACAATTAACTATTATATATAATGCTTACATCCATAAGGTGAATTACCAATACTAGTGTTCTGCAGAAAAACCGAAAAGTTTTAGCATCAGTAATTATTTGATTGAGGAGTTTTCTTGGGTCAGTCATGCAAAAATGCAAAAACTTTCACACTGTAAGTCAAATTATACACTGCAAATTGTGGCTTGATTGAAACTGTCATGAGTTCTAGTCAAAGTGCCTGATCACTTTTAAAGTTTTTTCCGTGTTTAGCATTGCTGTCTATATTGTGTCTATGTAAAACTTTGTAACTGTTACACTTCCTTGGGAATGCTGTACACATCAGTGGAGTTGAATCTGGGGAGGATGTGAAGGGCAGCAAGAAGAAAAGCTTGTACAGATGTATCAGCAACAAAAGGGAAAACAAGGAAAAATCTGGGTCCTCTGCTGGAGGGGGGTGGAGAATCTAGTGACAAAGGATGCAGAACAAGCACTCACTGTCTGCTTTGCCTTGGTCCTTACTGTGTTTTGTTCAGGAGCCCCAGGTCCAGCTGACGACAGGGGAAGTCTGGCTCAAGGAAGACTTACCCTTTGTGAGACAGACTAAAATGTCTCGATAAACCTGATGCATAGAAGTTCATGGTACCTGATGGGGTCCATCTCAGAGTACTGCAGGAGCTGGTTGATGTCATCAGAAAGAATCTGCAACTGTACTTGACAGGTTTTGACAACAGGGCATGGTTTCTGGGAGCTGGCAGACTGATGGGGGCTGATGTGGATTGTCCATCCGTGTTGATACTGTGGACAGGAGCTTGAGCAACCTTCTTTAGCTGACTGTGCTTTGAGGAACTGATTGGATTAGATGATCTCTAGAGTTTCATTCCAATCTTGGCCTTTTTGTAAGTATATCCCATTAAAAATTCAGATGCATTTAGAATACAGAAGGTAGTTCCTGTGACTTTTTAAATTTTGATTCACCAGTACAGGTATCTTTGGTGGAATACTTTGGGTGAGGAAACAAATTAAAAAAACTGCACTGCCTTCTTACCATCTCTGCTAACTGATCTAATTTAAAGCAAAGATGTGTTTTCAATTAAAAAACTTAAAAGGATTGATTCAGTAGATAATCTAAGAGTCTATGAACTTTAGTGTCTGGTTTCAAGAATAAACTCTTAAGTTTCTGTTAGGCTGCTGTTACAGTATATTGGCAGTGTTGACTCTTTCATCAGAGTAATCTAAAAGCCCTACAGAGTTTGGATTTTTATGATTAGGTGTAGGAGAAATTGCTGGAAAATGCTTATAATGAAACCTGAAGTATGTAGTAAGTACTCACGCCTGTTGTTCCTTGTAGGCTGAAAGTAACTATTTAGTATGAGTTTGGATGTAATTTGCATACCAGGTACAATTAACTATTATATATAATGCTTACATCCATAAGAGTGAATTACCAATACTAGTGTTCTGCAGAAAAACCGAAAAGTTTTAGCATCAGTAATTATTTGATTGAGAGTTTTCTTGGGTCAGTCATGCAAAAATGCAGAAAACTTTCACACTGTAAGTCAAATTATACACTGCAAATTGTGGCTTGATTGAAACTGTCATGAGTTCTAGTCAAAGTGCCTGATCACTTTTTAAAGTTTTTCCGTGTTTAGCATTGCTGTCTATATTGTGTCTATGTAAAACTTTGTAACTGTTACACTTCCTTGGGAATGCTGTACACATCATATGCTCACTATAGAGACAGAGGGTGTGTAAGCTGGAAGTCCTGGGTGCAGAACACATGATCCGAAACAGAACAGAATGAACAAGTGCAGACTTTGTACCTTTGTTTTTCAGAGAAAGCATGTTACAGCTTCTCTCTTATTAGTCAGAATGTATGGATTTTTTTCAGGCCTCATAACCTGTCTACAGAATTTAAAAACCTCAGAGAGCGTTTTGCAGTGTTAAAACCTTCCTGTAGGCCTTTGTGTAAAGTAAGATATTCATTATTTTGTCTTAATTTTTATTGCTAGCTTTATTTTGTTCATCACTTACTGATAGAGTTGCTGCTTCCTGGTGATGCATCTAGCTGGCCCCTTTCATTGAGAAGTTCTTTGCAGACTGCTTAAGTAGTTATTCTCACTTCAGTTTTAATTTATCTTTTAATTAGCTATTTTCTTTTCGTTCTGGGAAATGTTATTTTCCAGCAGCTGGTTATTATTTGTCAAAGCGGGAGTTCAGTTATGAAATTATTACTAATTTAGTGCAGATTTTTCTGAGAGTGAGTGCAAGAATTGTAGATTATTTAAGCTGTACCCAGAGTTTGAATAGTTTTTAGAGTATTTTATTTTTTAGAATTGTTGTTCCTTGAGGGTATTGAAATGTGACACCATATGAGCCATCTGTATTTGAATGTGTGCATATTTCTGTATGTATGTATTTGTAAACAGAAGCAGAAGGAATATTCATATGCCAGCTGTAGACTGTGGAATCATTTATGTATGTCTTTATAGTTATATTTTTATTCAGAGAAAGCATAATTTAATTGGTGCCTATGTATCATCCTGTATAGTTTAGGCAGTTGTTGTTGCCAGCCAACACAAGAATCAGTATTCATTCAAGGTCTCTTGACAGTGTGAGGAGAAAGAGGTACAGCCTGTGAGGTGACTGTAAACACTTCAGGTGAGGTACCTAAACATAGGTGAGGGCGTGAGAGGAGTTGGGCCTATCAGTGCTTTTCTGGAGATGAAGGAAGGGTAATTTCTGTTACCTGCCTTTGTATTTATGTTAGAGGGTCTGTTCCTTCTGTGCATGAAATATAATTTACAGAATTTTAACAGAATTTTATAAATGAAAAGCTGTGTTTTTTCACTGGATGTGTCTTGTGCAGTGTTTTTTTCAAGTAAACTCTTCAAAAATATGTCTGTTAATTAACATTTTTCTTCATATTTAAATATGTAGAGAATGCTACTGGAACCAAAGAAGCATTAAAAAAAAGGTTCTTAAGTGTTTCATCTGTATGTATTAATTTTTAATGTATATGTTAATGTCTCTCTGTAGAGTATTCATGCTGTTTTCTATCCTTTCTCTAGATATGAATGAATACTTGTCTCATGTTCTTATAGGCAGTAACCAATGGTTTCTAGATTTTAACATTACTTGCTGGTCCTCTTGTTTTGTCCCATTCCTAGCATGCTCTCCAGCCGCCTTTTGTTTATGACCCAGTAGCACAGTTGCATCTAATCCCAGAATATCTCTCTGGTACTTCTTAACTATATAACATTGTATTGTAAATAAATTGTATTGTAAATAAATAATATTATAAATATTGATATCACATTATTTTTATTTTTGTTGCTCATTATGATAATATTTTGCATTTAATTTTTATCACTCACTATGATAAAATCATAGATGTGCTTGAAAAATTAAAATATGTGAAAGCACATGGGCTGGCATATTTCTAGCCTTGTACAGTATACAAAGGTGGAGTAATTAACTCTACCATTTTTTACTTAATTTTTCTGGCAGTCTGATTTTCCTTGAATCTGATGTTTATATCTACCTGCCAGTCTTTGAGATGTTTTGCCACGGGAACATTTACAACCTTCTGCTGCATATGAGGGACAATGAGTGTACCTAGCAGAATGATACTGGTGCAGTTTATTTTCTCCTCCCAAGTGCTGTGTTGAGGTGAAGTGCTTCAGTGTGAGTTTATCTCACAGTTGGCTTGATTTCTGAAACTGTCTTCATTCCTTTTCTCTTCCTGCATGTTAGTGGGATAAGCTGTCAGAGACAGGGATTGTCTTTTAAAATAGGTGACATGGTGGGAGTGTAGCCAGCACTACTGCCATCCTGCAGAAGTCAATTTCTGCTAGCAGGTGGGTGTTGGTAGATGGCAGCTAGAGGTTCATGTGAATTCTTGGATGCAAAAGTCTACCTGTCAGGTTAAAGAACATGCTTGAGCTTAGAGATTTTGCCTGTAACCTCAGCTAGGAATTCTAATGGTGCAGCTTTTAAATATAGGCATTTATATTATTTATATGCCTAGCTTATAAATACAATTTAGCAAAACCTAGTAATTTAGATTAATAGTCTAAGCAGTTTTTATAGAGAAATACAAACTGGGGCCTTTTGCACGTCCTTTATAGAGTCCCCTGTATTAATTATATCATGGATTATAACATGGATACTGTAAATGTGATCATATCTTACTTTTTTAAAGTGATGGTTTTGTTGTTTTGCTTTTTGTCCAGATTTAGTGTTAAATACATGAAATTGCTTTTACTTGAATAATGAAACCTTTGTATTTAGAAATATTTTTTTCATAATATTATTTCTCTTCATAGGGGAAGCAGCAGGGAAAAAAATTAAGTGGTTTCCTAATTTAATAACTTTGGCCAGTTGCTCTTTAAGTCTAGTTATTGTTGCTGACAAAGATAATATCCCCCTCCACTGCCGTTGTTTCAACTGTCTCTGTCATTCATGGAATTTAATTTTGAAATAGTAATTTAGTATCTCTTGCCCAGTCCTTACTGAACATGATGTGTAGCCATTGTCAGTATCTTCCAAAATTAAAATGTACTGATTTTAAGGGATTGTAATTGCCCATTTGGTTCAGTGTTTTTCTACAGAAGCAGGATATTGCAGTGTACTCGTTATAAGGTCTTGGTTCCTGTATACATGTCAGCTTGTCCTCTAGTTCCCTAAATGTCCTTCATATCCTGTGGCATATTGTGAAAGTATCCTTAAACTAAAAATGATGCTTGGCAGTAAAGACTTAGAATAAAAACTCTCTATCAACATTTTGTTCAGCCATGTTTTTTGAAGGGTTAACTCAAAAAGCAAATGAGGAAAATTGATAGTAGTGTATTCTCAGTTTACATTGTAGAAATATTTGCTATTTAGGACTGATGGTGGTTAATGAGTTGACTTCATAACATTAACTACTACCACAAGAATAACTGCTTGGAAGGGTCCTGTAAAAATTTGATGTGGTCATCAAATTTATAGAAATGTAATTGATTGTGTATCTTGACTTCCTCTATTGTTTTTTGTCCCATTGATTTATTTATGTGGCAGTTAACAATGCAGTAATTTTGTAGACAGTTGTTATGTCAGGGCTGAGCTAACCAAAAGCCAGGGCTGGTGTGTGCCTTCTCCCTAGCTTTGGTTGTTTGGAAGTACCTGGTCAAAGACTGCAGTTCTACCACTGCATAAACTGATCTGACTTGGGGGGTCAGTGTGACCCAGTTCTGCTGCTCTTTCATTTCCACTACTTTGCCATGGTCCCATTTTTTTTTGTTTTTACCCTGGGGGAAGCCAACTCAAAGTACCAGTTAGTCATAGCACTGCAGAGGAAGCCTGGCTGGAAAATAGTTTCTTTCTTGTTGCTGCTTCTGATCTGGTTCTTAAATGCTTTCGACAAAATAGCCAGAAAAATGGGAATGAGTGGCCAAACAGCAGGGGAAGAGAAGTTATTTCATTTATGCTATGATGCTGTCTAGTTGTTGCCTGTGTTATGTTACTGTATTGCACATAAAATTTGAAATTGATAGCTGTGAATTTGTTTTCACTTGTAGTTGTTACACTTTAAAAATACTCATCTGTTTTCAAATGAGTCTTCTTGTCTCACTTCCGTCGTTAGACTATGAACAAACTAATTCCCAAGTTCCTAAATAGGGATTTTACTAGCAGTTTTGTACAATTTTAGCAGTACACCCCACTTTTTTGATGTGGGGTGGGTGCAGAGAGAGTCCTAACATGACAGTATGTTAAAATACATTGTCAAGTACTTTGGTAAATCATCTTACCCATATGAAATTGGTGATAAACATTGTGGTTTTTTCTTAGTAGTATTTTGGGTGACCAGTACATTTGTCCTGGTCTCAATGAGAAGACTTGGTACTTACAGTATCATCCTCAATTTTATACTGTTTTTAAATACTGAAATTCAGATGTTTTAGACAGGAACCATACCTTTCCACCTATTAATACTGTCCAGTACACTCATAACATACAGTGAAAGAGGTAAGGCAAGCCTCCTCTCTTTTTGTTTTTTCTGAAAAACAGTCACAGAAATTCTGTTTTTATGAAGAACTGAAGTTTGCTATTTTGCAGTCAGTTCAAACTAATTAATAAGTTTTACAGGCTGCCATTCTTGTAACAAATTGGATACATTTTCATGCCAGTCTCTGGAGTTTTACTGGCTCTAGCAACTAAATAACAAGTATTAAAGCAATATTTTGTCTTTGACCTGTCAGCTGGGAGTAGAAATCCAATGTAGTAGACCATGCATGGCTTAAGCTTTTTGTCTTCAGCAAAAATTAGGAAACTACACTTAAACAGAATGCAGTTCATAGTTGTGGGGTTTTTTCAGCAACAGTCTTTGGATAAGAGATCTTGGCAGTGAATAATGGATTGTAGTCAGCTGGCTCCACAGTCCTGTTTTTACTGTTAAAAATAGGAGACACCTGTTAAATATGTTGAATAGCATAAAATTACTGAAAGGAGTCTGCAGCCTAGACTTCTCTCTAGTAGGTTGTATTTGTCTGGAAGATTTAATACAAACTTTTCTTTTCCTGGGAAGTGGCTCTTGTGATGATAAATTTGCCTTCAGTGAATTTGGATGTTGACATAGGTGTTTTTATATTGGTTTTATTCTAGGCTGAATAAAACTAGGTGAGTGAAAGTCATCTGTTTGCCAGAAGCTTAACCTTTCCTGGTGTTGCACAGTTTATTTTCCTGGATATTTTTGAAATATTGTATATTTTAAAATAGAATTGTTATTAAGTTAAGTGTTTCAACTTCCAGTCCTCAAAGAGCATTTCTGATTTGAATTTGATTAATATTTACTGAGACCTCAAAAAGGACTTAAATACGGGCTTGGTAAAGAAAAGGTGTACATATAGCATTCTAGGGGTGTACATATAGCATTCTAGGGGTAGGATCACATGCTGATATTGAAATGAAAATTTTCCAGTCCAGAAAATAAATTTTGTTTTAGTCAGTGCCTGCTACACCATCTTTCTGTTGCTGTCAGATTAGAAAGTTTTTTTGCACAGCTCTGAGTATGAAAGTGATAGGATGCTGTTTCCTAAAATGCAATTTTTTTATAATGCATAGAGTTTCATTACTATCACAACAGCTGTTTTGTTTGGTGAAGTAATTCTTCTGTGTGATTCCAGTGTAACACTCCCCAGTGCAGTTCTCCAAATGGAGACTTACACTGGGGAGCTGCGTGGTATTTTAAAACAAACTGTTGGACAGGTCATAACCTTGATTAGGCTGTTGATTTGCTTCAAGGAGCAAGACCTTGTAAACTGGTGCAAAGCAGGGACAGGAATCTAAACTGAGGTAGGTGAGGAGAGTGCAGAACAACTTTTAAGGACTTACCAGAAGGTTGCAGAGTTGTTGGAAGATGTTTGCCTTTCAGAAATATGGCAGAATCCTGATAATTCTTGATATTGTGGATGGAATTGAATGAATAAGGTTTCAGAAATTACTTATTTTTGTAACTGATTTCTTTTCCGAGAAAAGAGACTATTTTTCTCCCTTTTCAGAAGTGAGAAAGGAATTGCAAGCAACATTGGAAAAAAAATTAGGCATGCTGTTGGTATAAAGAAAAAAGGAAATTGATACTAAAATTGAACAATAATAATTAAAATGTCCTAATTAATTTACGGAATTGCTGTAATAAAAACTAAGGAAGTTTTATACAGATTAATGGTATTATTACATTGAGCATTGTGTAAGTATGAAAAATCTTTAACCTGGCCCTTTTTTTCTGCATAATTTATTGGATTTTATTTAAGTTAACTGATTGTGAGGGTTAGTTTTGGTCTTTATTCTGATAATGAATTGAGATTGAGAGAGAAAAATCATAAATATTGAGGAAAACTGAGAAAAAACCACCAAGGTTTTTAACCACCAGTTAAAGAACATTCATTGGTGCTGTTAGAGTTTGTAGAGCCATAAATTCAGGAAAAGGAATTGTAGAGATAGACTATTGTAAGTCAGACTCAAGTATGTTCATTTTATCAGTGCAGTCAACCTCACGTGTAAAGAGAGAAGGTAGTAAAGAGTATATGTTAAAGGGCATATTTTTATAATTGAGACACAGGTCTGTTCTCCAGAATGCAGGAAGCTATCAAGCTTTCCTTCCTTTTTGGTGTTTTTTTTTCCCATGGAAAGGATATTCCATTTTATAGATGCTTTTGAGCCCTGTGCATTTTCACAACAATCTTGTGTCTGTTGCCCTGTTTGCTTTCTTCAAAGTGTCTTGTGAATCTCATGGTGGTACTGACTTTCAGAACTCAAAGTATTCCTTGTTGATGTTTCCTGCTGGAAACAGGTGGAGCATAGAATTTGGGTCATAAATTAAGACTAAGAGGGAGAATGGATTTTAGAATTCAGAAGCATGGGATAATCTGAACAAATCACTGAAGTATTCCTATCCAATAGTGAGTGCAGATAAAAACATCTGATATGTTAATCTTCTGTTGAATCTTAAATGTTTTATTTTGCTTTGCATGCTGTACTATGGAAAAAACATTAAAATAGATAGTTTCAACAGTTCTTGCTGTTCCTCTTTTGACAGGCATTGCTTTATTGTGCAAAATGACAGTGCCAGCCAAAACCATCAGCCTGAGTGGTTCCTGTGAGGCTGCATTTCAGTAGAAGCAGCATTGTAAGTGATTAGTCAGCTCTGCCATGGGTCTTGAAGCACAAACGTGACTCATCCGACCCTTTGTAGAACGTTTTTGTCTAGTGACACTGAAGGCCACTGCTCCTTGCTGTGGTAGTCCTGGTAGTGAAAAGTTGCTGCTCTTCTTGCCTCTTTCATGTGGATGAGTTCTTAGTTATAGTGAGACTTAGAACTGTGATAGTTTCCTTAATTCTAGGTAGTGGCACCCAGTGTCCATATAGTCTGTGTATCTATGTATATTGTGTCCTTGCAGATAGATTGTTCTGTTTATTAGACATCTATTTTACTTATTTCAGGAGACTTCATGGCTATTGCTGACTAGTACTTTATAGTCATTTTAAATCAATACTTTCTAGTAGTTTCAGGTGTGTGAGAGTTTTATAGAGCACTTGCATACTTAACTTAGTGGAACTTTAATGAAAAAATAAAATTGCCTTTCAAGTATGAAAATACATTAGAGAAGTATACATTTCCCCTATCTTTGTCTTTTTGTCTGTTTTTGTCTATAACTTTTCTCATTATTATTCATCGGAAAACATTGTAAAGATGCTGTAAGTAATAGAAAGAAAATGAAGCAAAATTACATTATTTAATGCAGATAACAAAAGCATGTCAACTAGATGAGATGGAATTGATCAGAATACAATGTGAGCAGACTGTTGTTTTCTTGAGTCATCTCTCCCAAAATGTTTTGTAATGTTAATACCCTACTGTTGAACATCATAATTTGGCAGTAAACAATTTTGAGAAAGACAGAGGAATGCTGGTATTTTAAGCCCAGCATTTTATGAATTCTTTTGTTTTATTGACTTAAAGCCTTAATTTCTATTTCAGATTTCTGAGAACTGTTAGGATCAAATTGTTAGTAAGTGAGAACTGTCTGCTATCTGTGGACAAATAATTAAAAGCTTAAAAGGAGTAAATGTCTTCACAGCTAAGAGCAAAAGAGTTGACACCTATCATTTTATCCTCTACTAGTGTGTGTCTAAAGGGTATCTGAACAAGTGATTCTCAAGACCAGAATATTGCTTCAAAGGCAGCATAACAGTTTTTTCCTTCTTGCTGCTTTCAGAGGAAGTGCTGTTGAAAATATTTTGAAGAACTAAAGCTTTGTATTTAGAATTTCATTCCAGCAATAAAAATGTATTACTTCTCTGTGAGTAGTTAAAATACTACAGCTATTGCAATGTCTAAGACTTGATTTATAATAATTTGCAGCTTCTGTTTAGAATGCTAAAATGGTGAACTGCATTTACTGAAACAATACAATTAATTATAGTTTTAAGCTTGCAGTGTTAGGATAGTCAGTTCTTACTGCTTCAATAATGAAAATAGCAGGTTGAGGTGTAATAAAAATCGATTTCTTTCTTGTATTTTCATGCTGCTCCTGTTTGCCCCTGTTTATTTGGGCTTCCTGAAGAGCTCTCACCTGTAAAATGACTATCAATACCCAATACTAATTAAGTTAAATTACAAGTCTGGTCTTTAACAAAACACTCCACATGTTTACAGATGGTTGGAAAGCATATAGCTTTTAGACCCTGTAGAGGGATTCTTAGGTGTTGTCTTTTTTACTAATTGTGGTTTAATCTGATAATAATGCTGAATATAAAAGCATTTGTAACTGAATTTTAACCATATGAGTGTATTTAATATTTATAATTTTTAATATTTGTAAATGAACACTATTTATACAACATACTAAATGTTCCTGCATGAGAATATTTCTCAGTGATGTGGAATGTCTTGACAATTGCTGTTCTTAAGCACTCTAATATGACTTCCAGTATGTGCATGTAGCTGTTGTTTCCTCTGTATCAACAAGTCTGTTGTTAGCACTGGCTTTCTGAACAGAAAACAGGTATGTTACCTAACTTGCAGCTATAGATACCAGAGAAATACAGGTAAGAGGTTTGCCTGTCTGTAGGGAAGTTTTTGAATGTTGCTTGCTGTCTGGTGGATTAAGATATTTCCTTGTGCATTCTTACACATCTTTGTGTTCCATTTTGTAATGCCAGTTTAGTGTTAATAGAATACAGATAGAAATAAATTATTTCTTATTTCTCATCCTGAAGGTCAAACATTTATCCATACTGCAGCTTCAGATTTTTGCATGGTAAAAACCTAAATACTTTTCACTGCAGTCTGTCTGTTAATATTTCTATAGTTAATCAGGAATGCAGTCAGTGACAGTAGTCACTTCTGATTGAAAACTTGCAGTTTCCATGACAAAACTAAACCAGAAAAACCACTACTTAACTGAAAGAAGTGTAATTTCTTGGAGTTCCTTTCCTGCACTCCAAATAACGCTCAGGTGTCTGAGTTAACAGTTTGTAGCAAGATCTTGAGATATTATTCTCACTTAAAATGTACAGTACCGAGTTCTCAGGACTACTGCAAATGATTAGCAGTGTATTTTTAGCCCTTCTGACAGTCAGCATGATGTAATCTTATTGCAGGTAAGTAAATTCCTCTGTGTTACATAAGTTTTCTATTAAAGCCATATTTTGAGAGAAAAATATGAAGTAGCAGTGCCAAGTCCAGAGAGGATCTGCAGCAAGGCCAGAAACAAAACTGTAGAATGTCCAGTATCTAGAATTTTGCATGTGGTTGGTGTCTTTTAAATAAGATTTTTTTCAGTAATACACAACTTACTTGTTCTGTTTCCCAGAACAAAAAGGGTTTTTAAAAGAAAAACAATGCTTTGAACTTGATGGTTAACCAAATATATAATTCTCTTCAGTTAGAGCTTAAGTAATGGTGTTATTTTTGAAGACTAAAGACAAGTGTAGGCACATTAAAGACAAGTGTAGGCACATGCATGCATGCTTCCCAAAGCCTCCCTTGGGAACAAAGCCCTGAAAATGCACACACTGATGGCCTGGGAGTGAAAATTTGCATTTGTGTTGCAAATCTTCTTGTCTGCTTACAGATAAGTGAGGTATCTGAGTGGGGTGGAGCATGAAACCGTGATTGACGAGGTTGTAAAGAATGGGGTAAAGTAAGTCAAAGGCAGCAGAGCCCTCAGCTTACAATTCAGTGTAAAATGTACTTGTGAAAGGCATGATTGCTCTCTCCCCGTTTCCTCTGTATTTGTTGCTTTAATTATTTACTGCGATGTACTCCATTCCTGTGTCTCAAAAAAGTGATTGTGAAAAAGTAGCGAGTAATTTTTTTGAGGTTACTTTTTCATATCGTATGTGAGGAAATTAAATGTTATTCCTGTGAGAGAAGCTGTGTGGCAGAGGTGGTACCAGGATCCTGATTCGTGGCTTTTTGCTTTAGGGTACTTGATTTTTTCATATGAACTTGTTTATCTTTCTCCAGTATTGTATTTCACAATTTTTCTTTGACAAAGGTAGTTTCAAAACTGCATTTGCCTAAGAGATACAGTGATAGAAATTAGGCATATTTACATTTGTGGCTGGAATTAAAATTAGGAGACAGGTGAGTGGAGCTTACATGAAAAATTTGGTCTTGTAACAAGTTCATTGTCATGATAAATGGTAATTACTTTTGGCACATTATGAAATGATAATTCCCATCTGCTCTTTTGTGGAAGTTGTTTGGAGAGAGAAGTGTCTTTGAAATACTTGTGTAGCTGTTTAATTTTATGGTATGTTCAGCTGATTCACATGTAACAGAACTGTGTGTTTACTGTATAAGCCAGATGTATTTTCATTTTGTACACTGCAGGTGTCCAGGTGTTAATGTGCTGATTTTAAATGGTCTGATGTGTGCAAGAATAGTAACTCTCAATATGTAGGGTTTGAAATTATAGACTTCAGGTTTGTTCATGCTGTTTTGTCCCACTGTCAATTCAGAAGAGTTTGTCTTCTCAAAGGGTAGTCCAGTGAGTTTGTTTATGTGTCCTTTACTGTGGGATAAGACCCACAGGTATGGCCTTTGAAGAATTGCCGTGCTCCTCTTGTGTAGCCACACCTAACTGGGACTGTTAAATTGAAACATTTTGTTGAAAGGTCTAGTGGATAATAAAACATCTGTTTTTTTTCATACATAATCACAAGTGACCTTTGATACTTTACCACAAAATAGCCATGTTGTGCTGCAGTGATCATGTTTCACCAGTAGTTGTCAGAATTGTCTGACAAAAAATTGGGAAGTTGCTAAAACTTCAGATGAACATTTTAAACACAGGAAGCAAGGTTGTAAGGTGTACCAGTCCTACAACTGTTATCAGGCTGTATGTGCTGTGGACATCAATTTTCTATGTGTGTTTAAGCAAGCAACTTCTTGTTGCTCATTTATGAACTGTTCTTCTGTAAATGCTTCTAAGTGCTGTACATCTCCTTCCTCACCCCCAGCAGAGGAAGTACTATACTGTGAAAATCTGTGTTAGAGAAATCTGAAGTTTTTAAACCATGTTAAACAAAAAAAGCCATGTTACGTTCATTCTCCTTTTTCCTTCTTAGTTTCCTCATTTACCTGTTGTTTATATCTTTCCTCCCAGAGTCTAGGCCTGCATCATCTCCCAGCTTAAAAAGGGAAGTTTATTCCTGTAATCAACTTCTGCTTTAATTTTCATTTCTCTTTTTGTGTAGTCTGTATAATTACTTACTAGTGTTCTTTTCCTCTGGTTTCCAACAAATTCAGAATTTGACTGTGCATAGGTTAAAATTGTTCTAGATGGTGTTGCTGGTGGCTACAGACCATTCATGTTCCTCCTCTGTAATCCTTTGACAATTAGGCATATTCTTTTTAAAATTTGCTGTCCCTTTCTTAGCTTTGTCTGTGTTCTTCCTCATTATCCTGTAACATTTGATTGTGGGAGTATCCATCCAAGTGTAAAAGAAATCCCTGGTCTTACATTTCTTCATGCCTTCTGATACTGTACTCCTGTACTCTGCCTCTGTCCTGCAGATGTGTCTCATTTTATCTGAATTTGATACCATCTCCTCTTTTTACTATATTTGCAGATATTTTCAGTGTCATTCTAATGATGTCCTGTCTCACTCTGTTCCTGAAGCATCAGCCTGTAGCAAGCCTGAGAGTAAAAATGTAGAACTCTAAATCCTGCATGAGCTGTGCTGCTGCTTTTTAGCATTTTATTTATGTGATTCAAAAAATGATCTCTGTGTAATCTGAATGATAGGTTTTTTACCAAGAAGCCTCAAACATTTTTTAAAATCTGTTTTAATGATCTTAAATATTTAAGAGTTCAAAGATCCTGTTTTTCCCAGGAGTGGTGTTGAAAAAGTGAAGTGTAAGCACGCGGTATTTGTTTCAAAAGTTTGGCAAGCTGTAAAAAAGTGCCAAGTTTCTGCAGCTCCCAGACGGTCAGGAGCACATGTGAAGAGAGCAGTTCCAGTACTTTAGGGGAGCTATGGGATTTCATGGCCTGTTAAATAAAACATGTCTAAATCTATCAGGTCTTTTGTCCTGAAGCCATTCCAGATGTATCCAGTTGTCAGTAATTTATTTCTTTTTACAGCTTTGCAATAAAGCAAAGAAAATCCTAATTAAATTCTGATTGTAAGAATAATAGATTTTTTGTAGTGAATTATACTACTTGGCTGAAGTCACTGTGGGTAGATGAGTATGCTGTGTCTGTGCACTCACATAAAAGGAATTCTACATTTCAAATTATTATAGTCTTAACAATGCTTTGTATTACTGTTTAGGTGCTTAGTTGTAATGAACATATGCGTAAGGGTTTTAATTTTTCTGGAAATACTGTTTTAATAACCTATTAAAAACAGTCTATGTCCATTATTAGAATTCTGTGATTTTACTACTACAATAGATAAATTTTTATAGCCATCCCAGAGATCTAAAAATTAATGGATCTATTTTTTGTCAGTTTATCTTTTGCTTAAAATTGGTTTTCATTTAGCCAAGAGATAATAATACCATAAATCATGATCACTGGTTTTGCTAATATCTTAGAGTCATAAAATCCTAGTGAACTCAAGATTTTTCTACTCTGGCTCCTGCTTGAGGCAGGGTCAACTACAGTGAGTTGCTCAGGATGTTGTGAGTTGAGCTTTGGATATCTCCAGTGATGGAGATATTCTTAAACAGAATTTTCTGTGCTTCAGTTTCTGCCTATTGCTTCTTGTCCTGTCACTGGGCACGACTGAGAAGAGTCTGATTCCATCTTCTGAATCCCTGCCCCACTTCCAAATTGGGTAATTTTGCACCATGGTAAGATTCCTTCTCCAGGCTGAATATTCCTATTTCTCTTGCTTCCCCTTATATGACAGATGCTCCAAGTCCTAAGCAGATAACATATTTATATCAAAGCTTTCCTTTTCAAAACTGCTTCTCCTCACAATGGTAAAGTACAGTGGTAAAGCTGTACAGTTCAGCTCAAAAAAAGATCCTGAGAAACAGCAAAATTATCTATTTTTAAAATTATTTGTTTTGCAACACTACCCCTGTGTTAACTCCCTTCTTATTTCAGTCAAGGTTTATGGTTTTCATAAAGCATTTACTGGAACACTGATTTTATAATCTTATCTTATTCTTATCCCTAGGAATCTTTTTTACAATGGTGGTCGATATTTAATATAATCTTTTATATGATCTTTTCCTTCAGAAGAATAAGATAGAACATTCTTTGATTAATGGACTACCTTTTTATAAAGAAATTTTCCTAAATTTGCATTTCTAGAGCAAGCAACAATGGCTCATTTTTGCTTAGTAAGGACAGTATTCTTAGTTTCTGCTGGAGCATCAATAGAAAGATCTTTTTTCCCGAGTATTTAAAAGAATAGAAATGTTTTATCAGACCTTCTGAAGGAAATAAGTGCACTGAAAAGAAGACAATTTCCCAGGCCTGTGGGTATCTGCAGACTGTAAACTGATAGTCAGCAGTCCTGTGTAGGTGGAACCTTTCCTTCACCAGCCCTCTGCTGTTGTGTTCTTGGCCTGGGAAGTGATTCTGTCGTTCTGTTCTTCCTTCTCTTGGATCACATTTTCTGAGGCTCACAGGCAGAGTTGCATCATTTACTGTTCACACACAGAACACCTCTAGCATAGTGTTTCTGTGGATGTACTACTTTTTCTCCTTGTCCACCTTTATTCTCTTGGCAGACTGTTGGCAAATCAGCAGCAAAACCCAGCAGGATTTGGGGGATATTAGCTTATATTTGATCCTTCTTTCAGAGTTAGCAGGTTCATGCTTCATGCTTTGAGTTTGATCACATTCAGATTGGTGCTTTGAACAATTTTGTTCCCTTCATAGAAGTAAAAATGAAGGTTCCTGAAATACATCTTTTTACTTGCAGAATGCCAGTGCTGGTCCTTCCTCTCTGTTTGCTGATGTTATTACTAGAATTTCTCTGTTCTCCAAAACTTTGTTTTAACTAAACTTTTTTGCTGTGCTCACAATATGGCATCTTCTGCATGGCCAGGACACCACCTAACTGAGCTGAGGACCCTTATTCATGTGGGCTTTATTTGCAAATCTGTGCTAGGTCTTGAACTAAACTATAACCTTCCTGTCCCAAAATAGTTCCCACTAAGTAAATAGCACCATAATGCTTCTACTGATGCACGTAGAAAATGTCATGATGTTTTCTTTAGGGTGAACACCTGCCCATGGGGCATAAACTGAGATGAAAAATGTGTAGCTGGTGCCTAAACTTTGAGGAAATGTGAAAATTCTTTGAAACATCCTTTGCTTAGCACTCAAACATCACACTTATTAGTGTAATTTGCAAACTAATAATACCGGAATCATAGTGAGAGTTTGACTTCAGTTGCATTGCTTTTCCAGTCTGTTTTTCTATTCCAAATTGATTCAGAATTTTCTGAAGTCTTTATGTGACAACCCAGAGGACTGAAAACTGGGGAAAGGAAAGGGGGGGAACAATGGGGAGTAGGGGAAGATAAAGAGTGTTTCATATGAAGGGCATGTGAAAATTGCTGTAGTTTTACCTATACTATATTAAAATTGAAGCATGTGTATCTCCCAAGAGTAACTGTTTTCAGACCTTTGCAGTGTAATTTATATAAATACAGGCATTCCCACACAGTTCCATAACAGATGTGGATTTTGAAGTTTCAGAGAACATGTGGTGACCCCACAGACTCATTAATGTTGGTGAAAGGCCACCTTTATTGCTAAAAGACTGTAATTGCATCTCACTGTTCTTTTACAATTCTTCATTGTGGTTCAAGTTTTACCTCTTTGTTCAAGACTGCTTTTTATTGGTTTTAGTCAACTCTTCTGTTTTCTTTCTCCTAGGAAAGGGCAACATGGTGTATGCTTTCCCAAAGAGTGATTTCAATATAGCTGTTTACTTTCCACTTCCCTCTTATAGTTGTGTACCAAAGTTGTTTATATGTCTTTAGAGTCTTATATTATCTTACTGTACAGAAATGTAGGCTTTTTAGAATGAAAAGAAGTTTTAAGATATGACTGTATCATGGCATGTTGAATTCAGAATATATTTTTTTATGCCTGGCTAAGGATGATTTTGGGCAGTGAGGGATACTGGAGTCAGTTCAAGATTTCTAGTTTTAAGTCATTAAACTTTGCCTCATGTTTCCAATGTTGCCTTGTAAATTCACTTGAGGTCAGTTCTGTAGTAATACTTAGCATCCATTTGATCAGAACAAAAATACCCAGTTCCTGAAAACAGTTCTTATGGGCAAGTAATTAGAAAAGTAATTAATACTAATCATATGCCATGGCACTTTCTTTAGGACAATGTCAGGATATAAAAAGAAATATCCAGTCCCTTAAAATACGTTGACAGTGTAATGTTTTAACTACAGGTACAGAGAGGCTCTTGTCAAGTGGGATGAAGCACTTCAGTTAACACCAGAGGATGCTACGCTTTATGAGATGAAATCACAGGTAAAGCATGACAATTCTTTGCCAGTTTAGAAATTAGAAAAGAAAACATTGTGCTTGTGAACAAGTACTGGGCAACATTATTTAGTTGCTGCGTGCAGGAACTGCAACACAATTTGGATATTTCATTTTTACCACCTAACAGGGGGTCTTCTAACAGAAATTGGAATAATCCTAGCCAGTCACAGTAAACATCTTTGTTGGGTTTTTACGACCTAACCAGATGTCTTTTAACAGAAATTGGAATAATCCTAGCCAGTCACAGTAAACATCTTTGTGGGGTTGGAATTGGGTTGCTACACTGGAGAGAAAGAAATTATATTGGAGGGAGGGATCAAGAAGAGCTTTAAGTGATAGATTAGCAAATCTGACCATTAAAAGTCTGCCTGCTCTTTCTAAAGATTGGGCTTAATACTATCTACTGTCAATATAAAACACGGGTACTGTGTGCAGATGTTTTGCTTCAATCTGGTTTTGTATTAGGTGTTACATAGATAAATCAGTCATGTAAAATACTTCATAATATCTCCTCTAAACCTGCCCTCTTTCAGTTGGAAGCTGTTCCCCCTTGTCCTATCACTATGTGCCCTTGTAAAAAGTCCCACTCCAGCTTTCTCATGACTCCCATAGGAACCCTCCAGATTCTAGGTACCATCTCAACAAGCCCCGTAAGGTGTGCCTATTGAGTTTCAGCAAATGGTCTTGAAAAACTAAATCGTTTGAGGAAGAGAGGAAAATAGAAAAAAAATTTGGTGAATGTGTTACGTAACTTTTAGGAAGTTTGCCATACTGTTTAGTTTTAAAATCTTTGTAGTTACTCTAATTCTTTATTGTGTAAAAACCCCAATCAAGACCCTAACACCCTCACTTCCCCAAATAAGAAGCCAAAAAACCCAAACCGCAATGAACCCCAAGAACCAATGCTGGTTCTTTTCCAAGGTGTGATGGCTGCTTTTTCTAATGGATTTTACCACATTTTGTCCTCACAGTCATCTTACCTGGTGAATAAAGTTTGATTCTGCAAAAGAATTAATAGACCTATCGTGACATCATTTCAAGATAATACTGAAGGATGCTTTTGTTTTATGTAGCTGCAGAAGGTTTAGCTCTTACTAGGTTATGCATTTGGTTTGAGAGATTCTTATGGCTTAAGGGTTTTTCTTTAAATTGTTTTGGGAGAAGTGTTTTGTTGTCTTTCCATAAGTGTTAGTGTAAGTGAAAGATCTGTCTAGCCTAGTGGAATGGCTGGAAAACAGTTGCACAAATGGCATGATCATGTAGTAATACTACTCTCCTGATCCTTTTCCCTGGCTCCAGCAATCTTTGGCCTTGGACTTCTCTGTGTTTACTTCAACAAATTTGTTCCCATGCTTTCTGTTCATGTGTAAATTTCTAATATCTGCAGAGCTATGCATTAAGGAATTTCAAATCGTGATTATGCATTATTGGAAGACACAGGATAATACAATTCTGCTTTAATTAGCAGCACTCCAGATTGCTGTAAAGGGTGTTAACTTACATAGCTGTTCCTTTATAAGTTTAAGTTTTAACTTCACTAGTAAAGAGGGTCTTCACATCTGCTAAGATGTGAAGATGGTATTGGTAAATTTTATTATCACAGTTTAAAGATTTAACTCTGTTTTGAATAAAACAGAACGCTGTTAAAAATTTCAGAACAGTTCTGCTCAGCAGGACAAATTAGTCAACAGCTCCCTTGTAACTGTTTTTATTATGGTCTTACATGAATGCAAGAGTTTAAGATAGGTCCCCAAAAGCATTCTGTTTAATTGAAATTACACCAAAAGTAAGTATTTTCACACTGAAAATATCAGGACAGCTGTGAAGTGTGTAAGTTTACCTGGATTGGAGCTATGATGCAGTGAATTATCCAAAGAGGTGATTGCTACAGTGTGCTTCAGTCTGTGCTCCAGACAATAGTTCTGAGGGGTTGTTGGTTACTTGGCTCCCCAGTCCCTGTACTTCAGCAAAATGGCAAAGGTGAGTTAGAGACACACAGCTTTTCTGCTGACCAAGAGGAACTGAGAAACAGCTCTGTTACTGTGATTCATCTTCTGAATTATCTGTTCTTGTCTATTGATACAAGTGGAGAATAGTGAAAGCTGAAAAAAAATGCTGAAGGAACCCGGGCCTCTCTTCTTCCATGCCTTTGCTTTCTTTCTGGAAAAAGAGAGCAGTTCTCAGCAGTTGCACCATTTCTTTTTGATTTCACTTTCTTGTATTGTGTAATACTTGTTACACTGTGAATGAGAACACAAGAAAAGCTTGTGTACAAAATATACATTTATAAAACTATTTCTTGAATCTTTTTAATAAAACATGTAATGTTTCAGTTGGTAATGTCTCTTTCATACATGCAAATAATTATTGCAAATGTTTTTTTGCAGTATGACTTATGCTTACTGGAAGCTGTTTAGTAGAATGTGTAATTTGATACCTTTGTACTTCTAAAAACATTGATGTGAGCTGTAGAAATCCACTTTTGCCAAAATAGAAATGCGTAATTCATTCAAAAAATATTGTGGCCAATATTCAAAAGATACTGTCTTAGAGCTGACTGTTATTCCAGTCCAGCATACCAGCACAAATACTGCAGCTATTACATTGTGGCCAGTGAAAATGTTTTGGAGGAACTGTACAGCAGCATCAGAAATGCCTTGACCAGCTCTGGGTCTATAAAAATCCCCCTGTCTTGATATATGTGTCATATACTAGAAGAGGAGATTTGTGTTAGGAATTACTTTGTACAATATGCAAAGATTCTTTATGGTCTGTATTAATTTTCTATCAGTAAGAAAATGTAATGAAGAAAATCTGTTGGAGAATTAGCATTGGAGGATAAAGAGGGTGTTGTTTTTGCAGAGGCTTGAGTATCTCTCTTATACCCTTACATTTATTAGGATAACCTTATGTTAGGTATTTCCTTTCTCAACAGCAAACTTAACATTTTCAATACTGCATTGTTTAATATGCAGCTCAGATAAATATGATAATGGCACTGTAGGAATCTGTAAATGTTTGTGGTAAGTTCTCAAAGATCTGTATTTTAACAGATGTAGGACAAATGTCTTTTAGTACTTCTGAAGAGCAGAAATAGTGTTTAAAGTTCCTAGTTGTCAAAGTTATTTCAAATAAGTGTATTTACAGAAAATCACATGGGAACTATGGAATTGCTCAATTGCTCAAAAAACTGTAGAATTTGATGAGGGTTTTTTTTTCTGTTGCTCTGAGCTACTCTTTGATCCATTTAAAAACAGATTTTTATGGTTTTTGAGAGGTTAGGGGTCCAGTTTGCTTTGCGTGCAAGATCTGTCAGTATACATACTTGATACTTCATCACCATCCTAAGCTGTTTCCCCATTGCAAGAGCAATGACTGGAAAGTAAATGTTTATGCACGTTCATGTCTGCATTTTTGTTCAAAACCAAAAACTTTTAAGAAGACCCAACAGCAGCAGCCTAATACAAGTAGTATTGTAAGTATATTCAAAGGAATGTATAAAGACTGCCTATGTTAATGCAGCCACTAAGACTGCTTGAAATTAATTGTGGAGTGAATTTCTTAAATATTGACTGGATTGTTTTGTTACTGCTTTGAACTACAAAGATGGAGGAGCAGACTTTGACATACTCTCATTTTTTATCTTAATGTTTGCTGACTGGACCATGTGGGACATTTTTGGATTAAGAGGGATATCAAAAGACTTGATACATGGTGATGTTATGCAACAAACTGTCTTGGGACCCAGACTTACTGCTGTTTAGTACTACTCCTGAGAGTTCACCTGGTTCATGTTGCTTATCTTGTGACACTTGCACCTCAGATCTCAGATAACTATGCAACTATGACAGAATTTTTAAAGTAGACGATGCAGGTTTTTCTATATGTATTTTCAGAAACAAGTAAATTCAAATGTAAACTGTCAGGTTAAGTTCCTTCTTATAATTTTTTGGATGTTTTGTCATCAGCTGTATGAGAATCCAGTTTCCTTCAGTGCTACATCCTCAATTTGCATTCACTGAACAGGACCAGGCTATCAGATACATGTCACTTCTTTGTTTTTATATATGAAACCCATAATCTTCAAATCATTCCATTTTCCCTCTTCTAAAGCTTTCTTAATGTTGAACTCGGTGAAGAAATAATATCAACTTCTATCTTTCTTCCTGCTTAAGAAATTACAAGGTTTCTAAGACATAACCAGACTTAGAATCCCAAGTTTAGATTATAACAAGTCAGCTAGTAAGTGCTGATTATTTTAAATTTGTTTTTCTTAAGTTGGGATGTGTACAGAGAAGAGTGAACTGTCAAAAAATTAGTGTGAACTCCAGAAATCTAAAGTGCAATAAAGCATTTCTGTATGGTGCAATGGTAATAGCTTTAGAGCATGAGTAAATGTAACCTACTTATGGGTAGGATGAATTTTATTAATCTGTATTTTGAAATGGGTTACTGGATGGGAAAAGGAATTGGGTCATTTTCACTGGACGTGGAATGTATCTATATATAGTGATTCAGCCTCAATTCACTGAGCTCATTAAAAACCAGAACTTACTCAGATTCATAACACTTCCAAAATATTGTGGGCAGAACATCTGATCACAGATCAGATCACTCCGCTGCCAGGATTTCTAATACTTGGTCAGTCTCCTGATGAGAGTTGCTATGTTTAATTGGTTTTTTGCCACTGAGTTCTTCTAATTCTTCTAATTTCTCTTGTATGACTTTTTCTAAAAGTCTGTTAAATGAAATTTTTATAGGACATGGATGTGTTTGTTTTAAAACATGTAATAAAGATAAATTTCTTTGAGTAAAGCAAGTTCTGAAAATCCACTTACTGAATATCTTCATAAGACATTTCCCTCCAGTCACTTTTGACACATACATATGTGTGTGTATGTGTGATATATATATATATATATATATATATATATATACACACATCACTTTTATGTACACTACAAATATGAGTGTGTGTGTGTATATGTATACACACATACTTGACGTGGCTGCACATTGAGCATGTGACAGGCATGCTGTGTGATGAGGAGGCTACAACACATGTGGTTCCTGTTTGGCTTTGTCTTGCCCATATGTCTGTACCCCAGAAGGACTGAGCACCACTTGTCAAATCTGTGCACAGGAAATCTTTGTGCTGGCAATGTTTTTTATTCCTTGTTCAGTGTGGTTGTACAGGTGTGGAATAGCTGGTTTGTTGGTTCTGTTTCCAAGTAACATACAGAGATGTTTTATTAAACTGATAATGATATGATTATCATGAGTAGATAATGATATCTACTCATGATAAGAGTATAGCAGAGTAAGCCAAGACTGCACACATTTGTGTCTGCCATTGTAGGTTCATTTTGATGATCTCTCCACCTGAAAAAAAAGTGTAGAGAAATAGTGTGCATTAATAAGTATAGTCATTATACTGACTGACAAGTGTAGCTGAGTAATTTTATTAATAACGATAAAAACTACCTGTGTTGGATAAAAATGCATATACATTCAAACGTGTGTTTGTTTGAATGTACTTGAAGAATCTAATGCCAAAGTTATTAGGAGCAAAGTAATAACTGCATGATGTGGAAGAGCATTTTTAAAGCAGCTGTTTATGCTGGTGCACACAATACTCATAAATAGATGAAAGTGGAATAACTGGCTTTATTAGTAAAGTAATAATTCAGTAAAAAAACCATTAAAATTCATTAAACACTACAAATTATTTCCTAAGCACTTACACAGATGTTTTGTAATTATTTTGCAGTAGAAAGTACTGGTAGGAAATACGGAGTACTTGGGATGCATAAAAATGTTCGTGTAAATGTATACTTGGATTTGTTTTCTCTTATGAGAATAAATACATTAAGACACTGATGTAGAAGATAGCTCATAGATGCAGAATCCCTTCATCTTGGTAGGATGTACACCTCTCCACTAGTAGCAGTTTGATTCACTTGACACATCTGCTGTGCATAGGGGAAACTGCCCATACAAATGTAATTCATCTGACAGTTTTGGAAAAACACAAAACATTTATCATAGACTTTGATACAAAATGCAGACATTGAGAACTATTGAGTAGGAAAAAGAGGGAATATTATATACTGCTGTAGATTGTTTTTCTGAAGATTTTTTAGGTACTTCGGAATTCTAAGGTATAGTCCATTGGTGGAATTAAAGTGAAGCCATAAGACTAGTCTTTAGAAAAGTTTAGTTATACTAGAACAGCAGAAGTATCAATCCAAAGGGCTGTTCAGAAGACATGTTTATGATGTTTCTTGTTTTTTTTCAGTCCAGGGTTGCTTTCTGTAGTAAATCTTTGCCTTCTCCTTTCCCTCTTCCTCTTTTGTTCAGTGTACTGCTCACCTCTATGCTTTGCATGTACTCTTTGTTAATTAGGGTAAATATTCAAGATCATCACATTTGAATCCTCCTCTAGTCCACACTCATATTTATCTATTTAATATATCATAGAACAGTAAGGTTAAATAAATCTGTTTTGAACTTCAGCAATAGTCCTAACATGTTCTAATATTATTCATCATAGTTGTGGTCAGTTGGGATGAAAGTGGTTGCCCACACATGAGTCTAACCCTTGTGGTTGACGTTCTCATCATACTGCAGGAATGCAGTTGTCATTTGTTTCTTACACTGGTATCTATCACCGTAGCATGTGGGTGTCTGAAATCATGATCTCAGAGTGATGCAGGTCTTCAGGTGATGTGCCAATCTCATGGTGGTATTGGAAACATAAGGCAAACTTTGAGCCATATTGTGTATTGCTAACTGTGATTTATTGTCTTAGTTATGGAGATTCAGTGCAAGGAGAATAATCCTGTGGTAACTGCTGAGTAACAGAGATTTTCACATTCAGAAACCACTTTTTTCCTTACTTAATGTCGGTGACTTCACATCTAAGTTCGGCTCTGCAGAATGCTTGTTCTCTAAATACAGCAGTCATTGTTAAGGTCTGTTTCCATGCTGAGTTACAGGGATTGTTTCTATAATTGTATCATGTGCACTGCACTGTTTCTGGTAGATTACAGTTCTATTAAAAAGAATAAGTACAATCCAGGAGTTTTTCAACAGTACTTGCACATTTATTATGTTTAGCTCTCCATGTGTTTATCCTTCTGACCATTCTGTTATGCTTCTATAGACTGTAGGGTTTGTTGACAAGGAAAGATACCTACAGAAGCAGTTAATCTGCTTCTAGTAGCACTGCTTAAATAATTTGGGTGAATTATCCTCTAGTATGCCTGTTTCTCTCTGTGGGGATTACAGTGAGTCTGGGTGACTATCTGAGGTCAGACAAGCAACTTTTAACTAAAAAAAGCTAGGTAAAATGAATCTTAGTTATTGAAACAGTGGTTGTTGCCTAGGTAATCCCAGAGAAGTTAAATTTATTTTCAGTTTTGCTTATTTTTCTTCCCCTTCTTTTTCTATTTCTGATACAGGTCCTGATGTCTTTACATGAAATGTTTCCAGCAGTGCATGCAGCAGAAATGGCTGTCCAGAGAAACCCACGTTCCTGGGATGCCTGGCAGACTTTGGGACGTGCCCAGCTTGGATTAGGAGAGATAGCACTGGTAGGATAACAGAATTAATTGTGTGTGAGAAGGAAAGTACAGAAATGCCAAGGTTGCTATATATCCTTATGGTAACTTGAACACGGACAAGGAGAAAGATCACTATTATTTATCTCCAGTGTTCCCTCTGCTTTATTGTGTTTCACAAATGCTTCCTGTGTGGTTTTGTTGCTGGACTTGTGGAACAGCAGTCTAGCTTGAAGACTTTTGTGTCATATACTGTATTTATGTGGTGGCTTTATGCAATAGAACAATCATGCTGACATAACTGCACATACTACATTCTGTGTGTTGTACTGCTACAGTGCAGCTCATGTGAAGTTCAAGGATCAGCTGATTATTTGGGCTCAGTTTTTATACATGCCCGCTGATAAAATTTTAATGTCTTGTTTTTCTTGTGTCCTGCTTATGCAGCAAATAATGTGTGCTCATTCCTGCTTTCCTCTGGCTCCCTGACCTCAAATGGTGGCTGAGGTTGCTTCTTCATTTAATAAGAGAGCAAAATGCCAGGGATGCTCTGCAGTAGCTGATGTACATCTTTTTTTTTCTGGGGTATAATAGTTTTTTGCTAGTTCATGTGAAAACACAACAGGTGAGCTTTCAAATTCAGACACATTCCCAGAAGTCTATTAGAAAAACATTGCATCATGACCGCTTAGATAAAAAAAGATACTGGTTGTATTTTGAATAGAAGTAGCTGTGTGCTGTTTTGATACAAATAGTTTTGTTGGTAATTTAGAGTGGTTTTGCAAAGTTATAATGTCTGAAAATTTTCAAGAATTAAAAAATGATGGGGTTTTTTTGATGGAGGTTAATTCATATAAAACAAATTTTTAAAATGCATTAAGAAGCAGTGTTAAAAACTCCAAACCAACCAAAACAAATGCAAACTATGTGAATCACCTAGAGTCACAGGACTGTTTGGCTTGGAGGGAACCTTAAAGATCATCTAATTCAAACTCTATCCAGCCTGGCCTTGAATATTCCCAGAGATGGGGCATCCACACCTTCTCTGGGCAACCTGTTCCAGATTCTCATCACTTTCACAGTACAGAATATCTTCCTAACACCTAATTTCCTCCATTTCAGTTTGTTCCTATAACTCTTTGTCACTGCAGTCCCTGATAAAGAGTGCCTCTCCAGCTTCCCTTTATTCCCCCTTCAGATACTGGCAGCTTGCCGTGAGATCTCCACAAAACCTTCTCTTCTCCAGGCTGAACAGCCCCAACTTTCTCAGCCCATCCTCAGTGGGGAGGTGCTCCAGTCCTGTTAGACAAAACCTAAGACAAAACCTGTGTGTTACAGATGTGCCGTGTGCACCCTTTGTTGGTGCTGTACTGTAATGTGAAATACCTCATATAAATCCATGCATATCTGCATTTCAGCAGTGGTGACATTCCATGGTTTTTGTGGTGTGGAAGGTTAGGGTTCATGGTCTGGTCTGTCTGGATCTTTTCCTTTTAAGTGTATGAAACTGTCACTGTAAATTGTGCCTGGGAACTTTAAATGCACTAGTCTCAGGAAAATTAGAGTTCTATTTCCTTCTGGAAATAAAGGACTGATGGTGTTTTTTCTGTAAAAACTGGTACAGTTGCTGTAATATCAGTTATAAATAGTAATATACCTGTACTAGTTATATCCAGCAGATTGATTCATCAGATCCTGTTAAGATTTTTCTACACAGACAAGTCATGAAACACCAGTGGGACTGGGCATCTTGAGTGCTGGGGACCTAGTGTTCATATTATTTTAATTTTGTCTTATTTTAGAGTAGCACTTCAGGTGCTCTCTTAGAGTGCATTGTTGAGCTTAATCAGAAAGGGATGTAATTTATGTATCTGAGACTATTCAGTGATGCAAAGTAAAGCATTTTAAATGGGAACAATCAGAGATTTGCATCAAAGCACTTCATTCATCTGAAACACTACTCTGGGGGCTTCTGTAATTGTTAAATTGACCTTACTGTGGTGAAGAGGGAGGGAGAGGGGGTTATCACAGGTAGTTTGCCCTCTTAGTTTTTGATTGTCTCTGAGCAGGGAGCCCATTGGTGTCCCCAGTGCTGTGGTACTGCGTGTTCATACTTCATTGCCTTCTGTCTGCAGGTTGAATTGCTTTCTGATGAATATGTCTTCACATACAGAGAAGTTGGGGAGTTCTTCTAAAATGCAGATAATGTTCACTATTGGTTTTTGAAACAAGTGATTTTTAAGGAATCTTAAGAGGCTAAGACTGAAGGAGTTTTAAAATAAGAAATGAGTTCATAGTTACTGAACCTCTGGAGTCCTCTAGACCAAGTGGTTTAAGTCATAATTATCCTTTTTCCATTAGTCTTTCATTGCCACGATTTTCTATTTTTCCCTGTGTCATATTTTTACAAAGAAAAGTTAATAAAGCATAAATATCAAGGCTTTTTAAGTAATTTTTTTTAGATTTGGGAATTACTGTCCTTCTTGAAAATTGCTTCTTCTGCTTCTTTGTTTCATTTCTCCCCCACCAACATCTGTCTTCATTACCCACATCCTGCCAAATGTTCTGTTGTGAATACTTTTATTGCTTCACAATGAATGATGAATTTTTTCTTAGGGAAAAAACCAATTTACTGTATTTTAAATTTGAAGTTTCCCAGGTTTAAAATGCTGCTTCCAAACAAATCTTATGTATATTATGAGCTGTGTAATAATAAAAAAAGAGAAATATTTCCTTGGATATAGTTTTTGTCAAACTTGTGACAAAAAGAATGAGCTAAATGAGTCCCTTTTTATTTAGCTTTTATGAAGGTTGTTTGCTCTTTTTTTCCCCTGAATTTACTATATAGGGTAATTCAACAGTATTACTTAAATGTGAGCAAGGAAAACTTTATTTCTGTAAAGGCAGAAATTCCTTAAATTCTACAAATCAATGTGCAGAGCACACCTGAGTAGACATGCAGCATGAATATAGTAACTGTAGAAATATAGCCAGGCTTGCAGTATGTCTCTCATTTCATTGCAAATACTTGGTTTTACGAAGTAAATATTTACAAATATTTTACAAATATTGGTTTTACAAATTAAATTTCCTATACTGCTGATAACATCTTAACTAGTTAACAATTTTGCACTAATAGCTTCATTACAACAGTTCCTCCTGTGAGCCAGGGTGAGCCCCATGCTTTGATGAATCAAAGGGGGAAAAAAAAAAAAAAACAAACAAAAGCAATATTAAAAAGAAAAACCAAAACTAATCACAAGAAAATCAAGGACTGAATGAAAGCACTGAGTCTCCCACCATGGAGAAATTCATCAGTCCTGTGACATGGTCATGGGCAGCCAGCTCAGGTGGCCCTGCTTGAGCCGGGGCTTGGCCCAGGTGACCTCCGAAGGTCCTGGCCACCCTCAGCCATGCTGTGGTCCTGTGACTTCAGCTTTCCCCCATTCCGGGTCCCTGCCAAACCTGGAGTACTGAGGATCATAAAGTTGAGGGGGAAGACCTGTAAATATGCACCAGTTGTGCCTGGGTTTTGTTTGATGTTTTGAAGGATGTGGTTTCCTGTATTCCTCCTAAGTAGTTAGTGCTTTAGCAGTCTTTCAGTGTGACACAACATTTTGTCAAAAGAATCATGCCTTGACAATATGAATCCTCAGATCAGCCCTTTCCTTTCATCTCTCTTGAAAGAAATAGTTTTTGGTCTTTTAGATAATGATGGGAGTTTTATACTCCCAAAGAGAGAAATGTCTGTGTTTTATTGGAATACAGCTATTTAACATAACTAATCTGGATTTGAGATAATTTTTCAACATTTTACAAATGTTAGCATTCAGAAACATAGACTACTTTGGTAATAAAAAAGCAATTGGTGGTTGGCCTTCCACTGAAAAGTCAAAGCATTTAGGAAGTTAATAAGAGAGAAAGTACCATGCTTTTTCATTTAAAGTGGGGTTCTGTTAAATTCTTTTCAACAGCTTTAAACAGTCCTACAGAGTTATTGAGGTAATAGTCAGTCATATAAGCTTCCCCAGGAAGGTCTTGTGTTAATCCTGCCCTCTCCCTCTACTACAGAGTAACCCTTTTTTTTCTTTTTTAACCACTGTTGGAAATTGTAAATATATTTTGTGATAGTGGTTGTTAATGCACAAAAAGATCTTCTAGTCAGAGGTGATTTTTGTTTTTCATCAAGAAGGCTGAAGGGCAAACAAGTCTCCAAAAGTTTAACTGTCCTTTTCAGCTACATTTCTGCCAGGGGTACTCGGTTTCTGTAAGTGATTGTGGCTGATTTAGCTGGCGCCTACCTTTGTTAGATGCTCAGGACTTTCAAGGAATGCGTTCCTCAACATTGAAACCTTGTAATTTTTAGCTAAATCAGATGCACAGGATAAGACAAACAGGGATGCTGTATATATGAACAAAGTTTATTTGACCATTGTTTTAAAATTCCTGTAATAAATTTGGCAGTATAATTTGGTAATAAAGAAGTAAATGTGTTCTTGGATTCTCCTGATTTGGCAGGTGAAAATACTGGTAACACTTAAACTTTATTTTCTTAGACTATGTCACTTTCTAGGATGGGTTTGATTTTTGTGGTTGTTGTTTCCTTGGTCCTCCTGGATCATATCCTTGCATCTGGTAGAGCACAGTGTAAGAGGTCTGTGTGGTAGAGGCAGCCTGAGGCAGTGACTTCAGTGGAGCATCAGCAGCCTTGCACGGGTGTGCACCGAGGTGTGAGGGTAGAAGGGCGGTAAATGTGAGGAAAGAGGGCTGTGAGGAAATGCCTTGGTGCAAAGTGACATCTGTGAAATCTGTCACCAGACCAAAAAAAAGGGGGGAAAAGGAGGGGAAAAGGATGATACAAACTTCTTCAAAAAGAGAAGATGGAAGGTTGTGGAAGTGAGGATATCTCACACACATCTACCAGATGGAAACAAAGATTCTTATGCATTTGGAATTTTACCAAATCCCAATAAGCATAAGGTAAAAATAGTCTTTCACATCTGGAAAATTACTGTATTTCAAATACTTTCTCCAGAACATGAGAGTTCCAGAACCTTTGAATAAAATGGTTTTGGAAATGTAAGAAGTGCAAAATACTATATTTGTAAGACACCAGAATTACTTTTGATGAAATTTTCAGAGAGAAATTTCTTTATTGAAAAGCAGAAATAATCTGAACAGAAAATTACACAGAAAAGTTCAAGATGACAGTTTAAAGTAAAAAAAATAAATTAAAAAAGTCTGCTATTCAGATTATACCTTCAAAACTATTAAACTAGAATGAAAATACCTGAAAGGATGGGACTTTTTTTCTTGTTCAAAGGAGAGAAATGTCATGAGGAGTCTTTAACTATACTAAAATTTCTTATTTCTCTATTTTCTACATTACTGTGATAAATGCTTCTGTAAAAGTTAGTTATTTATGTTCATGGTGAATAGTACCAAAATAAGACTCAAATTCCAGTAATATATTGTAATAGAATCATAGAAAGCTTTGTTTTGGAGGGGACCTGTAAAAGTCCCAAGAAGCTCCCAAGACAGCTTCAGCTAGATCAGGTTGCTCAGAGCCCTGTCCAGGGCCTTAAAAATTTCCATGCATGGGGCATTAACCATCTCTCTAGGCAACCTGTTACAGCATCTCAGTAAATCACTGTAAACAGTATCTTCCTTACATCTAGCCTGAATCTTCCCTTTTTCAGTTTAAAGTCATTACCCTCTGTTTTATCACTGCATGTCCTTGTAAAAATCCTTCTCCAGGTCTTTTGTGGGTCCTTACAGGTACTGGGAGGCTGCTGTAAGGTGTCACTGAACCCTTCTCTCCCCAGGCTCAAGAGCCCAAATGCTTCCAAAGTGTCCTCACAGGGGCTGTGCTCCAGCCCCCTGATTCTCTTTGTTGCCTCCTCTGGGCTGGCTCCAGCAGGTCCCTGTCCCTCCTGTGCTGGGAGCCCAGCTCTGGCTGCAGTGCTCCAGGTGGGTCTCAGCAGAGCAGAGCAGAGGGGCAGAATCCCCTCCCTGCCCTGCTGCCCACGGGGCTCTGGGTGCAGCCCAGGACACGTTTGGCTCTCTGGGCTGTGAGTGCCATGGCTGGGCCATGTGCAGCCTCTCACCCACAGCACCCTCAAGGACTATGCTGAGTGCTAAAAAAATTTCCATATTAAAGATCATTTAACACAGAAAAAGATTACTTACTTCACCAGTAGACATCCTTTGAAACAGGTCAGAAAGTGTCTGCCTAGTGTAACATAAAGGTCTACCACATACCCTGGTGGCATATACAACCTCTTAAAATTCTGGCTTTTCTGGGGGTTTATGTATGGTGACAGTTACTAAGTCCATGTGTTTAAAAAAAGTGCAGTCTGATCAGAATTGGGCTTCACACTTGAAGGCTATGCAAATCGGCAGAGGAGACTCAACTCATGGGAGAAATGGAAGATTATTTGCTACAGAATACTATTTAGTGAGACAAAATGTAAGATACTTCAAAAGTACAGATTTTTCAAATACGGTAATTCCCCAAGGAAGAATGTATTGCAGAAGGTTTTACATCGCCCTTCCTTACAGAAGTAAAAGCAGATACATGATTGTACTGATAAAAAATCCTATAGTCCTTATATGCAGGGTCTCTAAAATCACAGCTCCTCTTTAAAATAAGGCTAGAAATATCAGTTTTATGTAGTGTCACTGTGTTTTCCTACAATGCAACAGGAAATTTGAGAAGGAGATTTACATGTCCAGTAGGGGAAGAATTAAAAGTACCACTGTTCTTTTCTTTTGTCATAATAGAAATTAGTGGCTTTGGGCACTATTCCAGTGGCAACATAAAATTTCAAATGGATGACAAGTGTGTATTTTTCAGTTTTACATCGCTGCTTTAAAATAATCGCTCTGATCTTTTGCATCACTTAAAATTTACTTTAATATTTTGTTATTTCTTTGTAAAAATGTCAAGCACAAAAACTCTTTTATAATAGATTTACTAAGATGATCTTTTTATGCTGTATTGTATGAATCATCAAAGCAGCTTTGACGCTTACCAAATGTTATTTATTGTGCATGAACATAACTATATAGACAGGTTTTAATTAGGGGACCTCTTTCATGGAAAGCTTAAAAGCAGATGGTGTTTGTTTATATTTTGTTTTCAACAGAAATACAAAAATGAGCATTTAGTGTTTACTTGTTTTTCATGTGTCCCTGAAAATTAAAAACTAGCAAAGTTGAATAAAATGACACTGTTGTACAAGAACTAAACTTCAGTTCTTCTCTTTAAAGTTCAGCATGCTCCTGCACTTCAGAGCTGGCTGTGGACCAATAATCAAGCTTTTTTTTTTTCTATCTGGAATTTAAAGGCTGCCTCTTACAACAGCAGTAATACTGATAGCATCTGAAATCTGATTTTGTATCTCTTTCTTCTGAGTTCCCATCGTATGGAGTCCATACATTAATCTGTGCCATCAGAAGGATGAGCCATCAGTTTCTGTCAGTGCAGAAGAAGAGTTGTGAGTTTACAAAGTATTTGGCATGCCTTAAGTGTTTATAAACTACAACAGAATAAGTAAACTGTGATTTACCATATGTCTTTAAAGTTTTAATATTCAAGTTACCAGAACTCTTCCCAAATACCATCCCAATCCATATCATCACAGTTTTCCCATCTTACAGGAAGGCTTCCATACATGTCATAAAAGAGTTTTGTCACTAAGGTGACCCATTTTCATAGCTGACTGTACAGTCATAAATGTGAAATACACTCATTTTTGTGTACCCAAGTTTGAAGAGGTAGGTTCAGCCTTGACCACTGTTAAGATGACTAAAAGACAATACAGTTGTAATTCTTGGTGTAGCTTTTTTCTAGTATTGTAGCAACCTCTTATTTTAGATGGTCTCATTTCTTTGGTTTTAATTTCATAGCTTCTCTGTTGAGGATTTGTATTCGTGAATATTTTCCCAGCTGAACTGAAAGAAAGGAGAAACCTCACTAACTACACTTACTTCTACTAGTATAATGTTGTTTATAAGATTTTAATCTATATAATCTATAGATTATAGAAGTTCTTTCTTAGAGCAGCTCTCGAAGTTTGGAGTTCATTTGTCTCCTTCTGTGCATTTATTTACATGTTTTTATAACCACATGCCTATTACAGAAACTCTTTACCATGTGGCTAGTATTAGTGTATTGTTAGGTCTGTATGTGAAACAACTGCATTCTAATTTAAAGGCAGCAAAACCAGTGATACTTCAAATTACATTCATCCTTTTTCTGTATTTCTTTAAACCATATCTGTCTGCTTTTGACTTATGTACATCTGATGATGAGAGAAAAGTGGAATAGGAAACCATCCAAAAAATTGTTTTTGCTTTTACCTTTTTAATAACAGCATTGCTTTTCATATATGAACTCTCTGTTTGTGCCCTTTGTTGCCAGGTACCTATTTTATTCATGCATTTTTGTCATTTCAGACACAATTGCTTGGGGGTCAGGCTGCTATTGAACCAAGATGAGGGAGGATTCCTCCAATAAAGACAGGAGTAAAATGGCTTTTGGCTTTGCTCAAATGATACATGTAATTTTTTTGTTGTTGTCAATTTTTATGAAAAAGGTAGGCTTTAAAATGTCCCATCTTTGTTTCTTCCTTGTTCTGCTTATAGGCAATTCGAAGCTTCCAGGTATCCTTACACATCTTTCCAATGAACCCTGAAGTATGGAAAGAAGACCTTTCCTGGGCAAGAAAACTACAGGAACAGCAGAAGGCCACAAAGACTGAGTCAGTGCAAGCCCTGGCAAAAGAGCTTGTACAAGAGTCAATCCCAGACTATGACTTTGAAAGTGATGAAATTGTGGCAGTCTGTGCTGCCATTGCAGAGAAGGAGAAAGCTCTTTCAGCAGCTAAAACGATGGTGATTGTGTCTGCTTCAGGTGCAGTAGAGACTGTTACTGAGCAGGACAATTGTCCTGCAACTCCTGATGAAACTCTTTTCATCAGGGCCCGGTAGGGCAGCCTCATGACTTGTCATACCCATAATTTTAAGAACTGCTGTTATTTATTGTATTTTGCTTGCTTTGTGTTTGTTCTTTTTTTATTAAATAGTAGGATAGCCTACAAAAGTTAAAGAACTGAAGTTATTTTTCTTTCCTTAATTAAAAAAGCAATGACCTGAGTTGTTGTTCCATCTGTATTTGTCAAAAAGAAAGCCAAGAGTTGATTCTAAAAATTCTAAATTCTTATGAACAAATGTAATGTTGAAATGCTTAACTGCATTCTAACAGCTGCTTCATCTTTGTTATATTTCATAATTTTACAAGTTAATGTGTACATTTTCCCAGTAATTAGGAAAGTTTTATTTAAACTGTAAAAGTGCTGTGGTTTATCCCCAGCTGGCAACTCAGCCCCACGCAGCTGACTGCCTCCTGGTGGAATGGGGGGGAGAATTGGAAGAGTAAAAGTGAAAGAACTTGTGGGCTGAGATGGAGACAGCCTTATAGGGAAAGCAGAAGCTGCACATGCAAGCAAAGCAAAACAAGGGATTCACCCACCAGTTCCCATGGGCAGGCAGGTATTTAGGTATCCCCGGGAAAGCAAGGCTACATCACGTGTGACTTGGGAAGACCCTCGGAATGTCCTCCCTTCCCCTACCTCCTTCTTTTCCCAGTTCTGTGTGTTGTGCTGTGAGATTGAATATGCCTATTGTCAGCTGGGGTCAGCTGTTCTGGCTTGTCTCCTCCCTGCTTCTTGTGCACCCCCAGTCTTTTGACTGGTGGGGTGGGATGAGAAGCAGGAAAAGGTCTTGACCCTGTGCAAGCACTGCTCAGCAATAATAAAAACAACTGTGTGTTACCAATATTTGCCGGCGCAAAATCAAACCTAGCCCCCTATTTGCAATTCTGAAGAAAATTTACTCTATCCCAGCCAAAATCAGCACAAAAAGAAAAAGGGACATTTAAAAATTATTTCAATCACTATTAATTAACATTATTTTCTTCCAGTAAAAGTGTGAACTGTTTTCTGTAATTGACAGTCTTTGTTTTCTTTAAGATTACTTGTTCTATGAGGAAGTTTCCTGTGAAGCAGGGATGGATTATTATTTTGTAGATACCTTTATGTTGCTTTCCTTGGTGTGTGGGTTAAACACTTCTGATTAGATGAAAAGAAATGCTTTGCCAACCAAAGACCTTGAATGCTTAGTTAGAACTAAATGTTTCATCAGAAAAAACACTGTTTGTGACTGAAACTGGCCTTTCCTTATCTTGTGTGCTGTGCTACAGACATCACCAAAAGTAGAATGGTGGGAGTAGGAAATACGGCTGAATTGTATTATATTTGGGGCTTTTCTGTCCTAGTGAGGCTAATCTGATAAAGGGAGTCAATTTGCTTTTCCTAATTCTTATGACCTGCCATTGAAAGTATGCTCTTAGGGGAAACAATGAGTTTTGCAGGACAGTGCTGCTGGAGTCTTCCTTTTTATCCTTTTTGGATTTTGGATGCAGTGGTGGGTAATGAGGCATACCCCAGGAAATTTTTTTAATGTTGATTTCTTTTTCAGGGGAACGTGGCAATTGGTTCCTGACAAAGGAAGTTCAAAGAAATGAAATCAGGCTGTTTCTTTGATGTGCTCTTTGCTAAGGCTATTCTCATTTCATTGTCTTGGAGATGTGGTAGAGACAATCACATCCTAACAGTACTGGAAAAAATGATCAGCTGAGGAATTCCTGAAGAATTCAGTTTGGGAACATGTAATTTTTACTTGATTTTGATAAAATTTTGTATGATAATAGATACTTTTGTAGACAAGTGAAATTTCTGAAATCAGTCATCTTTGCACTTTTCAAGTCCAATTTCTAATTTCAAAATAACGCATTTTAAAAGAAAATAATGTTGCTTGAGAAGTATAGGGGTTTTGCAGTGGAAAATGCATTGCAGAAAAACTATCTCAAATTATACTTTCTGTTTATCTGGTATCAGAGTATCTTTATTTAAGAGGATACGTACTGTTTTTTAAAAAGACTTTATTGCCCTGTTGAACTAAGCTTTCATTAAGTTTTGCAAGAGTCCCCCAAAATGTTTTTTGTATTTGTGAATTTTTAGATCTGTGCTTGCATGAGCACACATTCACACAAAATCACACCTTTTACTATCTTCTGAGTATTCAAAATAATTAGAACTACAGTGGCATAAATATATTAAGAAATGTAAAAATCATCATGCTACATTTTTATTTCTTCATTAAGTTCAGAATGATTTTAAATGCTTACTGGATAGGCACTTGATTAAGATATGGTTTGATAGTTTAAATTATTAGAGTTGAAATATTTCTTAATCTTTCTCCTATCAACTTAATACAATCTAGTCAGTGGTAGGAAGAGTTAGCATGAGAGGGATTTGGACAGATTTCTTCAAAGAAGATCTTTTCTGGCTGGAAAAGGAGATGTGTGAGATGCTCTAGGGTACGTTTTCATTTTGAAGGAGCTTGGCTGCATCCACCTCATCTTTTCTTTCTTTGCGCTTTGTACTTGCGTCAGTGTTCTGTCTTTACTCATACAGGAAGGACTGCTGCCCTTCTGAGAGGCCTGTGTTATCACAGAATCTGTTTCCACTGAAATGATTCACAAAGTTCCTATTGACTTCAGCACTGCAGGGCCAGACTGCTGGAGGGGTGTTCATCTGCACTGTCAGGCTGCACTGGGCTTGAGGGGTGGTAGTTTCCATCTCATATACTAAATGTGTTTTCCTTCTGATTAGATTAGGTTATGAATTCTAGGTATTGTCAGAACCTTAGTGTTTTGTAGAGCAGTTAAGTTCCTGGGACACTTTTCAAACTGGGGAGAAGTTCAAATATTGATGATTTCAACATTGTTTTTGTACAGCATGCCATGTTTTGCATGTATGTAATTTTCTGGATCAGTTTGTGGTTTGAATAAAATCCTGACTTCTGCTGCTTAGTGATGCCTGTTGATTCTTTGGGTTATAACAAAAATAAGTATTATTTTCCATTCCAGAATGTTCCTCACTTAATAATTGGCTTTTGTCTCTAGTCAACATGTTAATTTGTTTTAGTAAAAAAGAAAATAAGACATCTCAGGGAAGAATATTTAACAAAAAGTGATGCTCAGAGCTTTTAAACCTTTGAGGGATATCTGCATGAGATGGAGCAAAAGGAGATGTTATCCAAAACAGAATATTAGTGAAATACACTCCCTCTTTGACATTAGAAAATTATTTTTATTGTCTGTCATCCTTAGTGGCAGTGACTGCAGCAGCTTTCATGTGTTTGCCTTCCATATGAATCACATACTAAAATGCTCAACTGTTGCTTTCAAGAGGAAAGCTCAAGAACAACACTGGGTTGGATGGATTCATTTTGCTTGATTTAAAAAACTACAGTTAAACATTCAGATATATTTTGAGTCCCTTTGTATACAGTGGAAAGAAATACACAGCCTCACAGGGCACTTGTATGCCTTCTGTTAGATAAGTATCAGAATGAGTTGAATCAGCCTCCCAAGGTGCCTAATTATTTCCCTTGACTGCAAAGGAAGCTCAAGGTGACTGACTGGCAGTTAACCTAAAATGCTGAAACCCGGCATGTGACTTCAAGTCTCATAGATGGAGATAAATATCTTTAAAAACCTTAAATGTACTGAGAGAAATAAATCCTTTCTGACAGTACTAGAGGGTAAAAAGGAATAAGGAACAGGTAACACAACAGTGATTGCTACTCAATAATGCCATAAGATAGTGGATATTAAAAGTAGTCACAGAGAGGGATAAAAAGCAAATTGAGCAGTTTACCCTGGGTTTAGAGATCAAGATCAGAGAGGTAGCACTGGAAAATTGCTTGCCCACATAAGGTAAGTTGCCTCTCAATCCTAAAACCAAGGGAAAGGAGGTAAAATACTAGCATTGAGATGCCATCTATAATTGATTTTGAGTTCACAGAATTGCTATAAAACTATAATGACTGTAGTTAGGACTGGGGCACAGGAAAGCAGATGCATGTGGGCTTGGTTTGTTGGCAGGCTGCAGGAACTATGTGTTTACTGTTGGTCACTGTCTTGTTAACATGGTGTTCCCAGATGTGCTGGAGTCCCTGGGCTGTCCCATGTCCCGAGGGGCTGGCTCGGGTGACTGCTTTCAGGGCTGGTTTCCTAAGAGCCACAAGACTAGGAGCTCTAAGGGTTGTAAAGCATAAATGATCAAAGGGAATGATTAGATGTGGGGATCGGGCTGCCTTTGGTTTCACAGAGCAGGAGATTCACTGAGTTTCTAGGTCTGTAAAGCTGGCAGGCCTGAAGAGGGCCTGGAGTGAAAGGCCTGGTGGTATTTGGTAGCTCTAATAGTAAATCTGCCTTAAGTGGACCAGGTTTGCTGTTGTGCCTGGCAGCAAAAATAAAACCTCAAAAGCTTCCTGATTAGGATGTTGGCTGTGCCATTTGAAGACAGCAGATTACACTGATCCTGTTAGTGTGTTGGCACTGGGCCTGTAGCGCCAGTTCGGGTCAGGTGGCACGGGTGTTCCCTACAGCAGGAATGTGTGAGTCTGATTTAAAACAGCCCAAGCCCTCTGACAGTACATCCTACACCCTTAACCGTTCATAAGGCTAACTTACCATGGATCAGAGAGTCAAACTAATCTGCAGATCTTCACAGAAACCACTGTCTGGTACAGATACTGGCTCTCATCCTGCCTGTGGTGGGTGTATCCTCCAAGCCCTGCCACAGGACAGGGCCTTAAATTGAATTTGGGCTGGGGTTTGGGGTGTGGTTGCAGGGTTGGAGGTCAGGTCTAGCACTGTCCCTGTAAAGGGTTTGGGGTGTGGGGTGCGGTTGCAGGGCTGGAGGTCTAGCAGTGTCCCTGTAAAGGGTTCAGCAAACCGGTGATCTGGGATGCGTGGGCACTTCCAGGACACTGCTGGAAGTGAGGGAGGGGGACTGCCAGTCACAGGACTAGCAGGGCGGACAGAGTTTGAGAGATACAAGTTTGCTATGAGAAATTTTTGAATCAGTACATTTTCTGTGAACACAGAGGACTGGGGAACGTGGATGGTGATGTAGAAGGCTGTTCTGAGGGGATATAGACCTCTGGAGTTTGGGAACATAGGGGAAATATTGATGTGTGAGAAAGGAAACCCTTTTGTATATATGGAAACTACTCATAATACCTAGCAAGAAAATAACCTTTTAACCTCCATGTGGAAAATTAGACTCTTTAAACTTGTAGCCTTATTTTAGACTTGTTAAGCTCAGGGAGGCCAAGGAATGTAGTCCATTAATGTGTCTGTGGTCAGCATTGGAGGAAGGTGATAAACCTGAGTCGGACTGTGGGGCAGATGAATGAGATGTCATTATTGTCACCCTAAAAAAAGGCACACTTGCCCAGTCCTTCTGCCCAACTGCTCCTGAGCACTCATCTGTGTTTGCAACTAGGCAATTGAAGTGCTCTGATTTTGCCTTTGTGCACTGCCATGGAACTGTGTTTTGCTCAGAAGACTTAGTGGGCTGTTTGGGAATCACGGAGTTCATTTCCGAGGGAGTTCATGTTGATAATGAGTCTAGTCCACTACTGACACACTGTGAACCCTGGGGGCAGGAGGTTCTCAGGCCTATCCTGTTTGCTAAGGGAAGCTACTTAAGGTGGTCTATTCTTGCTTAAAACCCTTTCAGACCACATGTAGTTCTCATCAGTAATGATGATAAGGAGTAATAAAGGCATATTAATGAAGTAATTTTAAAAATAGTGAGCCCTTGCTTATTTAAATACACACTGTAGATTTTCAACTCTGTCATTGCATAAAGCATCAATAATATTGGTGTGCTGCCATGGGCCAGCTGCAAAGGTGTGGTCCCATATTGGTACATGTGGTGTTATTTGCCAGTGGCAGTCCCACCTTCCTGCTCTGCCAGGTGCTATTTCCTGCTTTAGGAAGCATGGTGTGCCTGTTCTATTTGTTGGTCACTAGTAAGCAACAGACCATAGTGAGGTGGTTTAATTGCAAGGAATTCAGGCAGATCTTTTATCTGTAGATCTGTATCAAATCTGTAGCTGCAGTAGGAGCTTGGGCAATACTGTTCTCCAGCTTAACTGGTGTAAAGTGGCTGCTGCTGCTTCAAATATTTGTGTAGAGATTTAACTTCAGTTCCTATATGTATGAAGGCAAACAAGCTCAACCCCTCCCCTGTCAAAGGGAAATGTCTTTGTTCAAAAAAAAATTTTTGTGGATCTATGTCAGTGCTCTTGGGAATAGTTTTGAAGACAGCTGCTTCTTGCTGATGGTGATCATGCTGTGGTGTTTTGGAAACTCGCAGGACAAAGTATGTTTTGGCAGTAGCTGAGTGCAAAGCATTCCAAGATGGGAGGCTTGTTAAGGCAAGGAGTTGGCACTGAATGGCAGACTCACGTAGACATCTGAGATCAAGCAGAACATTTCCATTTAATTGTGATCCCCAAAGTTGCTTTGGTCGGTACACCTACTTAAACATATCAACATAAGGCTCAAGATTTTCATTACAATGTAGCATTCACATCTAAAACACTTTAAGCAACATAACATGCTTTGTATTTGACAAAACATCCCCCAAATATCTGTACAGAATTATTTTGATACACAGTATTTCTGGAACAAGATCTAACCCTTACAACATAAAACACAAAACTCCTTTTTGTCAGTGGTTAACAGCTGGTTTTGGTGATGTGTTTGTCATCAAAACTCTAGCAACAAATGCTTTTCAAGGTGTTTAAGACTGCGATATAGGTCTATATAATCTATATTTTAAATGAAGATTCTGCTTCCATGGTTTCATACACTTATTTGATGGAGTATCAGATTACAGTCATAAAATTCTATTTACTATTTAAAGTAAAATGATAAATGTTATGAAAAAATACCTTTATTACATCAGTGATGCTTTAACTAAAGTGAATATTAAGACTATTAACCAGGAGTTGAAAGTTTCAGGCCCTGATATTGAAAGCACTTCTATATGTCCTTACCTTTACATGTAAGGAGTCTCCCTGGCAGCAGAGGGACCACTCTGATGGGCAATGTTAAGTGTGTGCCTGAGGTGTGCAGACTGTGGGCCAAAGTACTCAGAGGCGCGCGTGTTACACAGAAAAACATTCTCAGAACATAAATAAAATCGGATTTTCTTTTAGTATATACATATACTGAAAACTAATAGTCTTAACTGGAAGGATGTGTTTTCTTTTTCTCTCTTAGAAAGGCATGTATTCCCATTTCACTCAGAAAGTGCTTATGTATTCTCAGCTCAAGAATTATCTCATCAGCTGTGAATCTAGCATGAACAACAAATCTAAGCTAAGAATGCCTTATCAGCAGGAAATACTGAGGGAAGAGAAGGCTGGCAATCATTTCTATATACCTTGTATTCATAACAAACCTTCTCATAGAGAAGAATACACTTTTAAATATTTTCAATCCTGATATATATACAATGATAAAAATTCACATTTTCATGCTTTAGTGAGACACTTTAAAACCCTACTGCAGGCAGCTCTCAAAGTAGCTGTGTCCAGTTACTAGCAGCTGCCTCATATTCAGCTCTAGTACCAGAAGTTCAAACTCTTGATAGCTGAGCAGCTATGGGAAAGGAGCAAGAACAATTCTACCAGACTTGGAAAGGGAAAGAAAAAAAGAAAAAAAAAAGCAAGTGATGGGGTCTTTCTATTTCCAGCGGCACAGTAGCTCCCCTGTGTCCTAGAAGACAAGGCAGTTCATGTTTCCAGTCCCATCTGACCTGCTTTGTACCACTTCCGATGCAGGGCCCAAGTGCAACGTCTGTTCCACACAGTCCTCAGTAGTCTAAAGGAAATGTACCCATCACACAGCAAGACAAAAATAGCCCTTTGAAGCACAGCTGAACCCCTCCTCCCACGAATAGGCAGAACACCTATCTATTGCACCAGTTTTTCCAATGTACCAGGAAGTATCCCCAGGGTTGACGCCTTTCACGGCTATCTATATGCACTTTTCTGACAAGTTTAATGTCTCTGTGGGGAAGGTGACCTGGAGAGGGCCACTCTTGGGCGCAGAGCTGGCCCCGCCACCAGAGCTGGCTTCGCTCACCAGGAAGACGCTCTCGGAGTCGTGTCCCTGTGAGGAGTCCGAGGTGTCGGAGCTGCGCAGCGTCCGTACGGACGTGGTGTCGGACTGCGCCGAGCTGGCGCTGGGGCCTGGGAGGAGCGCGCGGCCGCCGACGCTGCTCTCGCTCAGCTCCGGGGAGTAGAGCAGCGTCTGCGAGGTGCTGCTGATCTCCCTCAGCTCGCGTGAGATGAAGGAGGGCGACTGGCTGGACACGGCAGACGAGGTCCTGCGCCCGTCCACGCAGTTGAAGTTGCCCCCCGAGTGCTGCCTCCGAGCCCCTCCGATGCGGCAGAAGAGGCATTTGATCTTCTCGATGGCTTTGCTGAGCACAGTCTTGCGGAGGAGGATGTAGATCCACGGGTCCAAAATGGGGTTCACCGAGGCAATGCGGATAGCCTGCAGGTCAGGGTTTTGCCTGATATCTTCCACCGATTCTGGCCGGTACAGCTGGTTCACGAAGACACGGACCTACCCAAGGAGAAGGGGAGAAGACACAATTACATAATTGCATCAGGATAGAAAAGCTTACACTTCAAAGCAGAGATCTAGATTTGCAGGTGTAACCTACGACAGAAGAGCAGGCTGGCAAAGTTAGGCATCTCAGATTGGCAGCCATTAATTCACCTATGGAAATAGCAAATAAAACCAGATGAAAACTGTAACATGGTTGTTGCATGTAGAAAAAGATTGGCTTTTTCTCTCTCCTTCACCTCATATTTAATCCCCGAACCTCCAGATTTTGGCTGGTGTCTTTAAAATTTCCCAGGAACAAAGACATAGACCTGTATCCTGCTTCCTTGGTATACCTCAAGTCTCGTGCAACCTGCAAAGAGGTAAATGACTGGGGAGACCTGACTAGTTCCTCTAGCAATAATCACTTGGACATGAACTGAAACACACATGATAGTCCAAGTACACCAGACTCTGTGGGCATGTCCTGAGTTGTCGATTCCCAAGTTTAGAAATGTATTTTCCTGGCACCTGTCCTTACTGGAACTGTTTATATAACCACAAGTGTTTGCTTGCTGCAGCATGGCTTAGAAAAACAGAAATGTAAAAAAAAGAAAAGGAGGAAAAAAAACCCCCAAAAAGACAGGTCGCCCAGCTAGGAGATTTTTAACTGGCCAAGATAATGAGATTATTTCAGCACTGGACTAGAGTACTCTTTTCTCCTATACAGCCAGCATTTTGGTTTTACTTACAAAAGTACTGATGAAATGGTCAAGATTTCAAGAATTTAAGTTGAAGTTGGTGTGTGAAGTGACTATTTAATTAGCGATTCTAGTTTATCATGCACAAATTTTAAAACTGAAGGGCCCTTTTTTCTACATAGAAATTTATTCTTCAGTTTTCTCCGTTAGTTTCTTCTTCAGCTGGTTTCTTTCCTTGTTTAGAAGCCACTTTTGTAAATGCTGCTGTAAGGTACAGTCCACAACGGCATCACAGGAATTTGTTGTGTTGATTAGTCTCAAATAGCTCTTCTCCATTTCAGCAAGACCTAAGCATGTCCAGTTAGAGAAAGGCTTAGGAAAGCCACTGAAAAGTTAATAATGGAAGATTCTATTTTCTTCAGGCTCCTTCAGGTAAGTCAAAATAGATCCCTTAATTATATTTTTATCTGATACAGTAAAAATCTACTAGCAAAATTACGAGGTTTTTAGAATCTTATCCTTGGCTCCTGAAATGAATCAAGGCCTGCCTAGCGATGAGGTTACAGTCATGGAGGGAAGCAAGAATTTAAATAAATGAGCCAAATTAGGATAGCTCTCACAAGTAATTTTTTTACAAGTCCTCCATGTGAAGCCATCCAAGTCTGGTGGAGGAGGGCAATGTGTGGCATTCAGCCTTGTCAGTATTCTGAGATAGGATATTCTCCAAAGCTATCAATGGTATGTTTAGAATAATGTGGAGAGCCTCTGTGGAAGCCTTGTGCCTACAGTCTCTCTCAAACAGACTGTCAAACTGATGATTGAGTGTATTTCCTTTCTCAGTACTTTTCCCTAGGTTTATGGGTAACCTAGTGAACTCAAGATATGGGAAAATCTTGAATTTACAAAGCAATATAGTGATGCCAGTTTTATCCACAGTTACTTTTCTAACGATTTATAACACTGCAAATGTCTTTCTGACTACTAATTTCTTGACCTTATTGATCTGTTAGGCCAAACATGCCCTTCAGGTGCTTCAAAGGGTATTCCTATGCATGATCCACTTATTTTTATGGCTTTTGAAAAAATTTTTGTTAAGAAACTTTCCTCCTTTTTTAATATTTGGCTTTATTTTAAACTATTTCAGACATAATTTTATTTTTCATTATTAATTTTACTTATAACTAATTTAATTATAATTTTATTTATAAGATCTTAATTTTATTATGTTATTTATGACATTTTCTGTTTGTTCTGTAAGCAGCTTTCCCTATTTATGCTGTGAATAAAGGATTATTAAATAAATTATTGACTAATAAGTTGTTGCTCCCAGGCAACACCACTAGATGGCGCGGCTGCCCCACGGCGGGTGTGGATCTTTGTATAATATTTGTGAATATGAATAAAATGTGAATATACGTATGAAGTGTGTGTGTACATATGTTTAATATGCATGTGTGTATGTGTATAAAGTGTAGATACGTATAATGTATGTGTCCATAGGTACAGTATGTGTGTATATGTATAATGTGCAGAGATGTATAATGTATACGAGGGTATATGCCTAATGTGTATAAAAAATCAACCCAGACCACACAAAAACCAAAAGGCACACTTTGAAGACAGCTGAAGAAATACAGAGTTCAATTCAACTTGGAGACCTAGCTTACATTTTTTTTTTAAACTTGGAGCTATAGTTACACGTCAGTGATTTAATAGTCGGATTGTTCTTTTGATAAGCAGCACGTGAAATTGAGGTGCCTATTCCACCTCTTTCTGCTACCTGGCAGACTTCATGGAAAGACAAAAATGTCTCCCAAGGTTCACTCTCTGGCTGGAAAGGATTATTGCTAATGGTACAGGACAGCTTGTTTTATGCTATCTCTGCTTGCTGTATTTCCTTTTGACAGCTACACAGCATGTGGAGGTTAACGATTCACAGAGTGGACCCAGTCAGTGAGAACTCTGATTGTACAAAACTGTTTCTACTTCCCAGAAGAGTTCCACAGAAAATGGATTCCCCAGAATGTCATGTGCATTTATCAGTTAAGACCTATTGTTGTCTTAAATTTTTACTCTATTGTGATTAATGTATCTGTGTAGGAACGTCTTATCCTTCTTTACTTACTGGTGAAACAACACATAGTAAAGGATCACTTAAAATTACAGCAAGAGATGTACCCTCTTTTGGCTACAAGTCCTCTGCTGCAGGAGGCAACACAATAAAAGATATTGCCTGTCATCTTCTAAGCAAGTGCCAAGTAAGTGGAATGCGCTGCTAAATAAATTATCTAATCTGATGCCTGGATTTGTGCAATTTGAAATCCTAATTAAAAAAGGAAGCAAACTAGAACAATTCAAATCTCTAAAAAACAGGGTTTGTATGTTAAGTTTGCAGCTGTAGAATTCAGACAACATACCTTAAGAGGACTAGCAGTTTATCTGCAATTAAGAACTACACATCTCAAAGGGACATCAAGTTTATGCTCCAGACAGGCACTTGCAGGATCAGAGTCCTTGTGCTGTTTGCGCTTTTCCTTTTTACTAACTACAGATCCAACTCATGATTTCTAATCCTATGAAGCATTATAAAGTGACTTTTATAGTTACAGTCACACTTGTAATTGTTTCCACAGCTTCCACCTGCCCTCAAAATCTCCCCACATGCTGATATGATAAATTAAAAAAACATATGGTAGTATGCAGGAACAAGTTTTGCAGCCGCACAAGCCAATAACCTTTGCCCTTCAAGGTCTTACTGTCTGCTTGGTGACTATTCTGCTGCCAGAAAATCATGCCTGACACCTTGCAGTTGGTCATGGACAGTCCCTGATACTCAAAAGTTGAAACCAGCCAAGCCAAGCCAATTAATTAGATCAATTAAACATAAAGTTAGAAAATCCTAATCATTTAATGCAATCAACAAGACATACACCCTGAAACATCATGTTTTATTTTTCATATCACCATAATTCAACAACGTTTAGTGGTCAGAATGAGAAGAAGATCACACGCTTAAAAATTTTAAGAGTATTTGATGGACTGGTGGAGTGAATTCCAGACTTTGAGTAGTGTGTGTCTATTTACTCTTGAAACAGCCTGGTGTTTTCACAAAGGCCAGATAAAACTTTCTGCTCTCTTCTTGACAAAATCTCTCATAATATAATTTATTCCCTACATTTTACACTATGCAATTCTAACTTCTAAAAAGCTCAAAATATTTTAAGAGATGACATAAGCATTGTGGAGTCAAGACACGAGTCAGCACATAAGCTACATGCTTTTCTTAATTTTAAACTATTGTCAGATTCATGTCTTTCACAACCCCTTCTGCACATTGAGAACACATCAGTTTATATAAAGTTTCCTTCACAAATCTATTTTTCATTCATCTTTTTCTCCTTGATGTATTTGATCAGCCTTCTCTCAAGTTCATTCAGCGTTTTGCATAACCCCCTGTAATTTTGTTACAGCACTTGTTACTTTAAACTTTTGCAGTTTTTATGAATAATCACTAAAACTCTAAACTACCTTATGTGTAAATCATATGCTGAAGCATCTCATTATTAAAACCTGCTGTTATCTCTGACTCAGGTATTTCAGGGCTGTTTAATACTTCAGGTCTTGAAATTTTTTTCAATCAAACCATAATAAGTGACTCCTGTTGGATTGACCGCATCTGCTATCTTACTATCTTAGAAAGTGTTTGTTCTAAAATGTTAAAGGTTTATGTGTCTCTTTCAGAAGCTGCTTTTCTTTGACTTACTTGACGGTTTATTGAGCTGAAATCATCAGTGCGAAGTCAGCACATCAGAAGAAAAACTTAAGTCACAAAGCACCCTCTGAGCCTGCTTTGTGTCTCTGAATCATGCTGGCATCACTTTTATGGTTCTTGATGACTGCCAGGCTGACCTGAGGACTCCTTAAAACTCCTCCGAGTCATGAAAATGTAAGTCTGTTAGTATATATTAGTCTATTAGTCTGTATTAGTAATCTACCTACCTCGCCTAGTGGCTCTTTCTAGGGATTTATACTATAAAGATGTCACTTCTCTGAGTTTCTCCATTCCTAACTTCAGTGTCCGTGCATCCAAAGGGCTTAACACAGCAGCATACCTGGCAGTTCATCATGGCACACAGCAGCACAAGTGGCTGTGGCTTATTCCCACAGAGGGAGGCAAAAGACTTAAAAAAGCTACTTAACAATGAGGAAATTTAACCACACTGGACACTGTGATGATGTGTATGTATGTGGTTATTTGGGTTTGTTTTTTTAAAAAAAGCTTCCTTTTACTTTTAGTCATTCATCTAAATGAAATGAGAGTTTCTTACATCATTTTAGATAGAGAAAACACATACTGCTTTACCAGGTAAAAGAACATTCCCAAGGTAACACTCTGCCTTTGTATGAAGGGAAATCAAGGTCTGGGAGAGCTTTACAACTTTATCACCTGCACCTTCACATACTTCTGCTATATGCAAGTTTTTCACTAGCTACTGTTTAAATAATAAACCTTTTGCCCTACCCAGGTTCATTAATTTTAACTCTCAACAATCCAGTTCACTTTCTGGTAAACCCTCCCTCTCTTGATTCCTGCCCCCCCCTCCTCTTTTTTCCTGAAGTATTATTTAAAAGACTGCCTAGGTGCAAATGAATATAAACTATTTCATTTTGCATTTCACATTCAGACTTCTCAGCACTTCTCTTGCTGCTTTTCTACAGAATAAGGCTTGGCTTGTTTTCTGAAGCTGCTTAATCCACCACATCATGACAACGTATTTAATTCACAGAACTCATTCTCTGCATTTACCAAGCACCTCTTTTGAAAATGCTATATTGTTTTCTCGTGAAGTAGCTGTTTTGAAGCTAGATTAATCAAATTAAGTACTGTTTCTCCCCAGTACTGTCGGGGTTTTGGCCACCTGATACATCCTGGTGGCTGCATCGAGTCAGCTTAGCCCTGCCGTTTCTGGAGTTGGACTGCGGGCTGGCTGGCACAGTTCCTGTGTCTAAGGCATGTGCTCCTCCCGGGGACACCCTGTGTGCGCTCAGGCAGCGCCTCTCAACCTCCTTTGGATGTCAGGCAATGAACACACACGGCACCATGCTCGGTCACGCCTTGCCACCACACCAAGTGACAAAAGAGAGGAGATGGCCTTTGGTAACGGCCGGGACCCTGGTGCTGCAGCACAGCACACTTCACTGGCTCCTGTCTGTCAGAAACCCGGCAGCTCTGACCGACCCTTGTCATCACAGCTCCTCTGAGCAGGGGGACAGACTTGCTGACACCTGAGTCCTGCTCACATGCCCTTCTCCAAATTTCCTTGCAGTGATATACACTGTTTTGCATCTCCAGCTGGCCAGCTCTGTTTAACACACATGGCACCCCCTCTCAATGACAGAGGAATCACCCTACTGACAAGAAACCTCCTTAAAGAAGTCCTTAGAAAAACCCCTTCTGTCAGCCACTGCTTTAGTCCCTACACTGTGTTTTGTAAGATGGCAAATAAGGCAAGCCAACTATTTGTTTAATGTCTCTGAGCCAGAGTAGGACAGGATTTTTTAGAAGCTTTATTATGGCTATTGGCAAGTAGAACTCTGCCTTTAGCTGGTGGATTTGGGTTTTTTTGTCTTTCCTGAACATAAGGTGGAGGAATAGAAAAAAGTGGGTCCGGTGTGTTTAATTTAATAACACTGATTGTATCAGCCGTTTCAGAAAATGAGCAGTTAGCTGTAATGTTGTCTGGCATTTCAGCGTGATCTCAAGGCTTACGGGGGCCAGATTCCTCCAACACTCATTTCACTGAGCAATACACCGACAGGTGGTTCCACTGAGTTCACTCCTCCCACTGTGTGGGGAACTCCTGAAGGGATGCCCGTGTGGGATCTACCCCAGAGATGGTGCATGAACCCCCGAGGAGTGGAAGCTTAGCTTAGGTTTTGGTTGTGAAAAACTCTGCATGTTGCTACTGCCAAGTGAACACGACTCTGTCCTCCTTTGGCACATCGGGGACTCTTGCACCCTAAAGCAACAGCATGCACATTTTAAAAACACACTAAACAGCCAGAAATGCAGGCCAGCCCCAAGCCTCACTTATCACAATTAATTTTGCAGGTGAACTTTTAAGTGCCATTAGCACTCAGGATTTTACTATGTGGATTCCAGTTAAACAGTGTAACAATTATTGAGATTTTTGGCACTCTATTTTAATCAAGTAAAAGGTAAAGGACTCCAGGACTTGGGATAAGCAGGTTTCTTTTTGCGTAAATGTAAATCTACTCAACTTTCTCTTACCACGCATGTATACTGGCAGCCATTAAGTTATTGTAACAATTTGTGACACCAACTGTAGGTGCCACAAATAAGCACCTATTCCAACAGGAATCTGACAAACACAGACTAGGAAAAGAAAATATTCTGCAGTAAGGGTGATGGAACAGAAGAAGGGTTGCATGATGTTACTCACCACCAGAGGAATGGAGCAGATGACCACGACCAGGGAAGTGGCAATGAGCAGAATAACCATCTGGATTTCTGCTCCAGCCATCCGACGGAAGCTCCGGCGTCTGCGAAAGTCAGATAAACGGCTGGAGGTGGTGTCTGTCCCCAGGGACGTGCGCCGCATGAACTGGCGGTGCATGCGAATGAGGGCCACGCACACCAGGATGTTGCAGATCACAGTCACCAGGATCAGGAAGGAGCTGAAGCCCGCGTACATGTAGGAATATGCTGCATGGGTGGACACGTTTGTTCGCCAGTCTATGAAACACCAAGTGTAAGGGTACTGCAAAGTAGATTTGCCGAGCCCCATGCTGGGGAGGGCGCAGAACAGCACGTTGGAAGCGTAGATGGCAAAGAGTGTGAGCCCTGCCAGCTTCTTGTCTACGTAATGGTTGTAGAAATAGGCATGGTTGATGGCCAGGTACCTCTCTATAGACATGGCACAGATAATGCTGAGGCCAGAGAGACCAAAGAAGAGGAGGATGAAGGAGCTGTACTCACACAGCGCAGCTCCTCCTGGCCATCGGTTCTGCAGGTAAGTGGCAATTGTGACCGGACTCACCAGGCAGGTCCCCAAGAGATCTGTGACCGCCAGTCCACAGACCAGCGTGTAGAAAGTGGTCTCCTTCTGCTCCTTCCTGGACTTGCAGAGCACCACGATGGCTATGAGGTTGCCCACCACGCCGAAGATGAACATGACAGTGGGGATAGTGGGGGGCTTCCCGCCTTCGGCCCCGCTGGCGGTCCCGTTGGCGGAGCCGTTCGCAGGTGGCATCATGGTGGGGTCGAATGACATGATACCCACGCTGCAGCTGGCGAGCTGAGAGACGGCAAGACCCGGTCCGAAAAGGAAAAGCCGAGAAAGGGAGGAGAGAGGGTTGTATAGTGCGAAAGTAAAAATTCAAATGCGCGAGAAGTTATTAAAAAAAAAAAAAAAAAAAAGTGGTGTGTTTCAGTTAAAGAAAGAAAGAAAGAAAAAAATAAAAAGTCCTAAAATGAGGCCGAACCGGGGTGCCGTCCGTCAACCACCGACCGCAGCCGAGGGAGCCGGGGCTGCCTCTTCCTGCCGCAGCGCTCCGCGCCCAGCCCGGAGGGGGATCGGGGCGGCCCGAGCCGAGCCGAGCCGAGCCGCCTCACCGCCTCTCGCTCGCACCGACGCCGGGGAGGGCTCAGCGCGGCGCTGGGGCGGCGGCTCCAGGTGCCCTCGGGGCGGCGTGAGAAGGTGCCGGAGCGCGGTGGCCGCGGCTCATCCCCCGCCGCCGGCCGGCAGTGCGCTGCGCTGCGCTGTGCGGAGCGGTGCGGGACGCGGGCACCGTCTCAGCCCCCGCGGCGCTCCCGCCGAGTTTCGCCGCGGAGGGCGGGGGCGGCCCGGGCCGCTCCGCCGCCGCTCCCCGCCCTCTCGCCCCATTGGCCGCGCCGGGCAGGGCAGGTTGCGCGGGGCGGGCGCGGGCGGGGGCCGGGCGGGGGCCGGGGGCGGCGGGGGCACCTGTGCGAGCGGGCGGCCCGTGTGCGAGCGGGGGCCGGGGAGGGGGGGGTCCCGCTGTCCGTGTGCCGCGCCCGCGTCAGCCCCGGGCCGCGCAGCACAGAGAGGGCGCGGGTGCGACGGGGCGGCAGCCGATGCTCCGGCATCGGGGCGGCATGTCCCGCTGCCAAGGGGAAGATCTGCTATACTGCCTGTTTCTGGCCTCTGTTGGTGTGGGTACCGGGCACAGGAAGCGTGTGTGTGTACGTTCAAGGCGTGCATTTGTGTGTCTGTACCGAGAATTTGTTCGGTCTTGAGTGTGAGATGATCGTGTGTGAATTGGAAATAGGGTTACACTCGCTGGCTAAGCCCTGCGATTATTGCCAGTCTTATCTGGGCCGATGGAAGGACAGCAGTCACATTATGCAGTGCCTGTGTGCAGCTTTCAGCCGAGCGGTGATGGTGGTGGTGTAGTCCCCAGTCCAGAAATGTCCGTACAAGACCTACAACCACAAGTATGTCCATGGGAGTTTCTGTGCTAGTGGCCTGTGCTCTCACTTCTGTCTCAGGGATGAAGATTCGCATTGTCATGCTGGATTTCACACCTGCTGGTCTATTGCCCTTGTACACTTGGTGACATTAGTTGCTACCAAGAACACAAAACCTCTGTCCCAAAACACAACATTTGTATCCTTAGAAGAATCTCTTCTCTGGTGCAAAGGCAAAATGTATTATAAATGTCTATTATTTTTCAGTCTTATCATCTTCCATCTCTTTTATTTCCTTTAAGCCTATGAAAATGATGCCTGTGGACTTGCTATCAGTAAAGTCATGATGATATCATAATATGTTGATGACAGAAGTACTGACAGAACAAAATATATGAGGACAAGTTTGTACTATGGGAAAGAGAACTAAGAGTTTCAGTTTTCAGTGCTATATGGGCAGACATGAAGAAAAAAGCTGGTTGTTATTTGATCAGCTTTTTATTTAGAGTTGTTATCTAACTGCTTTGAAAACTAAAATGCAGTTTTAGAAAAAAACTTGATTTTTACTTAACATGTATAGGGATAAATAAACTATAGTAGTGGTGGTGATCTGGTCTGGTCAGAGAAAACAAACAGCACTTTAGCTTACATTTTGGTGGCTCTTCATTTTGTACAAAATTAGAAAGTCATTCTGTCACAAGCACACAGGAGTGGGAGTAGAGGTTGACCAGTTACATTTGCCTAACTATCAGAAGCAAATTAGAAGTACTTCAAGAGAATTTCCATAGTAAATGCAGCACAAAGGTTGTTTTTGCTTTTAAACAATTTCTGGCTGTTGCAGGGATGCTGACCCAGGTGCAGAGCAAGCTCTGAATTCAGGAGGTGTAATTGCACGTGCTTTCTCCACAGTCCTTTTTTCATACACCAGGACTTTGGAGCTCTGGCAATTGAGACCATTATCTGGGATTAATTTGACACATGTGCAGCAGTATTTACCAGTATGGAAAAAGAGCTTCCTTGCTTCCCTGAAGCAGTGCAAAACTTTTGCATGACTATAGGCAGAGGAAATTATTTTTGTTTCTTTGTTGCTGCCTTTTTTTTCACTTCTTTTCTCATCTTCACATCCAGTCTTATTTTGCCCATCTCATAACAGATGGTGTGTCTTAACAAGGCTTAGTCTATAGCAGAGGTTGCCCAGGCCCTTGTGTGTGTGTGTACATGACTGTGGGTGTGAAAGAATTAATGCTATCTTTTCTTCTATAAGGTCTGTCTTACAATGGATACACCCTAAGAACTAACTAAAAAAAACTGCAGGAAAGTCAGGAAAATCAATGAGGAAGCAACATTAAAAAAAAAAAAAAAAAACAAACAAAATCACAACCCAAAAAAGCTTCAGAGAACTCTACAAAAAAGTATAGCTTTGAGTGCAAGGATAGTATGATCAGTTCTGTGAAACTGATAGTGCTAGCTCTTTAATTAGAAAATAGGATAGAAATCAGTCACACAATTGTGGGATGGGTTTCTGGGGATGTGAGCTTACTGTGTCTACCCATTGTCTAGCTTTCAGAGTTATTAGAAAAATACAGTAACTTTTGGGAGTTTCCCACTGAACTAATGGTTTTGATATATAGAACTCCTAGTCAAGATGAAAAGCATAATCATGTGAAATCCTTAATCTTCAGAGCAAAGCAGATACTGTGGAACTGAAGTGGAACTGAAAAAATGAAGAAATTCCACTTGTAACATGAGTTCTCATCCTCTCATAGCAGAAATGTCACATGTTGTAGCATTGAGTAACCACCAAAGAACTTCTGTTTGTGAGGAAACCACTTACGTGAGAAGTCAAAGTATCACGAATTAAAAATAAAAGTTTCAAAAACTAATCATATATGGAAAAAAACCTTCAATGAATTTCAAAAATCCTAGATTAGAAAATATTAGGACAGTCAAAATATTTAGGATTTACTCTTTATTGCCTCAGAGTAAACTTTTTCTGATTATAATGCTACAGTTTTTAGAAGGTTAGTTGTGACACACATGAGCCAACTACTGTAGCTTGATCAGCTGAGATACATAACTAACTGTGGTCATATTTCTAGCTAGATGAAAGATTTTAATTAAAGTATTTGACTTCTTTTCTTTTCTTCCATGACATATTTATTCAGCATGTCTCAGCTGCCACGTGGTATCCCTTGTATCTCCTTTAGCTGGCTAAGGGTTCTAAAACCTTACCTGCATTGCTCGGGGGCAGCTGGATCATAGCCAAAAAAACTATGAGAAGCCCTTTCTGCTGTTTGCAACTGTGATTTTAATCCTGAAATGGCCATGCAGACATTTGAATTGATGGGTATTTTCTGGCAGTGTTTCTATGAGCTTCACTTCCAGAGGAGCGATGTCTTCAGCAGGCAGTGGAAGTGTGTCTACAGCCAATGCTGGAAACTTTGGACTGCTCTTAGCCTGCTGCAGGTCTGAAAAACATTTTGCATCTTAAACTCCCATTGCATATTTGGAGTTCAGTAACATTCTTGACTTACTCAAGAATTTGTCAGCCTTTCTCCTTTCGTGGAAAATTTGGCTGTGGGAAAACTTTATTTCTGTGGGTTTTTTGCTTGATTTTTTGTTGTCATGCATTTGATACATAAAGTTTTTTTCAGGAAAAAAACCAACTGTTAGAGTAAATTCTGTCTGTATGCCAAAATAAAATCATTATTAATAGGCAATGGAGATAGACTGAACCAAATGCTACATAACAGTCTTTAATTAATAATTAGAAGAGAAAAATTAAGCAAGGAGTAAGCTGAAAAAACTATTTCAGAGGAATTGGGGAATTCTGTAATGCCACTTGAACAGAAGTAGCATTGCAAGTCAATAAAAATTTTATATTTTAAAACATAAAATATTTTCCTGCCCTCATACTTTTGTATAAAATCATCACAGATGGTAACAGTTTGGTTTGTCTTGGTTTTTTTTTTTTTGTTTTTTTTGGTTTTTTTTTTTTTAAGAATTCTAGTTATTACTAATATTACTAGAATTACTACTAGCACTTCTGGCACTTTTCCTTTGTTCTTGGTACAACATTGTGGTGACTGGGGGCTTTTCCAGGGCGGGGAGTGAAAGCAGTCCTGTCTCGTTCCTGCTCTTCCTGTTTCATGTCTAGGAGAGAGCTACAAATGCCACTGCCAGGGGACCCAGTGGGCCACCCCCGGGGGACACTGTCTGTAACACAGCTCTATAATTTACTCCACAGTCATGCGTTCCAAATTAGTCAATCATGCTACTGAAGCCTGGGGTTTTTTTGACTGTGTAAATGATGCTGTTAATCTTTGCAGTACACTGGGTTTTTCCTCTGTAATAACGTCCATAACTGTGATAGTTCACAATTCTATTTTAGCAGTTATGAAGTCTGCATTAGTTGTTAAAATACTTAAAATACTTAAATCTAGCTTTTCAATCTGTTTATTTGGAACAGAGTATGTTAAAATAGATTATCCTTCAACTGTTGCTTATACTGTCTTATTTATTTATTTATTTGTTTATTTTTAAGTTGGCAGTTTTTACTTGCCTTTCAGAGGCCAACAGCAGAAATGGGAAGTTCGTAGAAGAGCACTGATAAATAGCTGCCAACGTATTTTCTTTTTAAGGACCCTTAAAATGCTTTTGACTGTTTCAGGCATTACCTGATGTGTTACATGCAGCCAGCTAAGCCAGATCCTATGCAGAAAGAGATGTTTCGAGTTAAATTCCACTTTGGCACACACTGATACCTTCGATGAAGAAACTCGTATTTTAGAATATATTTTGGATGAGTTGTACGGGTGTCTCAGAATATACTTTGTTAGTATTAATAATTGGAATAGTTTTGCATATTTTAAACTTTCCGTGGTGGATGCTGTGTGCTGTTTCATTTTGCTGTGAGGAGGTTCTGTAGCTGGCAGCTGTGGTGGCAGCAGAAAGAGCCCAGCACTGCACAGGAAGCAGTCGTGTGGCAGGTCCTGTTCCAGTCCAGCTGTTCTGCAGATTTTCCACACGAGGTCATAGGACTGAAGACCCTCTCCAAAGATTCTGACTGTAATTCTATGACAGTATCTGTGTGCCAGAAATTTAAACAAAGTATCAGGCTTTCTCATGGTTATTTTTTGGGGGTTTTTTTGGGTGGTGTGATAGCATCATGTCAGGGTGTGATATGCACCCATATTCTGTGCATTTGAAGAAAGAAACAGAGCTTTGCATTTCTGTTTGAAAGTTGAAACTTTTATTGGGTATTAAAAACTGTGTACCAAAGGCACCTGTGATGAAATCAATGGACCTGTGATTTTTGCAGCTGGTTTAACAGTCATGGAAGTGGTTAACTCATGATATGGTTTTGTAGCATTCCTTTCTCTGTTGTCATACTTGGCTTCGCTTTTTGTTCAACACCTCCATGTAAAATAAACTGTAGTTTCTCTGGAAAGTATATTGTCTGTGTACAAGTTGTGTTCTGTGTCTATCCCGGTGAAGTGGTCCAAGAATGTGGTCAGTAATTTCAAGGTGAAATCACCTTCCATGAAGGTACTGGGACCATTTGGAAAGAGGGCGGAAACCTTCATATTATGTGCTGAGTCTCTGCTACCTCTGCAGTATGAGGGCTGGCTTGGGCATAGGATTTGAGGATAGATGTGAGTTACAATCAGCTGAAAGTTTAATAGAAGTTTCTTCTTGTACCATCCTGCCCATTGTGGGACTGGATTTGAAAGTGTTTCCAGGTGTCAGGATGGACTGGCAGCTAGTAGTGAAGTGTAATGGCTCTTCTGTTACCTGATGGAAGAATTATCTGGATAAATTCTAAGCCTGGGCTCCTTGGGAAAGATTTATTTCTTTTTCCTAATACTTGCTATTGCAGTTCAGAAAGGGTTTGTACACTGTGTAACTACTGTGTGTGATCAACTCTTGTGTGGGGTGAATTATGTTAGATTAAGTATTGAATTCTGACAGATTCCAGGACCAAGAAAAATAATAGAAACCAGGAAGTTAGTGGATATTATCCATTACTCAGCAGCTTGGTTCTTAGAAAAATCTACTAAAGCTCCCTGAAAAAAAGGCTAATTTTGTGGGAGTGATTCATGTATTAGGTGAGTCAGTTATCTTTCACTAAGAGGACACTGACTGCACAATCACTGGAATAAGCTCCAGTTTTAGCAAGTCTGCAACAAATGATGAACTGTATTTGCAGCAGAATGTTTTTAAGAAGGTCCAAAAGAAGTTTTCAAGGAAATGTTTTCATGCCTGTAAATTCTCTATTATTCCAGCAGAGGGTAGTTTATCCTCTAGGAAGCTAGGTGTGTAGAAGGAATGATTGGGAAAGGTAACATAATGACTCCCATTTCCTCTTGTTTTAGATAGGGCAATAAAAATTAACTTCAATAGACTGACCTCATCAGATTAACAAATACTAAAACATATTGTTAGGCTATGGTATGTTCTTAGGCTGGGACTGGAAAAGGCAGCCAAATTCAACAGTAGTCCCGTTTCTGTCCTGCTACCAAGGGCTTCATTTGCCCTTCAAGAATTACGGCAGTTTGCTTGTGCTGAGAACAGTTGCATTATCAGCTTAAGAGCTATTTCATTTGTCAGCTAGTGAAGTAGATACAACATTTTTTTTTTTATTTCAAATACATAAAATCACTCTAGTTGAAGAGTGTTTGGCTTGTTTACAGTTGCTTAAAAGCCCTTCTTTCTGCCACTGTACTCACTGCTGCAGCAGCTGTTGTTGTGGAGAATATATGTTTGCAATTTGTTGTGGGAGGATGTGCCTGCAGCAGCTCCCTGCTCTGCTCACTGGCAGAGGGTGTGGACTGGGGGTGCTCTTCCTGTGCTCTTCTCTCCTGTGATATTTTATTTTACATCAGTCATCGGGAAGCAGTCCTGAAGTGGCTTTTGTGGCTGTCAGTCCTGAGGTGCAGCAGAAACTCTTCTGACAAGAGAGCATGAGTGAGAGCTGAATATTTGAAAGGGTAGCAGGAGAGATGTGAGGATCCACAGTTGTTCAGTTGCTATGTTTCAATGAAGCCCTGTTATTTAGAATTTGTTTCCATTCAAAACAGTGTTTCAGCTCTTCATGGATATTGGCTTTTTTTGCCTGATTTCTAAAAAGAATACATAAATATTTATCTTCTCGTTTATCTTAATAAGAGGTGTAATATGATTAATACTATGCTGTGTATTTTAATCTTAAATTTCTGCATAATTTGCTCTTTAAAAAAAAAGTCATACAAGGAGCATTTCTGTAAGAAACCTGTGAATATGGTTAGTGCTAATCATGTCTATGCTTCCATGGCTAACTTGGTCTTGTCATTGCTATTGCTTGGAGCTTTCTCTGTGGTGCTCCAGGGAAGCACAGGGAGATTCACAGGACTTCTTGCTTGCTTTCTTTTTGCTTTCTTTCCTGCTTTTTTTTGCTTTCTTGCTTTCTGATAGGTCTGTAATTCACAGACCTATCTGTCTCCCTCTGTGTTACAGACTTTTCCCTCCCTTTCTAGTTTTGAATTTCAGAAATGGCACATTTTTGGTTTCTGCTTATAATTTTCTATTTCTTGGGTAAAAATGCCTTAACTATATGAGGGATGAATAATGTGTCTGAATTCTTCGTTTTGACAATACAGGTATAACCAGTGAACTTGTTTCCATTTTTTACACCACTATTCTACATGATCAAAGGAATATAGAAAAACATTTGCATGGATCTGGAGAAGACATGTCGTGCTGTCTACCAATTATACAAGAGCCTAAGCAATTAATCCCTTAGTGCAGGCACTTTGGTAAGCTATTTTACTAACATGGGATGATTCCAGACCTGAATACCAATCCAAGATTGCTTTTGTCTAAACATTAGACAGACAAAAGAAGGAGGAAAACCCAGGACAGCTTTCCCGAAGTCATACATAGCGTTAGCACCAGATTTGCTGCTTGCCAATCCCTTCCAATCTCGTGGGCTTTGTTGCCATTCAAAGTGGAAATAACTTTGGAGGAGAAAGACCCATTTATAATTGATTGAAAGTATTTAGTTTGTACTTTTTGTTGTTTCACTGGTAACCAATTTGCAAAGCGATAATGCCTGGTTAATCGAGACTGTAAGCTTGTCACACAGATGAGGAATGTCAATTAATATTTTTTAAATATAAGTAAGCTTTGTACCACTGCACTCCATAACAACAGTTCACCATTTATTAAAGATATGTATTAGCTTAATAATATTTTGAGATGTTTGTAAGTGAATATTCATATATATGCTTCTTAAATTTATATATCTTATTCATTATTCTGACATTTGGCTATGGTAGAGTTACAGACTAGAACAAAAAAAAACTTCATTCTCTTTAGAAATGTAGATAGATAATAGTTTAAAATAATATACACATTGAATTCCTGATGCTGTTTTCTTCACCAGCTGGAAAGCCTCTCACTGTCGGAAAGGCATTCAGTATGTTTGACATTAAGGGTGGGGGAATGTTTGTGTAATTATAAATGTTAGACTTGCAAATATGCCTTTTGATTGCAGCAGCCTGAACTTCCACATGTCAACAGGAATTTTAACTTCACAAGATAATCCTTGGCTTATGTACCTTGGCCCCTTTCTCTGTTCCATGTAATTTCAATGAGTATATCACCAAATTGTAGCTGAATTTTACATGTGTGCACATGAGACATTTGGATACTGTAAGTGCTCTTGACTAAACGTTGGGTTGCTCCAGCCACTGTGGGCAGCTGTAACAGTTTTGGGACTGTGATGAAAGCTGAAATCGCACGGCGTGTGAGTAATTACCTGTGATCTTACAGGCCTGTGATATCTTGTGCAGTGCTGCTGAGCCTGTATTAATTCTAGAAAGGCTGCTCCTTGCTGAGGTCTGAACATTTTCAAGGAGCTCTATGTGATTCCTTCCTAGTCATGTAGCACAAAAACTGCAGTGCCTTACAGTGTCTCCACAGTGTTTCACAGGTGGGTTATTTTTAATGTGGTGGTATTATTTTTTTCTTTCAGCTAAAGAAATTTTTAAGAACATGATTATGGTTTCAGGAAGCAGAGTGGCTGCAGCTTTCATCTGATCTGGGAGAGAAGAAAGAAAGAAGATTGAAGCTGCAACCATGTCGTGAAGGATTGCACTTTAGGACTGTTTGCTTTAGGATGAAGTGTCTGTGTGCTTCCCATCCTTAAATAGATAAACTGAATTTCACATGCATGACGTGTTGTCAAATCCTGGGAATGATCTCAGAAAAAATGATTACTTGAGGTTATCTTAGGTATTTTTGTGGTATAAGAGACCCCTTGAGACATGCTGACAAGAAAGAAAAAGGAGGAAAATGCAAAGGAACAATATTTCTTGTTGAATGATAAAGCCCTCTGGAGATCTCAAAGGTTTATGCCATCTCTTTTGTACTTTCTTCCTGCATGTGTATCTGTGATATGCTTACTGCAGTAGTGCTGCAGCCTCGCCCGCCTGAGCAGGTGCAGACATAGCAGTGCTGTGGGACACCCTCCCTGACAGGGCAGATCTCGCAGGAATGTCTGTGGTCCATCACTCAGTTCATGGACATGTATGCCATGTGGAGAGAGCATTCCTGCATAATGTCCTGATGCATATTAATTAGGCAAGCAAGATACTCATGTGATGTAAATCAGATCCTTTCTTGGAGATGCACTGATTCATATCTCAAGTCAGAATCTAACTCACCATGCCTAGTATGTCAGAAATAACAATCTGTTTTACAAATAATCTAAACTATTTTTTGGTACATTCAGGGAGAGAGAATGTTTTATTTTAGTGATTTATGGTTAATCATGATAATTTTATTTGTGTGATGAGAGAAGGAATATTATCTGTAAAGGCTGTGGAAAGATGGTAGCTTTCAAGAGAATTGGTGTGGCACACAAATTGTAGGAGGCTTGGTGATAAAACTGTAAATGTTGGAAGAGAGGAACATAATGGGAGCACGTGGAGAAGTGAGTTGGGGAAGACTTGTTTTGTAGGTGCACTTCTTTTTCTTGGAACCTAATTATTTGTATATCCTAAAGGTTGTCATCACTCTATTTCCTCATGACTTTCTGTTGGATTAGAGTGAATGCTCTCAGTCTGGGCTGCTCACTCTGTTGCCTTGTGTACACCCAGAATTGTGCTGACTCCAAGTGATTAAGGTATGTTCCCATTCTGGCAGCAACACTGTGCTTCTTGATCTCTTCTCTAAGCTGCTGGGCACTACACTCACCAAGAAAAGCATGGAAAGTTGCTGCAGCTTTGCTGTACCTAGGTGCATGGTGTTTCTGAATTTACTTCATTAAGGTTAGGTTAGGAAGCCTCTAGTAAAAGTTAGTTAAATGGCAAATCCCAGCAAGCTGAATGGAGACCTGCTTGGGAGAGCTCTTCAAAAAAGGGAGCAGTGTCATTGCCTGGGACTAGTGTCCTTCAAGACAGGCTCCCTTTCCTGAAATTAACCATATGGCCTTTTTTGTTCAAAAACTCGTACTGTTGTGTTGCTCACCTGCCACTCCCAGCGTGTGCTATGCACTGCCTCAGCAGTTAAAAGGCAGCAGGCTTGCATTCAGCTCCTTCCTCTGCCTGAGGGAGCTCTAATCAGCATCTCCTATCTTCCAGGAAAGTATCCTGGCTATAAAATACTGAGGCAGGATGGTTGCAGTGTCTTCTCTTGAAGGTGTTTTGCTGTGTGTGGAATAATTAAATATTAATTGGGAGTGTGAAAGAAGATCAGTTTGCAGATTAGCTCACTCTGGGAGCAGAGAGACATGAGTTTTAAGCCCTAGCTCCAGAGAGGGCTTGTTGTTAGTCCTGCCTGGTTTTAGTGCCATCCAGGCCCCTTCAGCCTGGTTTTCTGAGGATGTCCTTGATTCGAATGCCGCAGTTAAGGGAAGCAGCAGAATGTGGAACTATACATAGATATGAACAGAAGTGAAACTGATTAAAATTAAAATAGTACTAAAGATGTCAGCTCTCTTGAGCAATAGCAGCTGAATGTGCTGATAGGCAGGTTTAACTAACAGGGATGATGCTGAGTATCTAGTTTGGAACTTAAGCACCAAATTAAGCATCTACCTCTAGTGTACTTATACAGAGCTAACCATAAATGTCAATGCATGCTGAAAATGTAAGGTATTTTTGCAGTCCCACGCAGTCTCTTGTGCTGCTATCACTGCTTTTGCTCCTGTTTGTGTTGTATGTATCTCTCAAACCTCCTCCTTGTGTCTCTTGCTTTCACAGCTTTCCATTTCCTTTTGTTCTATCAAGAATCCCTCAGTTCCGTTTTGCTAGATTCCATGACTAAAATTGCTTTTTCAAATACACTGTGCCATGTATCAAAGCTGATTTTCTTACCAGTGGTTCCTGCAGGTTGTTTTTGTATGGCAGTGAGGGTATCGATGCTCTTTCTGCCAACTTTTTTTGTTACAGGAACTAATCTATGTATTTTATCTGAATTACTATCCTAGATGAACATTTTACTGGATAGTCATTGGTAATCACCTTTTGAGAGATAAATGGTTCATGCAGTATCTTAAAAAATATATATAAAGATATAAATAGTAGAAATTCCCTGTACTAATGATATTTTATCAGTGCTTTAATCTCTTCCAGTGTTTAGCGACTATGCAGTTTATAGGACTTGGTTCTATTTCCTTAATAAGTATGACCATCAAGAAAATAAGGTGCTTTTTCAGTTTTAGTTTCAAAATAAAATTATCACCCCAGTTTCATTACCTGTTCAGAAGGAACTGAGATGGTAATTGTGTTTTCAAGATGTAATCTGATATACTTTTAGTTATCAAGTACTTAGTGTAGTAAAAAAGCCTTCTGTTTTCAAGTTGAGATGCATGTTAAAGTTAGCACTTTACTGCAAACTAATTTTTTTTTAGCAGAACCCAGTCAAGAAAGCTAAATTGGTTATGGTAGTTTGCTTTCACTGTCACAAGGCTTTGCTAATACATAGTGTGCTTGTTAGACTCTCGCAGTAGCGAACAGAGTGCCACATAATAAAATACTTCAGAAATTTCTGCAATAAAATATGTGACATCTGTCAACTCTACTGTCTTGAAATTATTAATATAAAATATGATGTTGAAGACATCAATTTTTGGAGCCATTCCTATTCAGGAAGTTTAAATGCCAGAAGCAGCTGTACTGAATATTTTGAAGAAAAAAGACTATTTTGAAAAAGTGTGTCTGTTCTTTCTTGCAGGACCTTACTGGAAGTTCTGAGCATTGTGTTTTGTCTGGGAATGAGAAGAGAATGTGTTAGAGCAATACCTAAGCTCTTACAAACTAGAAAACCTGATATCAAGTGCTTTTTAATAGTAACCAAAACTTGTTTAGCTGCCTGATCAAATATCTAATGGTGTGGCAGATTAATGAGTATTTTAGTGATACAGAGAACTGCAGTATCCATTTTAGCAGACCAATGCAAACTTTTAAAAATACAATTTGTTTTATCTGAAGGCCACATAGATGTTAGTATCATTCCATTTTAAAGGAAGAGGATCATCATGACATTTTGAGAGCACCAGTAGAGGTAATTTTGACTAAATGCTCGCCCACTGATCAAAAAGCACAGTGCATTTTCATTCAGCCCCAAATATGTCTTTTATCTTTGCAGAGACAGAGTGAGAAGCATATTCTCTTTTAATACTTTTGTTAATGTTTGCACTGTTAATTTAATTTTTTTATCTGTGCCCTGCTTTAAGCCAACTAATTGCAGATATGGTTTTCATTCAGGTGGATGAACTCAGTTACTGTACTCAAGCCTTTAGCCTTGCAATAATTTCTGGCATCATAATTCAAATCTGAGTTAACTGCTTCTACACTTTTTTATTCTCCATCTCCCAAATTATTTAGTATTAATGATAAAACCTCTTTGTCCTTGTGAACTTACCAATAAAGCAGTTATGATGCTGGTCTAAGGGGGAAAAGTATGCAGATATGCTTGGAATTGCCCAGTTAGTCATGTCTTTCTAATTTCCCTGTAGCAGGGAAGTAGTGAAAAGAGCTTTTGATATCCAGCCAAGAAAGTTGCATCACAAAGGTTTTAAAATGACAAATTAAATTCCATTAATTGCGACCTGTTTCTATGAAACTATAGTGATGTTCCTAAGTCAAAACAGACTGAAATCATGCTGTGCTGTTCCTGGCTTGTGCTTTCAGGATATTTATGTTATCAGAATATTTGCTGACTAGTTGAACTGAAAGTATGTTGAAAATGTTATCAACCATTGTCATAATGAGATGCACAAATGGGACCTTTTTTTTGCCAGCTATTTTTCACTCACATTTTTGTTCTTTTTTGATCTTGACACTCTTTGTGTCTTTTTCACTTCATTCTTCACATTTGTTTGGTTTTTTTTGTTTTTTTTTTTAAAGCAGCCTCATTTGATTTGAACTTTCTGATTTGTTCATTGCCTCAGAGAGACATTAACAGTATGCAGACCTGATAAAAAAATGGTATTGGATAACAACTAGCATAAAGTAGCACTGTGTGACAGCTACAAGTCCTCAACATAGAGTTTTTTATTTCATTTTAAAATCTAACTTTTAAAAACCCTTTTTCTTACGTTGTGTGCATGTTTATAACCCCTGAATCTGTCACTTTGGGTTCTTCCTGGAAACAGTGCAGTTTTTCTATGGGGCAGGGGGGTTAAAATTAATCTGGGCCATGTCTCCTGTCTTCAGATCACCAAATTTAAAGCCATTTCTGAACTCCTGTGGGGCATATGGTTTTGGGGAAGATTGCAGGGGGGCATAAAAGAAGAACTACATCCTAATTTTAAATTTAATTTCCTCCATGCGCTTTAAATTGCCCTCCAGAAGTTTGTTTAGCAGAATCCTTAGAGTCAACAGAACTCTTGAGCACTAATGAGATACAGAAAGATAAATACACTTCATAATAAATTCATGTTGCTATCCACTCAGAACAAATTTTAGGGAGGCAAATGAAAATTAAATATTTATAAATAAAATGAACTGAATTGCAAAACAAATTTCAGTCTTTAAGAGGAAGGGGAAGCCTTCTGAAAGATAAAATTGCTGTTACAGTAACTGGAAGGCTCAAATATTGCACAAGAGATTTAGCCTGACAGCAGATGAACAGTTTAGGGAAATGAACAACTGAGCAGCTCTGTTTCCAGTAGAAGTAATAGACTCAGCAGATTATTTGTGGAGATTACAACCTCAGGCATGAAGGGCTACCAAGGTGATTAATATTTTTGCTAGTTTTGAGCCATAATGATCTATGTGTAAAAAAAAACTGAAAAATGCTGCTGACAGTTTTTAAAAAGGGAGCTCAGACCTCAGTAGAACTTGTCTTCTCGGTAGGGGTACATACTCTTACCATTTCTCTCTGCTTTTCAACATGCTCTTGCTATTTAATATTAAATTTTTTTTCTGAGGCTTTGCCATGGTGGATGGATGCTGTTCTTTTGCTAAAAATAAACTTGTTGTTTAAGAACAATTAACAAAGAATTTCCTTGATGTCCTGCTGAAACCTGCATTCCACTGATAAGCCTTTCAGTTTTAGATGACTGAAAGGCAGATCTTTGTCTTTAAAGAGATTAGATTGCAAATAAAAGACCAATATGGAAATTTTCACCCAAATGATGACGCTGTGCAGATCTGTACTTGATGATCTGTACTTTAGGGGACAATAAAGATACTTTTTATAATATTTAGTTCAGGATGAGACACTGAGAGGAATATCTGAGAGGAAATTCATTGCTTGGTTTCAGCACAGCCTTTCAGTGATGCAGTGAAAGAAAGGTGCATTTTGAAATATCTCCTCTCTTAGGCAGCCTCAGTTTTGCTTTTCAAGAATGTTTCTCTGGCAAGTCCAGCACTTCCCTCTTTCTCTCTTGAGTCAGAGGACTACCCATGTCGCCATTTCCTTTGTAGTTATAAGGTTCTCCCACGAGTTTCTCCGCACTTTTTATTCCAAGTAATGATTTTTCTCCTACTTTTTAAATTTTCTTTTTTTTTTCTCTTTCTGTCACCATACCTGCATTTGTCAGTGACTTCTCTGAACATTGACTCCTAGTGTTGCCTCATGTCTCTTGTATCCCTCATGATGCATACCTGCATTCTCCTTACACTGTAAACCAGGAAAAATGCCCAGGGGTTTTGTTTGTCTTATCCCTTTCCAAATGTGCAAATACAGATGTGCTCCTGTTGCAGTAGTACTTCATAGTGTAAATATTTTCTATGTATATATTGCATATAGTGCCTTCTGTTTAAAGAAAAAAAACCTCTGTTGGTTTTTTATTCAATTAATCCTTTCTGAATGAGATTTGAACAGGTGAAAAAAAAAAGAATTTATAAGATTACTTTTGCTAAAAGTTATTTTCTGGCATTAAAATAAGGAGACACATTCTCCCTGCAGAATTGGAGAACATATAGTTCTAAACACTCAACGATCATATTTCTTGGTTGGAGTATTTATTTTAAAAGGCAGTATATTTAGCAAATAATGTATGCCACCTGTCTGTAATCAGGGCCAGACATCATCCTGGAACAGAAGTGAAAGTGAACAAATTGCCTGGGGTTGGGATTGTCTTTCTGATTGCATAATAGTGAATGTGTGTCAGCAGGAGGGACAGAGAGAAGAACAGCGAGACCAGAGTCTCTTGTGTGAGTGTGCCGGCAGTTTCAGGGGCTGTATGGCTTTGAGCCTGCGCCTAACTGGGGCTAATTCAAGTGGTAAAAGTCACAGCTGTGTGAAAACAGCTGAGACCCGAGATAAAAATAGGTTTCAGATACATTTTAAAAGAGGCTTGCAGACAGATAGAGATTTCTGTGGCTGGAGAATAGCGAGGCTAGAGGGCCAGGGCTGGAGAGTTCTTATTCAGGGTGTCAAGAACCTTGTGCCAGCATCAGTCTCAGAGCACTTGGTCATCACTTTGTAAGCTCTAGGACAGAGAAGTAATTTGGTCTTGATGGTGCTAGACTGGCTGGTGGCAATCAGTTTCACAATGGGACTTGCACCAAGTGAAAGTGATGATTTATAGGAAATTTGAAAGATTTTATGCGATCTTCTCAAGCCTTATAAGCAGGCTGGGAATTCTTATCAAAATCCTAATTTCAATGGAAATTGAAAACCCTAACATAAAGTTTTATACTATGTAAATTTATGTATCCTCATACTTAAAAAAATCAGTCTTCTCTTTAATCTGAAATATAAAATATCCAATCTTAAAAGATTTGAAATATTAAATCTCAAAGGTTTTAACACAGGAATTGCAAAAATGCTTGTATCAGATTATTTTGTATGCTTTCGGATGTATAATATTTTTGTTTATTATAAAAATATGGAGTTATTTCCTAAAACTAATTCATTGAGACTGTGCTTAAAAACCCTGCTGCATCAGCTTTCAGGGTTCTTAACTTTATGAACTGATGCTAATGATACAAGTTTTAACAAAAAGAAAAATCATGACACAGTGCAGCAGGGATTTAGAAATTCTATGCAGTGTTCATTAAGTTCTTTTGGTCCCTCAGGTTCCATAACTATCAGTTCTGCACTAGCAATCTAAATTCTTCTTGAATTGTTGCTCCAGGACTTTCTGAGGTGGAACTCAGTGGCACATGAAGAAGTTTAGGACTTCAGTTTTGTGAACATTTAGATGGACGTAGCTGTCTGCACTAATGCACTAAAGGCAAGGACAGAAACACCTTACATTTAGGGGCTTGCTTTGATGTTTGCATCTTCACTGGGGAGAAGGTTTGGGCAAACAATTAAATGGTTGGTGTGTAAAATTTTTTTCTACACCAGCACTATGGGAAAAACCTCATAACCATGCCCCATGTAGTGTAGAGAAATTTGAGATAAATAAGCACGTTCCATATTACCTCAATATTCTTAACAGTGTTATCTAGGTTTCTTCTATAAGGGAAAGTCTGGAACTTCCTCCTATTTCAAGATGCAGCTTTGTCACCATTTTAGATTAAACTGGGTGCAGGCTGCTGCTCTATACTTGATGATTTTTTTTTCCTGTAGGTGTTTGTTGACTCACATTGAGGTTTATGTTTCTGAAAGATTGTTGCCTGGAGTGCTTTCACCTCAATTTGGAGGTTAATTTTCGCCTTAATCTGTATCTTGATCTCATTGAATGTGAGCATACAAATGCCTGTAGGAATGTGCAGCTGAGGGAGGATAGGGTTGTTCCTTTCAGCAGCTGCCTGAGCTCAGGAGTTTGTCAGGTGCCATAGGGATGTCCCCTGAGACCATGTAGAATTGTCCTCTGAGAGTGCCAGTGCATCTCATCTGACCACAGAAAGAAAATTCTTGCCTTGCTGAAACAGTATTCTTTATCTTAGATGGTAAAAACAAGGGTGATGAATCCTGCTCCCAAAGTCTGTGTTTCAGAGTATGGTATTACATAGGGGAGGACTTGTGCTGGGATATGGGCAGGCACCTTTAGGAAAACAGCATTAATTTAAAAATAATTTTCCATGACATTTTCTAAGCTTGCTCTATATTTATAGAAATCTATTAAATTAATTTTTATATTATTTTGATTTATCTTAAAAAAATAATTTTATTGTGATTAAGGTTTCCTTCTAGAAAAAAAAATGGAAGATGGGTTTGATTCTGAGAACTGCTGCCCATGTGAATAAAACCATGAAATGAACAACTAGAAAATTGGTGTCAAAATTTGGAGTGAGCCCATGGCCTTTAAATTATTAATGTTGAATCCAGTGCCTTCAGCAATAATATCTTTGGGTTTAATTGGTAAGTAGTTCAGAAATCTGTCTCTTGTTTATCCTTTAGTCTCTTTGTGTTTCATATTGTTATTTAACCAATGATTTTGGTTTAATTTTCCAGGTAAGTATTTTTTCTTTCAACTTTTCCGTAGTATATTTCAGATGTCTGCAAAATATGTGAAGAAAATAGAAGGAAAAGCTGTGGGTTTGTCTACCGCAGTGTGTTTTCCCAAGAATGCTTTGTGAATAGTAATCTTTTTTTTTTTAATGGAAAAAATACTTTGTTAATTGTTGTGGGAAGGTGACAGTGCTTCAGTCACTCTAAATAAAACAGAATTCTCTCATAGTGTTCTCTTTCAATAAACCTCAGGGTTTTTTTGTACTGTAATCATTATAAAGATATTACTCATTAATCATAATCTGGAACTGAGCTTCAGATTTAGCTTTCAAACCTGTTCCAAGGAACAGAAAAGAAAAAGACTAGGGAATGTTTTGTATGGACATGTCCTCTGGCCGGATGTTTTTTTACCATGGAGGTAAACTTTCTTTGTGTGCTTTGGCTCTTGTTTTGAGCTGCACATTCTGGAGAAACAAAATAAAGGAAAAATAAAGAGGCTTACAGAAGCGTGCTTTTGACCTGAACACAGCTACTAGAGAGCTTCCAATTTCTGTGGTATTAAAGAACAAAGAGACTTCACTGAAGAAATGGGTAATGAAATGAAATAATGGAAAATGTGTCTTTGAGGTTAAAATAATTGTAGTGATACAATACTGTGAGGACTCTGCCAACGCACAAAGGGATGACTTGTTTTTAATTTTTGTTGCCAGTGTCTTCTGTTGTTAAAAACAACTCAACAAAACATTATCTCAGAATCGAAAGAGAGCATTCTTAATGTCTGTCCTGAATGTGATAATGCTGATTAAACCTTTCTTGTCCAAATAATTTGTAAACTTATGTGCTTATAATTTGTAAACTTGCCTGTGCAAAATCACATGTTCAGCAACCTGCCTGCAAGACCTGAATTCTGTCCGTCTTGTTCAATATCAGCTGGTACAAATTCTTTGGATCAACTTGCCATTGTCATTTAGGTTGAATTACTTCATGCATGAGAAATGCCACTGATTCAAATGGAATTAAATGTGTGGCACTGTTCTGTGGAAGAAAGATGGATTTTTCTTAGTTGTTTCTTTGATATCAGAAAATCTGACTGCTTTTTTCTATGCTTTTTAAGAAGGCAAGTTCATTAAATTACACAGCATATCACTGCTTGTGCCTTTCATTTGTATGTGTGGTCACTGCAAAGTAAGGAGTTGTTCCACAACTGACATTTTAATCTCAAGGTGCAAAACCATAGACACCTAAGGTGATGTTTTCTGGCTGTATGTCTTTGAAGCTAAACTTAATTTTCAAAGTTTTGGTTTTTGAAACTTTTATCTTGTCTATTGGTGATGTGTTAGCAGCCTCTGCCTGTGTTACCTTTCTATGCCTCTTGAGCACTTAGAACAAAACCATCTTAAAATTCTTCTTCAGGATGAATTTTACTAATGATTGACACCAAAGCTTAAGTGCAACATAAAGATAACAGTTTAGTCTGGCTCTGGACCTGAACATTCCAGAGATATATTTCATCCTGTTTAATTTGTATGGCCAGAGCCTTGGTATGTACTTCTCCTGGTTTATAAACCATTCTAGCACATGGTAAGTATGGAAAATACTGCATAGAAGAGACAATTTTTGTTGTTGCTTTAGATAGAAACTATTGACATTCACCTTTGGCTTAAATTGTGTGATAATTTCCTAGATTGCCTTTGATGGGCTCAGTTAGGATTAGGGTATGGGTCATTGATCTTCTGTACTGGGAAAGTGCCATTTGTCATTACTTTGTCATTACTGCTTACCTTAATAATTATCACAGAGGTAAAAAAGTGTAAAAATCATTGAACATATTTGTATCTAGGAGGCCTGATTTTTCATTTTTAAGGTGGTATTTTGGAACAATGTGATATTATTTGATAATTGTTTTACTTGACAGCTGCATTGTTTTAATTTTGCCTTTTTTGATGGCTTGGACTGCAGATGTGTGTTCCCATACTAAAAAAGCTGAGAGGAATGCAATAAAGGAGGAGTTGGTTTAAGTCAAATAATATGAATGTGTTTTGACGGTCCTACTTATTTGGACAACTGCTTTTTGTTAGCATTTCTTCATTGGTGTTTCATTTTGGACAATTCCGATGAAAAGAAGGTTGACAAATAAAGCCTGTACAATCATCAGGTATATAAACTTGGCACTTGACTCAAGCTTGATGTTTGTTCAATTTTCCTTCTATAGAAAATGTTTCTTGTGAAAAAAAGCCCAAATTATGTCTACGTTTGATTCAACAAACACAGCTGGTGTTTGCATCCTTGAAGTCCCTTGGGTTAGTTTGAAGCACTAGAAATACATCTGACATATTTCCATCCCTTCCTCACACTAATTTATACACTGAAGTGTTAGATCATGCAATTTCTGTAATTCTACATTTTCAGAATTGTGCTATAGCCTTGGGTCTTCCCTCTGGACCCCTCACCCTCAGCACAAGGTCTTTGCATCAATCTTCCTGAATATATAGCTGAATTTCATCACTCACTGAGGAAATTGTGATCCTGAAAATAGGAAAAAAAATACAGAGGCACCAAAATAATTAATTTGTGGAATAGGATTTTTTTTTCCTCATTAGGTGGAAAGAAAAAAATAGCATCAAAATGTTTTTGGTTTTTAATTAATGACTGGCAGAAAGGTGGACTAAGTATTTTTAATGCCTGTGCAAATCTATATTATGATGTAAGAAGAAAATTTCCTGCTGATCTGTAAATGTTAAAGAGCGATGGATTTTTCATAAAGAAAGGGAATTGCTTTTAAATATTAGCAACTACTTGACCCCAAATAGCAGAATCTCACACAGGAAATGAATTAAAAATCTCTCTTACAATATGAAGATGTGTAGTCATCCTGGAGTGAGTAGATTTCCTGTGGCCTTTTAGACACTAAGTGCAATAAAACAAGCATTTAAATTTTCTGTTTATGAAATTAAAGCTCATGCAGTTGTACTTCTATGAGTAAGATTTATGGTTAAATGTAATAGAAAGTGCAGGCCAGCCTGAGTCACAGCATCACTCCCTACAGGAGCCGCTGCCGTTGGTGGGCAGTGCTGCTGTCGCCAGTGGGACTGTTGAGTCTCTGGGAGGGCTGCACAGATGGGCTTTGCAGGTAGGCTGGAGTTTGTTCAGAGGGACTATGTCAACATTAATTCTGGCAAACTTAAACTGCCCCACTCTGAGGGTTATGTAAAAGAGAAGTTAAAATGTATTCAGTGAGGCTTGGTGTTGTGCTCACCTGTCTGTGTCAGGAATGCTGTGTGTATCATCAGTTTCATCACAGTCCATTCAGCAGCTCTATGTTTATGCAGAGCCTTTACGTGCACAGCACAATATTAATTCCAACAGCCTCAAAACTGGAACAGGTTTCTGCATGACTGTTTTCCCTTTTTCTTAGATCAACTCAGACCTCCTTACTTGTGCAATGGATCAAAGTGATCTATTGTGGCATGGGAATATTTCAAATAGTGTGGCTAGCTCCTGACTATCAATATTAGTCATTCACCAGCATGAATCCATACCAACTGTGTACAGAAGGGCAAACTAAACAATCTGGCATGTGATATGGTTTTCATATAGGTATGGAATAACTCTGTTTAAATCCTAATGTCATCACATGAGAATGAGCAATATTTGCTATTTTCTTTTCAAGAAGGCACTGGAACGTCACTTGTAATCCGGGGTGGAATCTCCTTAAAAGAGAAGTCCATGGTTTGGACTGATGTTTGTGGATCAAGACTATGCCCCAAGCCATCAGAATGTGGTTGCCATTGCACTGGGCAAATGTAAAGGGGTGTAAATGTTGAACTCATTCCACACAGACCCCTAGGATCTGAGTTGGCTAATGTTGCTTATGCCTCACTCTTTCCACTTTTACAGGGGACACACTCATACTAAGCTCAAAGAAGGATTCGAACTAGAAATAAGACAGACAGGATCTCTGCCTCCTAAATACCTACCCATCTTTTTTAATATGATGCTGTTGGTGTTGGCAGTTTAATGTTTTTCAGCCTTTGCTACACCAAATAATACAAAAAGCTGAGGGAGGTAATATGGAGGAGTAAAGAAAATAATACGTACTAAAATATGTAATAAATATGTATATTTGAATTAGAAGAACATAAACACTTGCACAATCCCAAACAAGTAAGTATTATTCCTACTAACCTTTATAGCAAATTTGCTGTTGATTCATTAGGGTCAGGAATTTACCTTGAAACAGAAATTGAGGTGGAGAGAGAAGTTAATTGGCAGTAGCTGTACTTGTCATCAGTGAAAGTGCAAATGGATTTTCTAATGCACGCTATTATCTTGAATATATGGTATGCTGTGGTAGCACACTGTGTGCCATATGCCTCACCCTTTCATGTTACTCCCCCTCATTTTTAATGACTCGCTCTGTATATTAAGTGTGGAAACTGTTCCAAAAGTGAGACTGGCACATTCTTTACACAGCTGAATTGACACGTCTGGAGCTGCCTCTGGCTACTGCTTGTAGACTGCCTTGCCTTTCTTTCATGGAGGATATGTTTTGCCTAATTTTAGTCATGGAAACCCTTCAGCGTGATGTTGTCATAGTCCTTGCGCAGTAGAAGGCAGCAGTCTGCCTCCTTGGCCATATAAGGCTTTTGTGTTGCTGCCATTTGCCTGCTCTGACATTACCTGAGTATCACATGCATTTCATTTTGTGTGAACTAAGCTTACCAAGGGGAAGGAGAAGGTTCCTGCAAGAGAGAAAACTATCCATCTACTTGGGACTTACGTAATGACAGTAATTAAAAATAACAATGAAGTAAGGAAAAGTAACTATAATTAATTCTATTTTATTTGATGTTCCCCCCACTGTAAAGAAGAAAATACCTCCATAATTTAAAAATAATGCAGCTCAGGCACTGGTAGTCAGGGGCAGGGTTCCATGAGCTGCTTTGTGCCAGAAAGCAGTACCAGGACGTCTGATGGCATTAGAGCTGGGTCTTCTCTGCTGCTGTGTCCCCAGAGTGGGGACTGTCTAATACCTAATTCCATGTTATGCCCTCTCTGTTTTGCAGACACAGCCACTTCAATAGTAGAGACCTGATAAATTCACTGCCAGGCGGCCTCAGTGTCAGAAAATGGTCCTGGCCACTTTTAATTTGCTTATATATTCTTATATATGAAAATATGCATATATAAGCAAACAAAAAATACACATTATATAAAACAAAAAACTTAGTTCTATAAAGAGAAGATTTACAAATCATATGCAGTTAGCAATTTATTTTGAATATCAGTGGCCCTGAAAGTGTAACTCCTGTTATTGTCTCTGAAAGTTGTGCTAAAGTTGTTTAGTCACTCAGGCACACACTTTGAAATACAAGTTAGTTTACTAAGTAAGTGCCTTTGTGGATCCTCAAACTGCAGTCTCTCTTTGAGTCACTTTTTGGACTGAGTTTTCATTTTCTGTCTGTTTTTAGAATGTCAACTCAGCTTTGAAACCTAAGTATGGTTTTTCTGAAGCCTATGTCAGCACACCTTTGCTTTCAAGCATAGATGCTCCATTTTAGAGAAAGCATAATTTATCATGTTTTCACATTTAAATAGGTTAGTTGGCACTATACAGGCCTACAATTTGTCTTCTTTACCTAAGCTTGACCTCTGCCAGCTGTGTATTCACAACTCTGCCTTAATAAAGCCAATTATTTTCTGTATGTATAGATTTTATAGTTGTGCTCAGAGCATCCTAGTACCTTCGTTTATTATGACATTCATTCCTGTCATTCTCAAATTCAGATTTGATGGTGGATTTTGACAACCTCTTTTAAACTGCTTTTAACTGTTTATTTCTCTTTCCTAACAGAAAACGTAAATATCTTATTTCTGTTTGTCTTATCCATCTCCATCGCTCATGTACAGTGTCTATCACTCCTTTTCTCTGACAGATATAGGGAAAGGACCAGAGTAAAAACAGTTTTGTTGTTGGTTTATTTCAGCAAGTTGCAGTCAACTCTGTCCATTACCAGTTAGTTGAGGAAGTATGAGAAATTGCTTCTAAAATGAAGAATAATCTCCCTCCTAGGTTTGGCTCACTCCTTAATCCTAATTGGTTTACTTTTACATCCAAATTTTTTGTGACACTGGTAGTTCTTAAATGTTTTTTGCTTAATTGCTTTGTAGTGTATAGAAAAAAAGGCATAATATAAGTAGTTGGCATTATGTTTATGCTTCATACATATTAATTATTTAAGTGTTTAAGTTTATTATGTTTTCATGTCAATTAATGACCTTTTTCTTGTGTCATGAGTCAGGAATAAGGAGAAACTTTATTTGCTTTCTCCATATTTCATCACAGTGCACATTTGTCATTGTTGGCCTGGTCCTTTCAGAAGATAATATTTTTTTATGCTTTCTGATTGTTGTATGTGAGGTGTCCAGCCCTTTGATCATTTACACTGCTTTTCTCTGAGCCTTGCCTAGTTCTGCAGTGTCCTTTTTGAGACTGGGTAATCAGAAGCACGTACAGCATTCCAGGTGAGACTCCACCACTGATTTATATCACATTACAATAGTTTCGGCATTATTCACCATCCTATGTCTTATCCTTCAAAACATCATGTCTGCTTTTTTTACCACAGCTCAGCACTGAGCTGAGGTCCTTAATGAGTTTTCTACAGTGATACCAGACTATTTTCAAAAGTTCATACAGTTAATTTACGATGATGAAAGTACACTCTTCCTTTTTTCTTCTGTCCAATGTGGGTTATTTTGTAAGTACTAACACTGAGTTTCATTTGCCACTTTGGTGATTACTTTGGTTTCTCTTGAAAACTTCTCACAGTCCTGTCTGGACTTGACCACCCTAAATAACTTTGAAGCACCTGCAGTTTTCCTTGCCGACTACTCAGCCTTTGTCCCAATTTCGTTTCAGTTATACTTGAAAAGAAACAAACACCTTGATTTCATACTGGTCAACTTACTTTTTCAGTAATGCAAACTGAGCATTCACCATTGCTGCTTTTTTTTTTCAGTGTATTAGCCAATTTTGATCATGAAAATAGTTCACAACTCACATTTTTAACAGGCTCTACCTATATCTTGAAGGGGACTTATTTGAAATCTGATTTTTTAGAATGTTTTATTAAGGTACACACCAACTCATGTTCTGTGCCTGGTGATTTGTAACACATGAGCTCCTGGCTTCTCAGAGTGCTGCTGCATAAATCTAGTTTTCAACCCCCTGCCATATTTTTCCATGGTGAAAAGAACAGAGGTCTTGTGTTCTTGCTGTGTTGTTCATATTGTTTCACCCATTTCTTAAGGTCTCTGATGATGCCTTTCAAGCCATTTGTCTCAGATTTTAACCTGTCCTTACTCTTACAGAATTTTCCTGAACATTTCCAGACTTTCCTGTTACCTTCCTAATCACTGTTCCAGAAATTTAAAATACTGGCTTTGCTTGTCCATCCAAGACACAGGGCATGGATTATTCCCTTTTCTATTTTTTTTTTTGTTATCACAGTATCTGTAGCCTGCTTTTAGATTTCACCTTCATTCTTTTCTTCTCTAGGGTAATCATTCTCAATATTGTTTTCAGAGTTCATGAGCTCTGTGTTTCCAATTATTATTTTTCTGTGTGTATCATTTTCAGATCATGCACAACTTCTGTGCAGTGCAGCTCTACAGACTGGACACAGGTGACACTTTTCCAGAGCTGAGCAGAGCCAAAGAAGGTAGCCACATAAAGCTTATCTCAGGCAGGCAGTTTCAAGCACTGGAAATCAAAAACATTGAGAGTGTCAAAGAGAAGGAAAGCCCCAAATCTGCAGTTTGTTCCACTAATGCTTCCAGGGGAAGGTTCCATTGATGTTCCCAGATATCTGTCATCACCTGATGTCTCTGAATCTCTGTTTGTCTCCTGAGACTTTGCTATCGGGACTGAAAAGTGCATTTGCAGGGAGAGGTTGCATGAATAGCTTCAGCAAGTTTGGCTTTGTTTACTTTTATCTGTCATTTTATATTATGATTTTGTTGAGCATCTCAGCTGATATTTTCACTGTAGAAGTGCTATGTCAGTATCATTCCACACAATGTTTAAAAGTCTATAAAAAACCTTAGGTAAATATCTTTGGGGGTTTTTTTAAAGATCTTTCAAGGATGATGATTATGAAAAAAAAAAGACTGTATTCATTTTATTAGTGGGCTGATTCTTCATCTTCCTTATTTGGGAAAGAGAAGGCCCATGCCTTCTCTGGTGTAAATTATTGGCTTAAACTTTTTCAACTTTTTAGTAAATAATTAGAAGACAGTTTTTACACCTGTTCTATTTTTGTACAGTAATGGAGGAAATATGTGGAAAATATAACCCTTGCTTTACAGATCCCACATAATTCAGTTTGCCTTTGAAGAGAGGTTGGCAAATTGTGATGGAGAAAGCTGTTTTTACGTAGTATGTATCAGATAGAAGAGGATTAGGTTGTAATGTATTTTAGGCATTGTAACTTTAAATAAAAGTCAGAATTTGAGGAACCCTTGTAAAGTCACTGTATTTATGTGAATTGAACAAGATAGAGTAGTCCTAATTTTGCTGACATTCGAATATTGACAAGGATTTTAGGATTGTCAGGTGCTAATGAGCCTGGGCTCTAAAACTTCACCCATTGATTTCTTGTGGGGAGGGTGGGAAGGAAGAATCTGTGTTGAAGTCTTAGGTATGAGAGCAATTCACACCCACATGCCCAACCAGAATTAAGTAGTTCTGTTGCTGATAACCACATAACTGTGGGGCTGAGCTTGCAATGCAGTGTGTGTTTGGAAAGCTATGTAAACCTCAAATGACCAGCTAGCATGTTGCTGTTTCCTACCCCAGGTACTGTTCTATCTATTCCCAAGCCAGCTAGTGTTTGTACATAAGGTGTAATAAGTCTCTTAAATGCAGTCTAAATACTTCAAGATTTCTGATAGTACTGTTGGAGGATTTCCATTAGGACAGTATGAGCACATTTATCTTTTTATTTTTAAACTATGTAGATATTTTTGGGAAATCTGTCTGTACAGTGGTTCTGCCTTCTGTTCCATGGGCTTGTAGAAAATGCATAAACTTGACCTGGTAACCTCTGATTTCCTGCATTTCAACTGCAACTGACATGCAGATAACTTTGCTCACACAACTGATATGAAATGTCTATATCACAGAGAATTCCAGAGAATTCCAGATAATTCTAATTCCAGAGAATTCCCATTACGGGATGGACAATATAGGTTGAATGTCCTTTGCATGTGCTGCACAGTACATATTTGTTCATTATGATAAGCTGCCTATAAACCCATCTGTATTAACATTTACCATCTGTTTTGCTTCTTGCATAGTCAGATGATGTGGCTGTCTGAGAATCAGTGAATTATTCTACCTGGCAGTTTTATCATCCTTGGTTTTGTTTGCATAAGTCTCCCCTCCTATTTCTAAACATACCCTGCTAGTCTTGTTAACTCTATAATTGACTTCTATCACCTATCAGCTCTTACTAAATATGCATAGATATAATTTCAAAGATAAAATTCTCCCACTTTTTACCAGTCTGAACATCTGTGAATTTTGGATGTCTACATTTATTTCTCACCCTTAGGACAATGTTTTCCAAAAGGGTGCATTAATGCTTAAGGAACATATACAACACATCTTGGCGGGTACACAGGTGATTACTGTAATTAGGAGAGGAGAGCCCAGTGCATAATGCACAAGTAAACACATTCAGAAGTAACTGCTCAGCAATGGATTTAATTGTGTGACCATGTCCCAACCACAGGCATTTTGCAGAGCTCTGAGATTTTGATGGTTCTGTGCCAGCTGACAGTTGCTGAAGACTTGTTCCAAGGTATTCAACACTTAGCTTTTGGGAGGAAACTCTCACTTGTGGATCTGCTGCTCTCCCTCTCCTTCCCTTTCCTACAACCAATTTTCAGCAACGAGCTGTGTTGGACTGTGAGCTCCAAACCCATCCTGTGCAGTAAGATCCCTCTGCAATTATGGCACAGGACATGCTGGGCTGAGCCAGTTTAAGCTGCTCCTGAGGATCTAGCCTGGGATCTTCTTGGTGTAGCAGTGTCCACGATTACCAGCTTGACATGAGTTAGGCTGTAGCCTGAAGAGCTCTGTGCCAGCACCACGGTGCTCCCAGCTCTGGAAGTGGCTCGTGTGGAAGCATTTCTGCTGTCCCTGCAAGGCACTGCTTTGTCTGTATTGACACACTTTTTTACCTCTCTGCTAACTTTGCTTTTAATCTCTGGCTCAATTTATGCTTTACAGCCTTAATTGTTATCTGTTTCACTGTGTCTCTTGAGAAACATTGTTCTTCCAAGTCTGTGAATGTGTGGAAAAGGGTTTATGATGCCATGTGTAACAGCTATTTCATTCTGTTTGGGCTAAATCAATGCAGCTTGTTAGCATTTTTTAACTAATGTATTTCAAGATAGATCTTACTTCAAATGTATAAGACAGGTATGCCATAAAGCTGAGATATAGGGCACAAGAGCAAAATTGAATACAAAATCCATGTTGTTGCAAAAGTATTCAATGATAAAAAAATGTCCATTCCAAAAATGTTTGTTTCAGCAATTACTGTTTCAGCTGCATGTCTTTTGCCATGATAGGTTCTGTCATGACAGCAAATATAAATACCCTTGCTTTTTTAGGTTTATGATGAGATAACTTACACATCAGTTCTGCCCATGGGCCTATTCATTTTCTATTGCACTATTATGCTCATGTGACATCAGTCTGACTGAATGCTTTTTCTTTTGTTTTATTCTCATTAAGCCAGATGTCCATATTTGTAGACTAATTTAGAAATGTGAGGCGGAATTTATTCCTTAGACAAATGGAGCCATCTGCTCCATAGTGGGATGACAAGGTCTGGGACTGAGAATGAGCCTGCAGTTCACAAAAAAAAAAAAAAAAAAAAAAGTTATCAGGCAGAAAGATTAATCCTTCTTCCTTAGGAAAAAAATAATCCCAGCCTGCTGACTGATATCTGTGCTGGCATCTGTTGTGATGCTAAACTGCTTGTCATGACATGATGACCAATAAATCCAGGTGACTGAAACCACCAGGTTCATATTCCTTGTCCCTGGGATGTAAGCTAATCTTATAGCTAGTATAACTCGAATATTTGGAAATAATGCTTATGCAAAATTGATTTTAAAGGAACAGGAGAAAAATGACAGAAGCTTGCTGTAACATGCTTCATGCAAATGGAGTTTCTCCAGAATGCTGATAGGTTCTGATAAATCCATTCTTCTGCAAGGCAGATGACAACAAGCCGATTGAGGAATTTAACTTCTCAGCTCATTCCTTAAGCAGGCATCGCTCATATTTAAATAGATGTATAATTAGTATCTCTCTGGATTCTGTAGGTAGGTGTTACCCTGCCAGGGCCATTCCTGTTTGATTCTGGCTGCAGTGAAACAAGGGAAACCAGAGAGCTGATGACATTAAAGCGGGTCATGTCTGGTGTACAGTTTAGCTGTATAAGTATGTCTGATTTGATTTTATTGAGAAAATATTAATATTTTGATCACATGCCAGAAATATGAGATTAACTCGTCTAATTAATAAAAAGATTAAAAGGCACATAATGAGGCACAAAGCTCATAAGTACATACACCCAACACAGCCCCAGCATCCACCTACATTGGAGGGCGTAGGAGGCCTCACAGATTCTTCATCAGAATCAGATAATTGTTTTCCACACTGGAAGCAAACTCAGATCTTAAGAGGGTGTAGATGTCTGAAGTCTGAAGAAATTTAGGGAATTTCCTCTTACATCCACCAATGTTTACATGAATTCAATTTTAATAATTTCAGTATCTGTGCTTTTATACAGGTAAGATTAAAATTTAAATTTTAAAATTTTTGCAGCAGTATGAAGTTCCACTTGAGCTTAGCAATGAGGATAACTGATTTAAACAGCACTTGGCAATAGCTTTCTGGATAAAGCAAACTAGAAATATTTATTTGGAATCATCAATCTTTCAGGTTTTCAACCTCTAAGTGTTGCATGACACAGTAATGTGAATTTATTTGATTTTGATTCACCGTAATTTCTCTGATTTTTAAAACAGATTAATGTCTTCTGTCATATTTAAAATTAGGCTGTATTTCTTTTTAGAAAGAAATGCAATTTTTCCACTTGAAGTGTGATAATTAGGGCTATCAGTATTCTTAAATTATTGTCACAAGTTGTCCACAGAGATAACCATATAATAAATTCTAATATTCTAATATTCTAATATCCTGCTCATAACTGTAGAATAATATTCTAATTTCTTTTTTAAAATACAGTGAATCGGTCCTTTTATATATTCTAATTTGCTGTGAGCAGCAATTAATTTGAATATTTGTTCACAACAGACTACTTAGAGAGCAAAACTGGTTTTTTTCACTGCAAGCAGGAAAATTCTTGTGTCTCATTGTGACATTGATCATACAGCATATGGCAAAGACTCATCGTTTGGGCTCAGCCCACTTGTTAAACAAGTGAAAAGTTGAATACATACATAAACTTTGGTCTGGTTCTGCAAACATGCATTGCCAGAGTACAGCTTACCCCGAGTCTTGACTACTAAGGTGTATATATATACATTAGGATGTGGATTCCCAAGCTAAGTGGGAGAGGTTTCCAGTGTTGCATTAGGAAGCTCACAGGCCAGGTTTCATGCTCTTGTGAAATGCTCCTGTTGTGAAGGGGTTTTGCAACCTACATGCATTGACTCCCACAGATGATCAATGCAAGAACTCTTTCTTTAGGCATCTCTTTTCCCAGGGGTTTGTAATTCCACTCTTCTCATTTTGGGATAAAGTCTGGACAAACAGGATCATAAATTCAGATGTCATCTTCTAAATGATGAATTAGGCAAGAAAGTGAATTAGGCTGATGATGAATTAGGCAAGAAAGTGAATTTTAAAAATTTAATCTATCCATTTAATTATTTATTTAGGTTAATACTTATCTTTAATTTTAAGAATAGTTTGGTGTTCCAGAAATGTCAGCAGAAGACCTCCCTCTGACTTTACCAGAGGAAATGTTTTGTTTTTATTAACTGTATTTAATGTAAAATCCTTGAAAAGCCAAAGAGACCCATCTGAGTTTTTCTTTGAAGCTTTAAGAAATGGCTGGAGTTAAAATATAACACTTAACTGCTCCAGCAACTGGGAATCTTCCTGCAGCATAAATTCATGGCTATCCTGGATTCTGTCAGCAGAGTATTAACCTGACAATAAAAAGTCCTGCAGTGGTGCTCATGAATGCTGCTTCTTGGGTGGGAAGGACATCAGGCGGAAGGGTTTTATTGAGAGTGCCAAACTATATTTAACTGTGTAATGAAAAGGGGTGGAGTTTCAAAAATTACTTTTTGTTTCTTTTAAAAATATTTTCCTTCTAGTAATTTTGGCCAGATTTTTTTTTCCTTCTTTCTGCGGTGAGTCACAGGAGGCCAGTGTAATTGTGGCATTCTCTTATATACATTCTCTTATATATATTAATGTGTTAGGTGGTGTTGCTACAGAGACCCAGCTGGCTGAGGGAAGCTCTGTCCATCTGCAAGTGTGATCAGCTTACTCAGTGTTTGCTGGTGGACCAACAAATGCACAAGACTCTTCTGTCCTGGTAGCTCCAGCAGCACTGATTAGGGCTCAGTCTGATCAGACCTACTTGGTTATTTACCTCTGGAAGGTAGGGAGGACTGCAGTGGGATGCACAGTAAAACAAATCATCAGTCTGGAGGAAATGGGACGTACCAATTCCACTTTGCAAAAGACTATTAGAGAATTCATACTCCAATGTTTGCAACCTTCTTTATTTCTAAAGGAGTTTTTTGGTTGGATAGGAAGGCTGTTGTTTTTTTTAACAAGCAGTTTTTACTATATTTCTTAAAATTACCAGGAAAATAGTCATAAGAACTGTTACAGTCATAGAACCAAAGAATGGTTTGGACTGAAAGGAACATTAAAAATTGTCTAGTTCCAGCCCCCTGCCATTCACAGGGAGCCTTCCACTAGACCAGGCTTCTCAAAGCCCCATGCAGGTTGGCCTGGTTACTTAACCATGGCTTATTGGCTTAGCTACCTCAGGGCTTATTGAGGTGTTCTGGTATTTTTTTTTTGGTGAAAGTGACAACTGGTTCTGCTGGGTTTTTTTCCTGCTACTCCAAATACTTTGTTTCTTCTGTAACCAAAGTATTTTTCTCACATACAGTGACACTTCATAACAGATTTTACCCCAAATTTCAGTACATGTATTTTGCTGCTTAGCAGTTTATGTGTATAAAAATGTGAATCCATTTAGTCAAAATGAGAGTAACATTGTAGTTGGTAACTTGGAGCTGCTGGGAATTGGTATTATCTCAATCAACTGGTTTGTATGATTTATTTTTTAAAAAGTGATATAAGCATTCTAAACCTAGAGAAGATAAAAACCAATATTAGCTGAAATAATAACAGCTCCTGTAATGTGGCAGCCCTTTTTTCTCCACAGTGGATTTTGATAAGAAAGTCACTGTTCTGAAATATTATTCAGGGATATTATTGTAGTGTTTGTGGAGAGTTCTAAATCTTTTTGACAGGACTTTGCAAAATGTACAATGTTGATTTTCTGCACATGATATCAACAAATTCTACAGTGGTTATAGCCCATTTGTTTATTATAATAAAAGAATGGGTGCATTTGGAGGCTAAAAACTGTGAGCTGGATCAACTTTCTAGAGCTGTGCAGCCACAAGGTAAAAGTGAAGAGATGTATAATTTAATATTTGTTAATCAAAAGCATAGATTACCACCTTGTTTTAAATGAATGCGGTGTCAGTAATCTTGCTTAGCATACTGTGAAAAAATAGCATGTATAGAAAATGCTTAGAATGAACTTTGTCAGATATTTTTTCAACAAAGCTCTTAGAAGGTGTGGTGATGTGATATTTTGAAAACTGTTAAGGAGCACTGTTAAGGGTCTTATTTCAGTCCTTACTCAGAGTTTCGGTTGTTGGCTCTTGTGTGAGTCAGTCCAGGCAGATGTCTCCCTGCTTGCTTGCATGGACCTCACTGGGACTGCTCGGGTGCTTGAAGTTATTCCTGTGTTATTAAAATGATCTAGATGAAAATCTAAGCCCTGGGCTCCAAGCTGTTAGCTGAAGCCTTAGGGCTCTAAGGCTGAGACTTAGAAGCTCATGTTTGTTAATGAACATCATTCCATTAGCCTTTCTGGGAATGCATTATAACCTTGCCACCTGGGCAGAGCTTGTGCATTGTCCAACCAATCAATTGCTGCTGTTTCTAGATGCACAGGACTCCGTGCAGCTTGGAAAAGAGACTCCTTCAGGAAATCCCCTGGACATTAAGAACTCTTCAGTAACCCTCACTTTCCTGTCTCATGACCATAATCTTCACTTTCATATTAAATTAGAAATAATCTAATACTTTTTCTATTACAGAGTGAAAAGATGCCTGCCACAGTGGAATATTCCATATCAAATCTTACAGCAGGGCTGCCTTTGTGCCTGCTGTTCTATCAGTGGCCCATTCTTTTTGTCTTCTTCAAGTATCCCTCTTACTTCTCAGCACATTCTGTGGTCTGTATGGAGTTAGACTGCCTCCTGCATGACCATGTCCTTCTTATGCAGCTGAGCAGTCATTTCCCCACTGCAGTTACATTCTGCAAGCCTCTTGCAATAACATGTGTGGTGTCCTTTTTCCTAAAGCCCACTCTTAGGGTGGGCTTCCACAGAAGGAGCCAATCTGATAACCGTATTTTTGGTACAATTAAAATCAAGTAATTGAGAACATAAGTGTGAGGAAAATAAATGTAATTTGAAGTGAAGGGTTTTATAAAGTAAAACTTAGTTTCATATAACCCTCATAAACGACTTTTCCTTTTACTATCTATGGAGTATTTTAAAAATCTGCATTATAAGGATAAAGTAGATTTGAGAGGTAATGCCAGTGCTGTCTGTCTCTACAGACAGTGAGAGACCTGTTTAATTGAGTGCTTACCAGGTTTGTTTCAGCACCTCAGGTCACAGGTCATGGAAATGTGGTTGAAACTCTGTAAGTTTCTAGTCACACTTTGTGCTCCAAGGAAGACTATCAGCATTAGGTCAGCAAAGGCTTTGTCTAGCCAAGTCTGAAAAACCTGCAAGGACGTAGATTCCACAGGTTAGCTGCCTGTTCTAGTGCCGCTCTGCTGTCATACATGTAGAGCCTTTTTAGAGCAAGTAAAATTCACAGCTATAGTAAGTCTGTACCAAGTCCAAAAATATTTCTCAAAAAAGAGAAAATACATTCATAAACATTTTAGTCTGCCATAAGCCACTGATAATACTTAAGGAAGTGGAATGTAGTGAGAGTGGTACTACATGATCATGGGAAAGGTTGCTGGATAATTAACAATGCCTTCCCATTATCAATTATAGTTCAGCTCTACATTTTGACAAATTCTTAGGAAACTATTTCCATGAAATATTCTTTGCTTCATAACTGGCAATATCAAACAGCCATTTCTTAAATAAGTTAAGTGGTGGTGGAAAGGTGCTTCTCAAAGCTGTAAAGAATCTTCAGTACTGAAGAAAAGGTTTTTTATTCCCCTATGCCAACATCGGCATCTATTGCAAGTATGAGAAAGTTCAAATCGAAACACAAAATGCCAGATTTTTCTGCCTTTTAAAAACAGCAATGCCACAGCAGAAATCATTAATTCTGAAACTTTTTGTGAAGCCAGTACAATTTTCTGAAAAAATACATGTGTTTCACAATGTAAGCAGCTGGAAATTTTTTTTATCCTGTAGGAATGTGTATCTTTCTCTGATCTTGACAACCTTGATTATAAACAAGGAATACAATTTGTAACATGAAAAACTTTCCTCCTTTATGCATATTCATTTGCAATGTGTAGCTGTCTTCTTATATTTTGTTCTTAAACATGTTGTAATTCACAGCTTACCTGAATTCAGGAAAAAATGTTTGGACTGAAAAATTGTCAACCTCTTCCAGATACCATTTGGTGCCTCAGAGAGAAAATAGAATAAGGTGTTTTAAAAAGCATGGGAAGGACTACAAGTATTAGAAGCCAAACCCTAGAAACTTTGATGATGAGATAATGACTATTTTCATATTTTCTTGTGGGGTAGCAGTCACTGTGCCCTCTGCATTTTGTTCCTGAGAGAAATGTCAACAATGTCTCACAATTCATCAAGGAGATGTCCATGTGTTTTTCCTCCTTGTGAAGGAACAGGGTCTTTCTAACTGGCTGAGTAGCTGCATCTGTTGGGCTATCCTTGCTGCACTCTTTCTTATTGTTATTATTCAAAATTATAGACTACAGTTTCTGTAACTGATTATCTTTAAGGATGTGATCCAGCCTTCATTGAAGCCAAGGGAGAAATGTGACTGGTTGAAAGAGAATTATTGCTATAAATGAACTATAAGACTGTGTGGGCTTCCAAGGGTAAAGCCTACTTGAGAGTCCACTTCGAGGGTGGCATTCTAAAGGCCTTAATTTAAATTCCTTATTGTGCATCTGAGTAGACTGCGTGCTTCAGATAAATGTGGAGAACATTTGTGCTGTTAAAACAGGGCTATAATCCACCATAAAATGTGCAGCTTTTAATATTTAAAAGCAACAAACTCAGTGTTTCAATCCATCACCCTAAAGTAGTGTGTCTCTGTTGCCACACTGAACCGTGTTATTTGTTGAGGAAAGTAAAATTGCATCAGGAAGCTAGAAAAACTCACGGAGTTCACAGTCATATGCTGGTGCTATTTAGGCTTTCAAGCTGCATAAAAAGCAATTCCACTGATAGTTATTGTTCATTAAACTGAAAACTCTTTTACATATGATTTGTATTACAGAAGTTGGTGTTTCCTTTTGCCTTTCACAGGCTTGATGTTCACCTAATGCTGTTTGCACATAAGCATTTTTAATCAGACTGAAAATCTGCCAAAAGAACTGAGGCTGGATCAGCCCCAGCAGTATCATCTCCAGGAACTGTGTGAACTTAGGTGCCTTGAATTTTCAGCAGCATCACATTTACTTTTCTATTAAAGTGGTTTCACTACATTTTAAAATTAAAATCTACCCCTTTGTTAAGTAAAAGGCATGTGTGAAATTTTCACCATCTTTATCTATCTTTATGGAAGGTATTCTATCATAAGGCATATTTATTCCAAATAGAGGATGGGTGAGTAATCACTGTCCCTTACATAGTGATTGCCTCTGTCTTAGTAGTTAAGGTCTTTAAACAGGCTCTTGTTAAAATGCTGAAATGCAAAAGTGTAATCCAAGTATAATAACAGTGGTATGTAAAGATGAATACACTTTAAAAAAAACCTTCCTTCTTTAAATTTCCCTCCCTAGTATCTCCTTTCATGGAAAATTTCCTATACAGATGATGCAGCTGACAAAAGTCTGAATTCAGTGGGTAGAACAAATGTCACTAACTAAAGCTTTAGGCATTAACAGCCTTAGTCCAAAAGCTGGAGCAAGGCAGAAAGGGCCATGTCCCTTTGATTTTTTTGAGTGTGCATACAGATAACAAAGGTAAAACAGTGGCATCTCCCTATCTGCCAGATGGTACCATGACACTTCACTTGCAATAGCTTTAAATGAGAACAGAAAGAAGCAGAAGGAAATATTTTTTTCTTGGCTCTATGACTTGAGAGAACTAACTACCTTAGAAGTTTGAACTGGTGGGAGAGCAGCATTGTAAGACGAGAGAAATAGAGAGTGAAAGCCAAGCCACAAATAACTGCAACATCGTGATCCCTTAAGCCCCACAGTTAAGAAAGGAAGAAAAAAAAAATCTCCTCGTTGAGCATTCAGGGCGGGCAGGGGAAATAAAATGGGTGAACCGCAAGATGGAAAACCGGTTCCAGACTGTGATGTTCTAGTGACGCAAGCCGAGAAAGGTGCTGCGGCACAGCGGCGCTCTCCTGAGACCCGGCAAGAGTCATTCCTATAGGAGAGAAACCACATGAAGACAGTGAGTAAGGGAAATTTCAACAGTAAAGTGGACTGGAAGAGACTGAAAATCCAAGCTGTTTTCGTAAAGAAATTCCGTGTCTGAGTGGAAAACAATGAGCCCTTATCCGCAAGTGAAATGACGATTGAGCACGTACTGGGCGTTCTGCTCAACGGCTGACAAAGGAAAGGAAAAGAAGTGGAGGGGAAAAGATAAGTAATCCTATAAAAAATTCTGCTTGGGTGAAAGCAGAATGCTGGTAGGGAAAATTTAGTGAATATGTCCACAGTGGACATGGGTAAATGGAAGATTGGAGTGTTTCTCATAATGAAGAATGGATCAATTCCTGGATCAAACTCTGTCTCAGGTCATTTTAGATCTATCAAGAGTGGCCTGAAACCAGAGGTACCAGATCCTCTGTCACCAATTAGGAAGGATTAATCTCTACTAAGTGATTTGTAGATAATCCAAAGAAGTAATTTCTTTTTCTTTTCTTGATAAGAGACTCTCCTTGTCTAAGTTAAAAAGCCTGAATCATGGTGACTGATAAGAGATGGGAGCCATCTTCTCCCCATTTGTCTTCATAGAAGATCTTTCCCTTAAATGTTGAATATGATTCTTGATCAGGATGATTGTAAAAGGTTAGATGAAAAGTCATCTTGTTTACAGATGCCAGCATTAGTTCAGTTGGCATTAGCATTGTGTTAATAACACTCCAGATTTTGGGTTTGATCCTCATAGGCTTGATGCTCCTTGTGAGTCCCTTCCAATTCTGAATATTCTGTGATTCTGTAATAAGGAATTTACCATGTGGCTTTTCTGAATAAGAGGAATTGAAGAGTCTCCGGACTAGTCTCTCAAACTGTCTGTTCTGAGATTATAACTTCAAATCCATATAAATGAAGTGTTTTTTTAAAAACTATATGTCTTGAAAACCACTACATTTTTACTTCTTTTGTTGTTGTTGTTCCTTTCTTGATTACATGAGACCTCCCTTTAGGTTCTGAAGACTGGAACTCACAACAGGAAGTTAAATTGTTACATTCTTGGTGCAGATTTGCCTCCTTCCCTGAGATAGAAAATTTATACTAACTAGGTATGGCTTAATTGAATCTTTTCATACTTATATCCTGTAATGTCTGATCACTTCTATGAGTGTGTAGTCATGGCACCACAGAAAACTTTGTGCTTAATACTAAGCATTTGCAAAAATTCTTGGAACTAGGTTAGGGTGCATATGAGGAGCAAACAGAAGTGAATCTGAAGTGAAAAGAAATGTTAAGAAGACTGAGTTCTAAAATTTGCTATTTGTAATGAAATGTGAATTATAACATACTTAGTTGACGTTGATGATATATTGTTCAAAAGGAGGTAAAAAATGCCTGTTAAAAGCCTTTATTCCCAGAAATTTTGCATATGTAGACATGGAAAAACAGGCAGGTACATTTACACAAACTGGTAGACAGTTTTTCATTGAATGTTCTCTTTACAAGTGCATGAAGGACATAGTACTTCCACTTTCAGATTGGTCCTAATTCGCTGATATATTCCCAAGTTTTTACCTGTACAATTCATTCATGTGAGCAGGTGATTTCCTCTTACCCTCCCAAATAACCTTGGAATGCTGTAACCAATTAGGTCTTTACCTGATTCTGCAATTTGCTGTGCCCTCCATCCCTTTGCTGCAGTGGAGGCTCTGTGTGCTCTCTCCCCAGTCAGAAAACAAACAGTGAAGAGTGCATACACTGGGGACTGGGCGTTGATATCTTAGGATCACTGACATCTTAATCTTAAAAAAAACCCCACCCTATAATTCCTTCTTGATTGGTGAACTAACCTCAAACAGGGTGAATAGAACTGTGGCCTCTTTCTGAGTATGGAAATAGAACAAATATTTCTGCTCTTTTCTTCACATTAAGAGACACTTTGGAAGCCTTATGGCTGTATCAGGGTATATCTAAGTGTCAGATCTATCCCTCCTTGTTACCAGACAGGCCAAAGTCCAAATCCTGGGCCATGCCTCTGTCAAAGCTGTAGCGTCGTATGTGCTGTCTCTGGAAACAAAAACATCTCTGCAGAAGAGCTCTCTCAAACTTCTTTTTCCCTTTTTGACAATTTCATAGCCTTTACCATTCCTGCGTGTAACCCCAGTCTCTGCATGGAAGAGACTGGAGCCTCCTATTGGGAAATCCACATTTTCAAGGAGAGACAATCTGATCATGCCAGGTGAAGGAGGAATGTTGGTATCTTATTATGAGGATTTCACATAGCAATACATGGTAAACAGATGGGAATGACCAAAAGCCACAACGCAAGCTGGTGTCCATGCCCATATCATTCATGCACTTTTAAAGTAGATACTTTGCCTACAGATTCAATCCTAAAGTTTGATCCACAGGTGAGTGGACACAATTAATTAGTGGGCCTAAGTGCATGCTCAGCTGGAAGAATGAAACTTTAACTAAACTTATTTTATGCGATATGTCACAATAAGTCATACTGGGCCTAATGAGAAGATCAAACCTATTTCTGTGTGTCAGTGCTTTGCTGGATTGTAGTACTCCAGACTTCCAAAAATTAAACTGCAAAATGTTTAACTACTGATACTGAAAGCCAAAGTTGAGGTTGCAAGTACAGAATGATCAAGTCAATCTATCTCAATAAACAGCAATAAAGATATGAATTCTTAATGGGGGATTACTGGGAAATGTATGTGTGTATGTATATGTATATATAATTTTCACTTAGCCATAGTGAGATTGCATTTGGAGTGCTGTGTCCAGTTCTGAGCTCCTCAGCACAAGAGAGACTTGAAGCTCCTGGAGCAGGCCCAGCAGACAGCTGTGAAGTTGATCAAGGAAGAGAAGCATCTCTCTTAAGAGAAAAGACTGTGGGAGCTGTTCAGTCTCAGGAAGAAACAACAGAGAGGGGACCCATCCCCATCTGTCAGTGTCTGCAGGGAGGGGTCGGAGCAGGGACCGGGCTCTGCTCGGTGCTGCCGAGCAAAAGGACAAGAGACAGGGAGAGGTGCACAGGAAATTCCACCTGAACATGAGGAGGAACTTCATTACTGTGCAGTGCCCAAGCCCTGGAACAGTTCGCCCACAGAGTCTCCGTCTCTGGAGATATCCCATTTTTTTGGATGCAATCCTGTGCCATGTGTTTTGGGATGCCCTGCTTGGGCAGGGGGGTTGGACCAGGTCCCACAGTGGACCTTCCTACCTGCCCCATCCCGTGGTCCTGTGACTTGTTCCTTGTTTGGTTACCATTTATATCTCATCATTAGTTAGGTATTGCTAGCTTTATCAACAGTGGGTTTTGTGTTAGGGACATGTGTCCTTAGGAATGAAACAGAGATATTCAGAGAGATTATTGAAGTAATGCCAAGTAAAAGAAATTTGTCCCTGTAAAATATATTAATTATTCATAATGCAATTAAAGTGCTTAAAGCTAAATGAAGTTCATCTCATGTTTGTTAGTATGTGATATGAAAATATTTTGGTTTTTTAGCTGAGTAAATGAATTTATTTAAATGAATAATTAACACACTATACAAGGAAATAGAATCAATATTTTAATCATTTTAATTACAATTAAGTTTTATATATCACTGTTTTTACTTCGACTTATTTAATCTTGATAAATATAATAAGAACCATTTTTTGAACCATTCATTTACATTTTTCTCGGCTGAAAGGAATAGAAAAGCAAATATATGGCAGAAATAAATATCAGGGAGAAGTATGGAAAATTTAAATCACTTGACATTGTATTTGTTTATTATTCTGTATCCTGTCAGCCATAGACCACCCAAAGACACTTTCCTTATGAGAAACTCAAAAAGAGATGATATATGCTAGAATAGAATCTTAACTGAAATTCATTGCCCTTGAAGAAGAGGCTGCAGAGAGTGAGAAATAATTACCAGTAATTAATCTGAGAGCCTAACAGAACAAAGAGATCTACACAGTAATTTTGAGAAGTAGCTATTAAAACTGTTCTTGGAGGAAGGAAAGAAGGAAGGAAATTCTTTCATTCCTAGTGTACAAGGAATTCAAATTCTTTGGGGTTTACAATGAAGGGCAGCCAAAGTTTTTCTGTAAAAAGAAAGAAAGACCTGTATTAAATAAGTACTTGCCTCTGAGAATGAAATTTGTGGAATTGCATATAAAGAATCATGTATTATTCTCAGCTATATTAAGATGCTGCAAAAATAGGACAGCACTTAAGAGTGCTTTAAATTAAATTAAATTAAATTAAATTTATTTTATGTGTGTTTCAGTTTTATGTATTCAATTTTAATTTAATTGAATGTAACAGAAAGACTTCTGATGACTTCTCTATACTTTGGATTAAATATAACACTTAAAAGAGAAGTTTCCATTAAATGGTGTTCACTTACTTTTTCATAGCATTAGATAGTGTGACTCACTATCGGCATAATATAAATAAAAATCTGGGATCAGAGACTTCTAATTTCTTAAATGATAAAATTAGTTTAATAAATATTATAGTTAACCAACAGAGTTACATTTTAGTAGTTAAAAACTTAAAAAGTGTTCAATTATGACTAATAATTTACAGTTGTGTTAAATGTCTTAATGACACATAAAATTTGTCAACACATGCCAAATAGCCAGCAGTTTATTTTAAATCTCCTTGCCTCATGGTTTTTAGGACGAAGTCACATATGCAGATACTGCTACACTGTGGAGATGGTCTGTGTCTTTTGATTGCCAGAATTTTCCATTCTAAAGGTCTCTTGCAACAGCTTGTTGCAGAAGCTTCACACACACACATCTGCTCTATGTAACAGCAGACACATCTCTTTATGTTGTAGAGACAAAATGAGAACTGGAGGCTTTCATATAGGATGGACTTCAACAGGGTGGAGTAAATGCTGGTGCCACAACTTGGCTGAAAACACCTCTCCTGTTACATGGTACAGCTAAAACTTCCCCTGTGGATGTTATTTTATGTTACTTAAAATTCCAGACAGAAATATGCAATTTCCCATCCATCCATCCATCCATCCATCCATCCATCCATCCATCCATCCATCCATCCATCCATCCATCCATCCATCCATCCATCCATCCATCCATCCAGCCATCCAGCCATCCAGCCATTCAAAGATATACACATATACTTGTTTACGTAACAAGTTTTGAAAATTTTCAAAAGTGTAGAATACTACCAGAAAAGTGTAGAATACTATCAGAGTGCAAGTTATATTGGCAAATACAGGGCTTAAAACTCCAGTGGGATTGAAAGGACAAGATAAGCAACCATAACTAGTTGAAGATGTCATTTCAAGGGAGTTGAGCTGGATGGTCTTTAAAGGCCCCTTCCATGTCAATTAATCTATGATTCTACAATTCTGTAATTTTTATGATTCTATTATTCCAATGAAAATAATTTCAATCATTAAGCCAGTTCTTGAAGTAGATTAAAAGAATATCTGAAATTTAGTTTGTTGTTCAATCTCTCACAACTGAGACAAGCTTCAGGCACTGTAAAGGATTTCTATATCAGTTTTTGTTTTCTTAGTCAATGATTTTTTACACAAGGTAAGAGAAACCTTAATGAGAATAGCAAACCCTCATTCTTCCAGAACCCCATGATTATCACTCATGCTACTCCTTCGTGTTTCCTCTTTCTGTACACCTAGAGAAAAATTATCATGACCTTGGACTTTCTGTCAGTGAAAAATCCTCAGATATTAACCTTGCTTAATTTTGCTAGTGTTACTTAGGCTTGAAATTTTTTTAGCATCATCTTACTTTTTCCGCTATATTGTTTTCAAAAATAAGTTCGCTGAGGATTTCCTTGGCTGAGGTTTACTTCCATCTGTTCTGTTGGTCAAGTTCTAGGTTCTTACTGCAAATTCACAAGAATTATTCTTTGACTATTTTAAGTAATTCCTTCACAACTGTAGTTTATATTAATGAGTTAATGTTTTAAATCACATTATAAATGTAGTTTCATTAAAAAAAAAATCATTTGATAGTCAGTCTTGGTGCCTGTGTCAACAGGAATGTGAGAATAAATGTAATGCTTAGTGTGTTCTTATTCCTCTAGTAATTTTTTTTAAGTTTTTTTTTTCCAAGATCATACTTTTTAGAACAGATTTGGAAAATCGAGTGCTCCTGTTTCTATATCCTGTATCCTGAAGCACTGTCTGTCTTTATTTCGGCATGGCAGCCCTGTTGTGTCACAGCTCCACTTACGATGTTTCATTGGCTGAGAATGTAGAACATGTGGTTTTGGCTGGGATCATTCCCCAGCTCGCTGAGACACTGTTGCATAAAATGCCAGGGGTATTTTTCTGCTGTTTCATCCACTGACCTCAGAGACAGGAGAACTGAACCAGTTCTCCCATACGAGTGGTAATGCTTGTGTTATGGTTTTGCTTGGCTGGAAAACTCCTTGGGCACATCACAATTTTGTCCCAGCAGAGCAAACCATGAAATGTAACAAGAGACTTGGATAACCTCTAGCCTCTGCGTGCGCATGCTTTTTTCCCTAAAGAAATAAATGGAATGATGCTTTACACCTCATTACCACTGTTCCTGAACTGAGGCTGATTCACAATCCACTGCAGTCAGTTTTAGGACTCTGCTTTACTCATGGGTCCATCCTCAAGTGTGAATTGGAAGAGCTTACAGTGCTCTAGTTCCTGATCTAAGGACGAGAGGTGAAGGATTTAAATCTGGTTCCCATATATTGCTGAACTGCCCATTTTATGTTTCCCCTCCTACCTACTTCATTTTCTTTATAATTTTCCTAATACAGGAAAAAGAACTGACATAAATAATATTAAGTATTATTTTTCATATTATTTCTTACTGTGGGTTTTTTCCATCTACATCTGCTTCCTTTATTTGTCATGTTATTGATTTATGAGTTGAAAATTCAATCACAATATTTTTCAACGACCATTGAAATTCTTCTATAGTCTCCAGTGCACTCTGAAATACTTCTGAACGCTGCATAACTTCTTGTAATTTATCATGTGGTAGAGAGGCATTAAGAATTCTACTGTCTGCTCAAAAGATTTAAAAATAATCCTTAATCTAATGTTTTACTTATTAAATAATGATAATGTAGATCTTGCAAAGGTAATAATAATATGAGTAAATAAATAATTAATAACCATCCTACCAGCAAATAAAATTGTGGATAATATGTCTGTACACTGTTTAATGCTTATGTGCCCAACTTTACATCCAGTTTACTTGCAAGTTTAATCCTTGCTTTTAAGCTAAAAAGTGGAGTGTAGTGTCAATACGTGGTTGAAATGAGTAAGTTAGTGGTTGCATAGATGTGTGAGAACACTGAAGTGTTAGGACTGCTCTCTAGCAATAACTTGCATGAAACAACCCAGGCAGTAACAGCATAGGAAAGTGAATCCTTTCAGGGCTGTTCACGGGGGTTGTTTAATTTTTGGGCATACATATGGACCATATGACCATGCACTTGTTTAACACCTGAATTCCACTCCGAGCTATTTAAAAATTGTTCCATTAGCAACGGATTCTGGCATTTGACCTAGTCCTATCAGCACTGGAGACTTACCAGAAAAGTAATTATTAACTTATGTTAAACAGAATTACAGGCAACCTGAGTCTCCCTCAAGAGCAACACAGGAGGGAAAGCAGTTTAAGCTGCAGAAGATCCCTTTGGGTAAACTCAGAAAAGGCAAGAAATAGGCGATCTATCTCTGTTGGGAAATCATTTGAAGAATAAAAAATTTGAAGGAGCAATTATTTTCCCAGCCAAAGTCTGGGCCATACAGTCAGCCAAAGAACAAGGAATCAATACAATATGTCAAGTTCTGGAGAGCACAAGTATAGAAGCTCTCACAAATTATGTCAATCAGGATTTTGACACTGCAATGATTGAAATCCCTATTTGGCTCATGCTTAACTTTAAGCCTGTGAGTCAGTCCAATGAATGATATTAAAATTAGACAGATTCCGCAGAAAACTGGTCAAACCCATTTATTTTCCTATTAATTAAGCCAGTTTTACACTCCCTGTTATTTAAAATGCAAAACCTTTCTGATTGATTGTGGCTAAGAGACAAACATCTTTTTGTTATACAGTCCATGTCTTCTTGCAGCCCCATATAAAATGTACATCCTCATGCTTATTTAACATATCTAGAAGATAAATAACATACATATGTCAACAGTGTATGTACATGTTAATTTTTCTTCCCCTGAAAACGAAATGTAAAATCTTTATGTTTTCAAGCTGTGTTGAACAAAAACTTCTCTGTCATGCCAGTTCTGTTCTCTGAAAATGCTGCTTGTGCCTCAGAATCCCTTGTGGAGTCTTATTGACTGCAGAGACTCTACTGGTGTATAATGGTTCATATGTATGGTTCATGAGCCATACATAACTTCTTTGTCACTCTAGCAAGTCTGCTGCAGGGAAGAGTGACCTTATTAAATTAATATCTAACTGGAACATATCAGTGAGCTGCTAGTGTAGCTCTCATAATCCGTTAGGAAATATTTTTATTTTTACTTTTGTTATTGATCCTGTTGAGCCTGCTGTATCAGAGGGAGATATTCTCCTGTATGCAGCAGCTACTGCTACTGAGTGCAGAATTTGAGTCACTGCTTTGCTTGGCTCAGCTGGGAGATGTTCTTTGTGTACCTCATAATGACTTGCCCTGCTGACTCCTTTGATTCGATCTTTTGAAAAGGACAGTGTTGCTCTTTCCTGTTTGTAAATCAGACCATGTTGGGCTGAGGGCTGTACTCACTAGCTTTGTAAACAAATGCTGTGGGGCTTAGACTTTTATCTGCTTTTAATCCCATATCTTTAAATATGGGATGCAATGACTATTGCCTATTAGGTGCTATCTGCAAATAACTTTTGTGTGACTGTGTCTAAAGCTGATCTTTCTGGTTGTTGCTGGAGCCATGCCCAAGGAGCAGGACAGAGGACAAGTAAAATGGCTTTGCTGGAGGAAAATGCTGTGAAACACAGCAAGACGCAGAAAGGGAAATAGGTGCAGTACATGCCTCAAAACTCATGTCTGGTCAGCACTGGAGATCCAGCTCATACTGAGAGAGAAGGACTGACTGAATTCTCCCAGAGAGCCCAGTAATCATGTAACCATGGTACAGAAAATTCCCAAGACTACAGAGCAGCATAGGTACACACAGCAGTACAGAATAAACACTGGGGTGGGCTTACGATGGAGTGATATCTGTAAAGCAGCAAGGTTCTCTGCAGAGGAGTTCTTTTTGTGTAGCTGATCCCTATATCTGCAGTTTTGAAAATAATACCTTCTGTGGAAGAAGCTAAAATAGAGCTAAAACTTGAAGGGACTCCAGCTTCCTTTATTATCCCTGAAATTGTCACTGATTCAAAGAAAAACTCAAAGCATTCTGTAATGTTTTTTCCTCCATGGTTTTGGCAGCATTACACTGTTGCTGAAGCTCTCCGTCTGTTAAATGTCTGGAAGCCCATGTAGATATTACACATAACTAGGGCAGTCACTTCCCTTTGTGTCTGCTCCAGCAACCCAGTATGATTTGTGCAATCTAGAACGGCAAGAATTAACATGACACATCTGAGGAAACGTGAGACCAACCTCCCAGCTAATAAAACAGAAGACAGTTGATCAAATAAAAACATCTGCAAATTTTATTTTTCTTGTCTTTGATTAAGCATGACACAGACTAAGAGTGAGAAGCTTGTAAAGCCCAGACAGTGCCAGATCTTAAACAGATCCTGAGTATGGGCACCAGGATGCAATTAGCTCCTTTCAGCCACTCACTTTTGTCTGTGGAAGGACCAGGCCAACTGCAGCATGTGCCACTTCCTTCCTCTCGTCACAAGTGGGTGAAGGCTGTGCACTGCAGCACCAAAGCTGCACCTTTTCCACTGAGAGAAGCAATAATGCTAGCTAGCCCTTTACTCACCTGGAAGTTCAAATATTCCCTGTTTCCTGACCCACTCTTGCTCCTGGAACCTTCCAATCCAGACTGCAATGTAAAGCAACATAAAATCAGACTCCAAGATACCGGAATAAAAGGGATCTCATTTTGGTTAACATTTTTTTCCCTTCACAGGAGCAGGAAGTATTTGATATCTGCTCTGTGCATGACAGAGATGATCTCTGCTGCAGACTGGTTATTAGGTGGCTATTAACATAGGTGGCACCATGCTGGGCTCTAGGGAAGCGTGCTGGCTTCACATTGGTGCTTCAGGACAATGGCTTTTGTGAAAAACTGTTAAAGCTGCTTGCATCAGGCTGCATGTAGTGCTTCTACATAGTGTGGGCCATGCTACAACTTTTTCTTCTGCTGAAAAAGACAAACCCACAATTCTTACCCCTCAGCAGGGTGTGAGAACATTTCAGCTCACCCAGAGCCCATCAAAAAATCAAGATGCAGAGACCAAAAAGGTTTCTTGCTTTGTAGCCAAGTATCACTTCGGTACAAAGAAAGAGAAATAACTTGAATTTTGAACCCTTTTCTCAGAAATTGTTATGCACTTTGCAAGAGCTAATGAAAAAAGATGATGGGAACCTCAAAGAGAGATTATCTAGTGTTCCTGAAGAACATGTGTTTTTACAACCAACAAAAATGTCTATCTCCCCTTGTGGAAATTATTGCAACACTTTTTTTCCCCAGTGTTAAGAAGATTTTCCAGTATTTAACAGAAATCTTTCTCCCCCCTAAAATTATTATTTTTTAAAATCTATTTTGGCCACTGAATCCAGCCCTTTCTTTTTGCAGCAAATTGGTGTGTGTAGAAAGATTGTTCCTAT